>OW443298.2:21835000-22189489 GCA_937001585.2 Brachylomia viminalis | reverse complement strand
TCAGTTTTCAAGCCCGTAACAGAACCACTCAACCTAATTGCTAATGTCAGTAAGCAGACTTCTCTACTGCGTAATACAGAAGACGAAGAAACTGAAGTTCCGCTTATCGATAAAACTTTGCAAAAAGATGTTCCTACTAGTAAAGAAAGCAATGTTATCAACGACAATGCAGACGAATATGAATCTGATATCGAAAGTAACTCTTCATATAAATCATTAGATGAAAAAAACCAAGGTTGTGATATGTCATCCTGGTCAGTATCCTCAGAAGCACTGACAGATATTCCGTTCGGTGTCAGAGTAGAGGGCGGGAAATTGATGTTAGGATCTGCTCGTATAACGATCAGCGATGAGTATGTCATCGTGGCTGGACGCAAATACCGAAATACCCCTGGTTTAAAACAGTTGCTGCTGAAAAAGAACGTAGATTTAAGCTTGGTTACAGAGAGTGATATGAAACATTATAAGTCGATGCTACTTGATACAAACGCACATCGACGAGACTATGAGCCTGGTAAACCAATAAAAAGTAATAAAGGACAAAAATATTTACAAATTATTAAACCTCTATTCAAACTACAAAGTACAATTCAGGAATATCAATCGAAGGGAAAAGGACTACCGTTAACAAAAATGTGGAAGAAAAACGTAGATTTTGTATATTGGGACGATCCAAATGAACTGGTGGATAGGTTAAAATTATTAATTGCATCTCGAGATGCTGGTAACACCGGATTAGATAGTGAAATAATATCTATCATTGAAGAATTGCATGAAAGTAAAGTTATAAATAAATAAATATTTTAAAATGTGTTTATTTTACTATCAGCCTCCCGATACAATACACCTTAAACATGAACGTAGACAAATTTGGACACTACATTCACAAAAGAATGCGTTTATCAGAGTTATTTGAGTTTAATGAGAATGCATTGTTAAAATCAGAAAACGGAGATTTTGATTTAAAAACATCAAGACTGAGAGGAATTAGATCTCCAGTAGAAGCAGACGATGCTGTGAACAAAGATTATGTAGATCGATTGAATGCTAATATGTTAAAAGAAGTTAATAATATGATTGGTTCATTGCGTTCTCAAATCATAAAAGACGCAAAGGCTACAGTTCAGGCTGCTTTAAAAGCAAAGATACCTAAGGATTCAACTCATTTGCAAGATAAGTTTTATACTAAAGCAGAGGTAGATAATAAATTACTTCACAAAACTCCGTAATGGCAAAACAGCAAATTGTTAACGAAATACACAAAGCAGCAAGAAAAAATTTCCTTAGACGTCCGGTCATTCTGAAGGGGGTCGATGACTTGTGGCAAGCTGATCTGATGGACATGCAAAACCTGAGAAAATATAATAAGGGTCACAATTACATTTTAGTGGTAATTGACTGCTTCTCAAAGTATGCTTGGACAGAGCCGTTAAAATCAAAAAATAAACTTGATGTTACTAATGCATTTAAAAGAATACTGATTGTCAGCAATCGCAAACCTGTAAATTTACAAACTGATATGGGAACAGAATTTTATAACAACTCATTTCAAACGCTTATGAAGACGTACAATATCAACCATTACTCATCGTTTTCTACCAAAAAAGCTTCAATCGTAGAGCGACTGATTAAAACTCTTAAAAATAAATTATATAAATATTTTAGTCTGAATGGAAACTATAAGTGGTTAGGTATACCGTTAGAAGTTACGTTGAAGATTTATAATAACACAAAACATCGTACTATTAAATTTAAACCAATCGAAGTAAATAAATCTAGTGAGTCAGTTATAAAAGAAAATATTAAAAAAGCCTTAAATCATGTAACTGTTCGTAGAAAACCTAAGTTCAAAGTAGGTGACTTTGTTCGTATTAGTAAATACAAACATAATTTTGAGAAAGGTTATACACCTAATTGGTCAACTGAAATATTTAATATAAAAAAGATAAATCATACCATACCAGTAACATATCACATAGAAGATCAGCGAAAGCAAGCCATAATGGGAACCTTTTACGAGCAAGAACTTCAAAAATCTTACTATCCTGGTATTTATTTGATAGAAAGGGTTTTAAAAAGAAAAGGAACAAAAATGTTTGTAAAATGGTTGGGTCTAAACAACGAAGAAAACAGTTGGATCGATAAAACTGCAATAGTGGGTTAAAATAATTATATAACAATTACTTCTGCATTCTTTCTTTCATTACATTTTGGACAATGCAAGGAGGTGAACTTGTTAATACGTTAATTAATAATCTACCGTTCGAACTTCATTTACCAGGTTACAATTATTGCGGTCCGGGAACAAAACTCCAGAAACGTTTACTACGAGGTGACCGAGGTGTTAATAAGCTAGACGAAGCTTGTATGCATCACGACATTGCATATGCAAACCATACAGACTTACCCAATCGTCACAAAGCTGATTTACAACTACTAAATATGGCTAAACAAAGACTTAAATCGAACGATGCTGGGAAAGGTGAAAAACTTAGTTCATGGTTAGTGAGCAAAGTTATGAAAGCCAAACTGAAATCTGGTTCCGGCGTTAAAACTTTTAAACATTTTGTGTCAAAAATAAAAGCAACAATAAAGAAACTGAAGCCAAAGGACGGTAAAACTTTAATTAACGCTGCTTACTCAGCAGCAAAAAAAATATTTCCAAGTATTCAGAAAATTCGAGTACCGCGAGTGATACCCTTACCAAAGACTGGAGGTATTCTACCTTTAATTCCTATTTTTGCGGGCTTATCAGCTTTAGGAACTTTAGCTGGTGGTGCGGCTGGTATTGCAAAAACTGTAAATGATTACAAAGCAGGTCAGCAAAATTTGCGAGAAACACAACGACATAATAAGGCTATGGAGTCTTTAAAGTTAGGCCAGGGATTATACATTAAGTCACATAAAAATGGTAAAGGTTTATTCGTAAAATCTTCAAAAAACTGAAAAATAAGCTACCTAATCGTCCTCTAACTAATGTAGACATCCAAAGGCATGCACGCGACATCCCTCACTTTCGTGGCGTCTACATGAAGGATCAGTTACCAAGGAAGTCAAAACGGATTGAATGTGCTATCGTTAACTTGGACGATTATAAGAACGAAGGAACGCATTGGGTAGCTTATGTAAAAGTATGCAATTATTGTGAATATTTTGATAGCTTTGGAGATTTGAAACCTCCAATAGAATTAATGCGCTATTTCAAGAATTGTAATGTTTTTTATAATTATACAAGATATCAGAAATTCAACACAGAAAATTGTGGACACTTATGTTTAGAATATCTGCGGGCTTTTTGGAATAAAAACGTATAAACTTTATGCTTTTCTTTTATTTGAATCATTTGCAAGATGTCACTCACACTATCGATAACTGGAAACTCGTCAACTTTATCTACTTACTATCCTAATACATTGCAACTATATGGACAATATGAGTGTGCGTTATTGCATTTCTCAACATTTAATTCTATTCCAAACATTGACAAAACGAATAATAAGTTCTATTATGGTTTCAACGATGTTATTGAAATACCAGATGGTACCTATGAATTGCAAGATATTAATGATTATTTAAAATCTGAAATGAAAGATGCAACAATCAAACTACAGTGCAATAACAATACTTTAAAAACTACTGTATATTGTACAAAAGACATAAATTTTAATAAAGAAGACACTTTCAGGAACTTGTTAGGGTTTAATAAACAAATCTTGAAAGCAAATAAATGGCATGTGTCACAGGTTCCAGTCAACATTTTACCTACAACAGTGATCAGGATCGAATGTGATATTGTAAGTGGCTCGTACACAAACGGAGAACCGAGTCACATTATCCATGAATTTGCACTCAACGTACCACCCGGATATAGGATTATAGAAATCCCGAAAAACGCAATATACTTTCCAATCAACCAAAACAACATTAGTTGTATACATATCAGACTGTTAGATATAAATAACCGCTTAATAAATTTGCGCGGTGAAGAAGTGCAGCTGTATTTGCATCTGAGAAGAAAAAATGATTGACTACAATAAATACGTGCATCAACAAATCAAAAATATCAGTTCCACTCAAGCTTCCAGCCAAATAAGAGCTCGCCCTAAGAAGAAAATAAAATTAACTAAAGACAACAAGACATTCCTCAAAGCGATCGGTTTGCTAAAATGAATATCTTAGACGTTTTATCCGCTCCATCTTACGACAATACTGTTGAAGGAATCGAATTTCATTCTTACAAGCCCTACGTAACGAGTTTTAATAGAAACGATGAAATCCGCATACCTATTAACCAACAGGACTTGTATATACTTCCATCAGCTAGTACCCTGTATTTGGAAGGAACTGTTATCGTTAGCAAAAAGGATATGAAAGAGAAAGCCACTAGTGTTCATTTTACTAATAATGCTCTACTCTACTTGTTCCAAGATATAAGATACGAGTTGAATGGAGTGGAAATTGATAGAATTAAAAATGCCGGCATAACTAGCACCATGAAATCGTTAATATCAATGAATGAAAGTGAATCAAAGATATCCAATGCATGGGGCTGGAATATCGATGGTATAAAAAATATTAATGGGGGTAGTTTTTCCGCTTCTATACCCCTCTGTAACATCATGGGTTTCGCGGAAGATTTCAAGAAAGTTGTGATAAATAGTAGGCACGAACTGATATTGCTACGAAGTAACACTAACCTGAATGCTGTCAAACTTAACACCGGTGAAATTGTAGACGACGTTCAGATAAATAAAATCATCTGGCGTGTACCGCATGTTAAAGTGTCCGACAAAGAGAAAATAAGTTTGCTGAAACTGTTAGAAAAAGATCGACCACTTCAGATGATATTCAGAAATTGGGATCTGTATGAATATCCAGCTTTACCTAAAACTACAAAACATACCTGGTCTATCAAAACTTCCTCACAAATAGAGAAACCAAGATACATAATTATGGGCCTGCAAACAAATAGAAAAAACAAATCAAGTTCTGACATGTCCCAGTTCGATCACTGCCATGTTCGTGATGTAAGAGTATACCTAAATTCAACTTACTTCCCGTATGAAAACCTAAATATAAGTTTCGCGAACAATAGAATCGCTTTATTATACGAGCAATACATCAGATTTCAACAGTCTTATTACGGACGTCGCCCGGAGCCCTTATTAAGTGAGAAACAATTTAAGGATTTGGCGCCGCTATTTGTCATTGATTGCTCTAGACAAGCTGATAATGTAAAGGCAGGTCCTGTTGTGGACGTAAGAGTGGAAATTGAGAGTGATTCGGACATACCGGATCAAACTTCTGCATACTGTCTTATATTGAACGACTGTATAATTGAGTATAAGCCGCTGAGTAATACTGTGAGAAAAATATCATGAATCCTAATACTATCATATTAGATGTTCAAGGGTTTAAAGACCTGTGCAATAATTTTATAATAAAAGAATTAGCTTTTGCTGGTCGTGATTATACGCAAACATTTTTAATAAAACCACCATACTTGTTTAAATACTTAACAAGTGATGAAAAGAGACAGGTTAAATGGTTGGAAAGAAATAGAGGTATTTATTGGAATGAGGGATATATTGACTATAGAGAATTTCAACGAATAATCGTTCCATATCTAGAAAATAAGGAAATAATTGTAAAAGGTTTGGAGAAGGTGAAGTGGATAAAGGATCTTTGTGTGAATTGTAAAGTATCAGACCTTGATGAAGAACAATGTCCTAATTTCTCTGCTTTGCATAAAAAGTACTGTGAAGGAAAATCTAATTTTAATTGTAATAAACATCTAAAGCATTGTGCGCTTAAAAATGTGCTTTGTTTAAGGAAGTATTTAGAATGGGCATAAAATGTATACTTACCTACTTTGGTTATTCGGTTTATAGGTTTTTAAATAAAAATCTCTCATAATGTAAATATGATTTTATTTTGTTATATACCCCCACACTTCTCCAAATAACACAATTACGCATACACAATGAACATACATATTATTACACAATTACAATTACAACATAAATACGAAATTAAATTAAAACATCTTAATAAAGAAAAAAAATATAAACTAAGTACACTATACCTCCCCAACTAGTTACACAAACGGTTATTAAAAATCAGTATCTATTAATGATTTTGATATTTTCTTAACTAAAGACTCAGTTTCGTCCATGACACTGTCGATAGCATCTTTCACAATATATTGAGCATTTATAATAACGTTCTCACTGTCACTATCACTGTCTATGGTTTGAGGATTGTTATTACAGAGATCTACGACTGAAATTTTTATTAATTTAATACCTCGTCGCTGTAGTCGACTCATAACGAAGGATTTGGTTGGTTTTTGCTTCTTAGACTTTTCCCTGCATCGTTGTTTTGATTTTTTTTCTTTCGTGGCTTGTTTGCTGTGTTCGGGTTCGCTACGAAGCATCTCAGAGAATCCCTCGTAAGGGTCCTGAGCATACTGGCTGAACATAGTCTCGGATTCAGAAATCTGGAACAAAATATAGACACAATATAAAACACTAACCAGTTAGTATAGCGCTCGAAAGCGCTTCCATTCATTCATTCCAAGAGTTTCCATCGAGGAATTTTTCAAAGACAGCCTGGAGTCTGGATTTGGTTCAGATTCGTGACAATAGGCCCTAAAGAAATATAACTAGCACTATTACACCTCTACCAAACGTAATGTTATGTTTATGATTATTAAGAATGCTGGGAACACAATCTTTAGTTACGAAACAATATAAAAAAATAAAAACGAGTTAAAAATATTTCACTTACCGACATGATTACGATGCACTCTAAAATAGTAGGTACTAGTACTTCAGGCGAGTAATATTTCGTTAATGAGCAAACAATTAATTATTTATACTGTTACGAGTACGTCATTAAAGAATTTAGAACGCGATAACCATAAAAATGTTAACTAAGCATTTGTGTCTCCAAGCCGAGGGTATTGAACTGTCGGGTGTTGTGTTCTGACGAACAGCGTTATGATCGTATTACTTACTTGAACGTTAACTCTTTGAAAATCAACCTTAGTGTAATGCGTACATATTGCAATTTACGTTGTTGACAGTAATATAGGTGCATGATGAAACTTGAGCCTCGGTTTGATTTCATTTTATTTAACCGACTTTAAAAAGGAGGATTCCTTAAAATAAATACCTCGTAAATTAAACAAGTGAGTTGTAATCATTTAAATTTTATTTATGTTTTTACAAAACAGTAAAATTATTAAAACTAAACCTGAATTATATTTATCATACATTAATTAGATATAAGACTATTTTCTAAAACTAGGGTAAGGTTATTACATAATTATACAAGTAAATGTGATTAATTATAAAAAAAATTATATAAAACTATAATATTTATTATGAAACATTCTGAGTCTAAAAAACCACATCTTCATTCTTTAAAATCGAAGAGTGACCCCATGCTCGCGTTGATATTCGATCTACAGATATCGATCGTTTGTCGTCATTGCTAGATAAGACAATTTTGTTGACGCTCCGAGTAAATATTTCATGCTTTATTGATTTAAACATAACATTTTTTCTACGCATAACTCCACCATTAAATAAAATATTTTGATAATCTGTTATGTTCAAGTCCCTGACTACGCACGATTTTACTCCCTTTGCTTTTTTAATGATTTTATTGGGAGTTTTTATAGAGTAAAGTTTTGATCTCAAACCAACAAAATCAGATATATATTTTCCCTCCATTTCATCTTTGAACAGACCTGGTACTTTTTTGTTCAGTAATGGTATCTTAAAATTATTTTCAACGTCATAGTTACTCGTGTCAAAATATTGCAAAAAATTATACTTCAAGTCATGATAAAAATCATTAGTGAATATTTTATAGACAAATGAATCGGTATCTGTATAACACAACTGCACTCGGTCTTTATAAAAAGGCTTTACAATATTATAATGAAAATCATACATATGTGACTTAGAAAGTTCTAATACAGTGAATCCAATATAAATAGGTTTATCTAAAATAATTTGATCGGGTTTCATTTGTATTGCAACTAAATTTTCAGATAGAATAGAAGCACTATGGAAATAGGGGTTGGCTACAAGTCTCTCGGCAGATATTAATTTCTTGGTTCGATTAGATTGGTCGTACCATTGATTGACTAAATGAACGGTTACACGATTTTCAGTATTTTCTAAAGTCTTGCCAAAAACACTGTTATTCAACAACTTAAAAAAGTCTTGTTCGAAGGAACTTTCTGCTTTTTGTCTTAATTGAGTGTTTAATTCTATGTACTGTTTCAAATATGGACTCTGTCTGAAAGTAATAGCTCTGTGAACTTTACGTAATATTAAACCGTGTTCTAAACACTTTTTTAAATGAACGTAATGTATGACATATTTGTACTTATTATACAAATTTGCAATTAATTTCTTTGTTTTACCTCCCGGGGGTACACATTTCTCAGGACAAAATGGTAAGTCATTATGATGAGTGTGTAAATGATCAGGATACAAAAGATCAACTTCTAATATGAAGCCCCATTCAGCGTTATCCTCAACATTTTCAACACGAAAATTAGTTAATTCATTTTCACTGAGAAATCTAAAACTAGAATACGGTAAATACTGACACATGCTAAAGCCATAGAGATTATTACAATCTAGATATACTATAAAACACGGAGGCTGTGATGCATTATATTCTGGCATGTATTTATGATTCGCTTTTGCATACCGATGGGAACACATGCACAAACCCCCTCTTATACCGCTTTGAATCATTCTGACGATAGCCAAGTCCGACACGAGTTCTAATTGAACACCTGTTTTTAGCAACATTGCATCGAAAGATAAACTAGGTGCAGTTATGTAAAACGCCGGATCGAGTTTGTAATATTGTTTACAGGTTTTTCGAAAATTTTGAAATATGTCTGTCAACAAAAGCACATCTGTTTTTAAGTATAGATCCGTATACTCGCCTAGGTCATTAATATTGAATTCAGACCAAACAGTCTGAGCGTGATTATAATCTTCATCGCTAATATCTTCGTTGGTCAAGGAATTATGAAAACAATACTTAGATGGTAATGATTTTTGTTCGTAACATTTCCAATCGGTCATATAATCATACGGATATATACCTTTACGAGTCAGCAAATTAAATTGTCTCTCATTAGAAAAGTGAGATCGAAGATTAACAAAATTTTCTAATTGCAATGTTTTAGCAAGTTTGTCTAAACTTGTTCCTAAAAAGTTGAAAGAATCTAAAAACCTTATTTGTATATACTCGTTATCAGCAGTAGGAATATACTTTGTAAATGCTGTATATTTTTCCTTGTTCTTGGGTATTATTTTTATTTGTCCTGGAATTTCGCCTAACTTTTTTATAAATAAATGACAATCGTAGCCAGATAAGTTATGAAAAAATATTGGAACGAATTTCGGTACTTTATGTTGCAGATTACAGTGTCGATGAGCTGCGCCTCGGTATCGACCTGTAATATGACAGTGATCTCTTACTCTATCGGTCAAAAGTAAATTTTCACAAATGTAGCACTTAACAGAGCGTTTAAAATCGAGAGCATCTTCCTCTGTGAATATCATAGGCTCGGTTTTGGACAGAATTCTATGTATTTCTTTAACATCTTCAGTCAGAAAATGTACAAATTTTGAAACACAATCTTTTCCGCGATAACTTCTATATCCGTCAACCCTATCATTAAATGATGATACTACATTATAGGCGAACGCGGACGGCACGTGGCGTTGTGAGTATGACGTGTTGGCGGTATTGAAATCATCGCCGGAAATCGGATCGAGTAATGTTTCGAAATCAGCATAAATGACGAAAGGAATGTTTTGTTTCCTTTCGTAATTTTTAAATTTTAAAAATGATCCCTGTTCTGGTAAAACGGTGACAATTCCCCCACACAGGTGTGATTCAATTTGGCTGTGCGTTGGAAAAAACAATAAGCATGTTTCACAGAAGTATAGTTTACCATGATGTTTGGTCATCTGATTTCTGACTAGACGAGGCAAATCTTTGATAAGACAGTAATGAGAATTAGTGTTATTTTCTAAAAGCAACAGATGGATACTCTTAGATTTATTATTCGTTGATGTATACAAAGGTCCAATGATTGTCTTATCATTTTTTAAACCATACACGAATATATTCAGAAAGGGATTATTTTTCTCAAAGACAGCTATGTCCGAAAATGTGATTGGAAATGTCAAATCATCAATATTCAAAACATCCTGGAAGTAAGGATAAGACGAAACTCTGTCGGGATGTCGGGTTGCAGGGTACAAGGCCGCTACAACACACCATAAAAAGCAATACTCATCTTTGTTTCGAATGTTTAAACAAGCTCTTTTATTTTTTATACATTTAGGCAAAGTTATAAAATTTGATCCGCCGAGAGGTTGATATTTATTAATATTTATTTCTAAATGAGAATTGCACAAAAATGTCCAACCACTATCTCTCTCCTGAAACTCTTCAATTTTGTTTAACAGTAAATCAACTGTTAATTTGTAAGTTAAATCAAAATCGTAATTAAAATTAATGATAATGTTTTTCGTAGCGAATGATTTCAGTTCCTGTTGATCATTTTTAAACATAAGAAAAAAAGAAAAAAGTTCAAAGTTAATTTTAACAGCAGTATGTTTTTGTAGTGATCGATCTATTAGATTTTTAACTTGTTCACTTATATTATGGAGGAACACCTCAGGGATTTTTTTTATTTGTTCGCTAGTTGCAATGATCTTGTAACTTACGATTCGAGCTTTAAACGAAGAATTAATCATTACAACGTTATCATAAATAGGGGACGCGCTTTTGTTTTTATGAACATTGCTACGTAAATGACCCGTCCATCGTCGATTATCTACAAATACTTTGCAAACCGAACAGTGGGGCATTATTTTACTAATTGAAATTAATTATCACCCAATATAGACGCTAAACTCGAAATGAAACGATCTTACCCTCGTATATCGACTAATACACACATAGGCAGAACACTGACGGAATGTTAGAGTTATCGAATTGTTGAATCTGGACTAAGTCTGCATACGTCTTCTAGTTTGATGATTACTTATTCCCTAAATCTGATTAGGTGTCAATGTATTTCTGAAAAAAGAAAGATCGGTTAGTACTTACCTATTTTCAGTGAAAATCAACATTTCAAACGAAAATAAGAAACATATTCAATAATTACCTGCTTGCAAATTAGGTACTTAATGTTGTACACAAATGTTCCAATTTTATGTAGTCCAAATGTATATTGTTGAATCTGGACCGGGTCTGCATACGTCTTCTAGTTTGATGATTACTTATTCCCTAAATCTGATTAGGTGTCAATGTATTTCTGAAAAAAGAAAGATCGGTTAGTACTTACCTATTTTCAGTGAAAATCAACATTTCAAACGAAAATAAGAAACATATTCAATAATTACCTGCTTGCAAATTAGGTACTTAATGTTGTAC
The DNA here is from genome assembly GCA_937001585.2 of Brachylomia viminalis. Taxonomy (NCBI): domain Eukaryota; kingdom Metazoa; phylum Arthropoda; class Insecta; order Lepidoptera; family Noctuidae; genus Brachylomia; species Brachylomia viminalis. The sequence goes on along the minus strand of OW443298.2, from coordinate 22,177,999 downwards.
ACAAATGTTCCAATTTTATGTAGTCCAAATGTATATTGTTGAATCTGGACCGGGTCTGCATACGTCTTCTAGTTTGATGATTACTTATTCCCTAAATCTGATTAGGTTTCAATGTATTTCTGAAAAAAAGAAAGATCGGTTAGTACTTACCTATTTTTAGTGAAAATCAACATTTCAAACGAAAATATGAAACATATTCAATAATTACCTGCTTGCAAATTAGGTACTTAATGTTGTACATAAATGTTCCAATTTTATGTAGTCCAAATGTATATTGTTGAATCTGGACCAGGTCTGCATACGTCTTCTAGTTTGATGATTACTTATTCCTTAAATCTGATTAGGTTTCAATGTATTTCTGAAAAAAAGAAAGATCGGTTAGTACTTACCTATTTTTAGTGAAAATCAACATTTCAAACGAAAATATGAAACATATTCAATAATTACCTGCTTGCAAATTAGATACTTAATGTTGTACATAAATGTTCCAATTTTATGTAGTCCAAATGTATGTCAGATCGACATTCACTGTCAATCCATATAATTATTTTTTAAATGATTATAGGATTTACACTCCGAGCGTCGTGGCTTTGAGATAATGTCAAATTAATTTTTAGTTTTTGACTTTTAAACGTTAGGTACTAACTAACGGAGTATTCGTTATTGACTACCTAGTCATACGACCAATTTCCGATAAATCAATAAAATATTTGATTGAAATAATTGTTATTGCGTAAAACATTACACGTGTAACCTTATTTCTTTTTTTCTCGTCAGCTAATTCACAACAGTAAGTTTTTTTAGTCAAGGTTGTCACACATATTAAGGTATGGATAAGTATCAGAAACTAGGTACACTATCACTAAATAAATAAAATGTAGTCTAAAGGTTTCTAACCTTATGAAGAGAATTTAAAATTAAGTTCATTTAAAATTTGTTACTGTTACAAGTGAACTTATTTCCTGTAGGTACCTACTTCACTCGAGCGTAAAAGTATCACAAGTAAAACTAGGATGTATCACATGATAAATACCAATCTTATGATTTTCTCTAGATTGTCAAATAATTAAATTACGTGCAAGAATATTCCCTCCAAAACATTAACCAGTAGATAAGTTATCTACTGGTTAACGTTTTGCCAACCCTGAGTCGTTTCGCTGTGTCGTCATTCGATGCTACCTGAAACATCCTTAGTCTACACTTTTTGAACAAGTATAATGCGTCTAAGAAAAAAAGTTGTTTTACACAACATTATATGAACGGTTGCAGTAATTTTTAATATAGTGAATTCTCTTTCGTTTTCTGATTTATAAGCTACATGTTTTCGAAGTACTCGGTACAAACTAACCGAAGTCTACAAGTGTGGAAGTAATCTTCAAGAAGTGCTCTGCGATCCTGCTGCATTATCCTGTCAATATCAGTGTTGATTGCTAACCGCTGCCTGCTGCCGTCAGTCACTACGCCAGCTTTCATCAGCCTGCCATATCGATTGGACATAATTGGAAAATGTAAGTATAAAACATTCCACTAGGTTCATAGTTCAGAGATCTGACCGATGTACTTATTGTAATAATTATGTTTGACTAATTTTGTTGTATCTTTATTTCAGGTCTGAGTCTGAGTGCGAGTACTTTCAACAAGAAGTTCCGATCATCGATCAGAAAACGAAACGCAGCCGCAAACCGTCTGCGGACAACAATAGGAAACGCAAGTCGCACCCACCATCAACGAATTTAATTCGTACGAGGTAAAAAAAACTATTCAATAATTAAGTTCACCACACCAGTTAAAAATAATCAGTTATTCGTTTATTGTTACAAGTCTGCTTACTATGAGGTATCACTTTATAAGTGTCTGGATATCTATTTATTCGTACGTCTCTCATACTCTGCAGGTACCTATTTTGACTGAGTGTGTATTTTTTCCTGTGTGTATCTAAATTGTAAATGTATCCTGTAAGTGCATGATGAACTAATAGAAGCTTTTTGTTGTTTCAGTACAAAAACCGATAATGATGTATTCGCTATCAGTAAGAACTACGGGTCTGACACCGTGCTCAAAGACGATTCATCGAGTACATGTCTAACATCATTCTTCGTTAACCGAGTCGCCAACGGCTGCGAACGGCGAGCAGCGAGCATCAACGGAGAGTACTACATCGACTGCAAGGTGTACAAGGCTGACGACGCGCGCCGCACCGACTCCCTAGAGCTGTGGAAGAAGGCGCTTGTGCGACTCAAGTTCCAGACCGACGCGAATTCGCCTCAGTGGCGAAAACTACAAGAGTTCGTGCAATCGGTAGATACGTTATTTCCAGAAAAACCAATGTTTTACGAAAAATAAACCTACCTAATATGTACCTACTTACATTGTTTTTTTTTGCAAATCCACTTCAAAGCAGTGAGTTAACAAGTCGTTTCTAATATTGAACCGCAGGTCAAAACACCAAGTCGTTTCGTCCCACGAAGCGCATTACAAAAACAACAAGTCGTTTCGTCCCACGAAACGCATTACAAAAACAACAAATCGTTTCCACCGTTGAAGCGTTAAAATCATCAAGTCGTTTCTAACCACGAAACGCATGTCAAAATGACTAAGTGAAATCTTTATCATTGATCGTGTCAATAGTTGTCACCACTGTCCAAAGCGAATCAAACTCGCCTAGCTACTGGCAGCCAGTCGTATAACTTGCATGATCTTTGTACAAGTACAGTAATACCAGTCGTATACTATGCCACTGTCGTGTAGCGAGGCGCACTAGCCGAGCTACTTGCCGACAGTGGCATAGAATGCCCATACCGTCATCCGCAGCGAGGCGAACTCGCCCTGCTATTGGCGGCCAGTGGTATAATGCGCAAGATCTCTAGGTGAGTACAGTAATTTAACCTACAGTCGAGTCGATTGTTCAATATTGGGCATACTATGCCACTGTCGTGTAGCGAGGCGCACTAGCCGAGCTACTTGCCGACAGTCTACAGTCGAGTCGATTGTTCAATATTGGGCATACTATGCCACTGTCGTGTAGCGAGGCGCACTAGCCGAGCTACTTGCCGACAGTGGCATAGAATGCCCAATATTACCCTACTGAGTTAAAATGACTACTAACGTTTGATGTACGGCATAAGAGTAAATACTTAACTTGTTACGAAACAGGAAAAAATAGTTAAAATAAGTGAATTATTGTTACCAATAACCTCATGTTATTAAAATAGTAGCAATTCAAGTCTGCAAACAGTTGCGCGTCTAGTATTTCAGCCATTCGTATCTAACTTGATCAGTGGTGGTGTGGTGGTGGTAACGTCCCCGACTTACAAGCTTTAGGTCTTGGGTTCGGACCCAGGCAGGCGCTTTACTTTGTGTAAATAATTTCATCACCCTGCTCTCAAAAGCTCTAAAGCACTCAGCGTTGTTAAGCGATGGCCTGAAACACAGGTTTGAATAAACCTACATCAGGCAGGTCGCTATCGTATTCATTAGGCCTTTAACCAATTTATAGGTATAAGTTATACACCAGATTAATTTTAGGCATAGTTTAATTTTTTCTTCTTAATATTAATTTGTAAACTTGTAATCATGTAACTTTTATGTAATTTATTATGTGAACTTATGAATAAAAATGATTATTATATTATAAAAAAAAAAGAGTGAAGGAAAACATCGTGAGGAAACCGGCATGTCCTAGAATCAAAAATTCGAAGGCATGTGACATCTACCAGCCCACACTGGGCCCGCGTGGTGGATTACGGTCCACTTCTACAGAAAGAGGCCTGTGTCCCAGCAGTGGGAACATTATAGGCAGATTATGCTATGCATCTAACTTATGATATAAAATATTTATTTATTTATTAACTTATCATCACTATCATTACAGGAATCTCCTAATTCAATAGTGTGGCCATAATTACAGTTTTATTATTTACCATAACATATACCGTCTTATTACAAAACACGATCTAACTTTAGCCCCAACTTACACATTCGATTTAGTTTTTGTATTTGGAACTTTATGCCGACGTTAGTAAAGTTCTTAATACAAAATTGACAATCTAAGACCGGACTAAGTTGACAGTTTTGTAAAAGGAACTGTATTTCGATTTCAGTTAGGTTCTTATTTCAAAAACAGGCTCGATGGTTTAGACCATGTCAAAAGAAAAACCTTGTTTTGTAATATGGCCGCTTATGTACATCGTGGTTTTTGTGAACTCACTCAGAGAACAAGTAAAAAGATCTATGCTGTCTGCTACGTCATTAAGTACATGCAAGGTACGAGTTATAGGGGCTTTACTCAGTAATATTTATGAGTAGGTACTGAAAAGTCAAGCCCCAAATACGTAGGTACAGAAAATTTCCCTTCAATAGCTCACATAATCTTTTTAAAGCCAAACAAATACCTAATCATAAAAAAGCCGAAGTAATCAACACGAATTTCGGGCGAATACGGTTTTTGCTCCACAGGGACAAAAATCGGTGTGAACCAAACCGTAAAACTGTTTCGAGAGTACTCCGATTGGAAATTTCAATTTACGAGCAACGTAGGTACTCTGGGGATAGGGGGATTTAAAAAAAAAAGTTGTGATCTTTGGTTAACTGAGGAAAAAGATTTGCGATTCCAATTTATCTGAAGGGTAGGGTTGAAAGTTGGTATTCCACTTCTGTCTGCCCGTAAGTGTAAGTCTGTTTAAGTTAGAATATTGGTTTCTGATATCTTGTAGAACTTGAGTACAGAATCAGCAGATAAGGTTCCCACTGTTGGGACACAGGCCTCCTCTCGGTGAGAGGGAGTGGGCATAAATCCACAACGCGAGCCCAGGGCAGGTTGGTATTAGGAGGGGTCCACACCGGCGTCGAGTCGACAATGAAGTACCTGGGACTTGTCCTCGACAGCCGGTGGAACTTCGTGGAGCATTTCCGACGTTTGGCTCCCAGGCTGGAAAGGGCTGGGGCCGCCTTGAAGCGGCTCCTGCCCAATCTAGGGGGGCCGAACGCCTCCTGCCGGAGGCTCTACGCGGGGATCATGTGGTCCGTGGCCCTTTACGGGCGCATTTGGGAGTGGCGCGAGGAGGCAACTCCGCTGCCGCGAGAAATCACGGTACAGCGGACAGAGCTCCGGCGGGATCTCAGGGCGGGATCTCAGGGCGGCATAGAGAGTGCGATTGTCGCAACCCAGCGCTGGGCACGCCACAATTGCGGCGATAAGTCCCCTCTTTGAGCAGTAGCTAGAGAGGCGCCACGGCATCCTCACCTTCCGCCTGAGGCAGGTCCTCACCGGACACGGTTGTTTAGGGAGGTTCCTGTTCCGGATAAGGCGGGAGGAAACGCCCGGGTGTCACCATTGTGTGGATCGCCCGGAGGACACGGTGGAGCATACGGTGGAGGTCTGCCCGGCTTGGGCGGGGCACCGCCGTGTCCTCGTGCAGGCGATTGGCGGTGGCGATCTCTCGCGTCCAGCCCTGGTCCAGGCCATGGTACGGAGCGAGAGGGCCTGGGAAGCTCGCCGTTCGATAAGGACCAGGCCCGGGTCGACGGCGCGTTGTGTTCCACGCGCGCCTTAAAGGGATGTCATCAATGAAGGGGTCCGCTAGGGCCGATGCCTGCCAGGGTTGCGGGAAAGTCCGAGAGGGATACCGTGGCCCCTGGCACAGGCAACTGAAGGAACACGGGTGGGTTTTAGTCAGTAAGAGTCTGACACGCCCTCACGCTCCGCCCCGAGCGGGAGAAGTTATTTGATGATTTACCACCATCAAAAAAAAAAAAGAGGGCAGGTTGGTATATATCACATGTCTTCGAATTTTTTGATTTTGGGACAAGCCGGTTTCCTCACGGTGTTTTTCTTCACCTTTTTGAGAGCAGTGGTGATGAAATAATTTACACAAAGTAAAGCGTCTGTCTGGGTTCGAACCTACGACCTGCAACTCGTAAGCCGGGGCCGTAGAGGATTAGTAATATAATATTAAAGCAACTTATTATCTAGTGTTAGTACTGTAGCTGTATCTACGTATCTACGTCGCCACATACGAACTACGCTACATACTGACTTCATACAAGCAGAGTTTACCGCGCAACTAGCATATATACAACGCCCCGACCTCAATCGTCGGGTAGTAGCCCACCAGATAGGACACCCGTCTGGTCGGAGAATCCTCTCTTTTCTATGGCGGTATGAGTGAACTGTACACCCTGTTCTTCATACCTCTATAGTATCAATCACACTTGTTCTCACTCTCCTTAGTACTGAGTGATGCTGTTTTGTTATGAACAATCGCGTGAAACCCATCGGTACGAGCTTACGCAAACATAGAGGATTGACTATGGGTTAATATGGACCTTCGGTTTACTAACTCAGGTTTGTAATTTGTAATAGTGAGAAACCTAAATAGGTTCCATTCGCAAAACGAGATCTCGTTTTCTTGAGTAAACTCAAACAAAAGAGTTAGATCGTGTTTTGTAATAAGACCTAACCTAACAAGGCCTTAGTTAGTTTTGTTCAAGTCGAGAACGTACCTATAGGTTACTTCTAGCAAGCGTGCTCCACCGACGAACGCATCATGGCTTACTATCAGGTGAGATAGTGGTCAAATGCGAGCATATCAATAAGTAGACACACCGCGTCACGTTGCTTCGCCCGCCCGCGGTGTTTACTTTGTCTTTGCTTAGCGTTTTTCGGACTATTTTTATCATTTTGCTCGGCTCCTAGGAGTCGTAGCGTGATTTTAAATAATTGTGATCGTGATTAGCGCATTCAAAGAAAGAAACAATCACATTTTTCAGCTTTATTTTTAGACTAGTTTATATATTTTAAGATAAAATTTCAAAGTTTATGAATAATAAGTAAATACATAAATATACAATAGTTTATGATAATAGCTTCTGTCCGCGGCTTCGTTCGCGTGAAAGTTGTAAGGTACACAATATACTAAAATAACAGACACATTTTTAAAAAACTCACTCGGCCGCCGCGCCGTCGCTACCTACTTCGTTTTCGCTTAGCGTTCTTTCTAACTTTTTTTCTTTCTGCTCTACTCCTAAGGGTTGTAGCGTGATGTTAAATAGCCTGTAGCCTCAAGAAATCGGCTATCGAATGCAAAAAAAAAACCGACCGGTAGTGCCACTGATTAACCCCTACATACAAACTTACAAACAAACTAATTACCGCTTTAGAATGTTAGCATAGATAGAATATAATATTAAAAATGTTAACATTCGTAGAGTTCCTTTTTGTAATACAACTGTAATTAAAATAGTTATTTGTTATGCAAGGCTGCAAAGTAGTTTTTTTGGCGCTAGTACCTACTTGTATTGAAACCTGAGCGTAGCGAGAGTTTCAAAGGTCAAAGGTACGAGACGCAGAATAACTTTGCTGCCCAACGAAACACACAACTTTTCACCTCACTACAGCAAAGCAAATGTAAGGTGCAAGAAATAATTGGTAATATTTAAAGTTACATTTGGTTTTGGAACTGTTAGGTTTGTGTTTGTTATTTGTGTACAATCACTAGGTAAATTATTTGGCATATTTGCGGAACATTGCCAATTTCATTGAATTCCATTGTGAATGTTGGAGACAGGCGACAGGCGACAGGTTGGCAGGCGATAAAAACGATTTTCTGTCGTGCTGTCTTTAGAAGTTGAACGACGAGTCCAAGAGACAAGTCCGATTCGTGTATAAGCAGGGTGCAAGGCTTGATATTTATCTACAATTTTGACGTATATTCGTCACTAATCACGAAGTTCCTATCAATATTGGTGTTCGTGTTTGATAAGTTAACCAACAGCAACTTTTCCAAATGCTTCTCACTGTTTTTCGTTGTAAGATACGTGAGTTCATTATAGTTAATTTCGGCACGCCCACAAATGCTAATAATGAGAACAACCTGTAACGCTAAGGAAGAACATTTGTTTTACAGCAGATACTAAGACAGTGGGTACGTACCTACTTTGAACAAAATATACAAATATATTGAATTGAAAGAGAAGACAATTTATAAAAGTTTTTTTTCCTTGTAGTCTTCGTGCTGTTCAGTGCGATTATTCTAAAAATGAGGTTGACGCACTGACTTGAAATAAGTATTAATACATTTTCAATGGACTGGCGGTATAGAAGATTATTGAGTAGAAAGGTTCGAATGTTATAAAATCTTTCCACGCTTCCGCATAAAATGCACTTTTGCACTCAGATCGATAGACAAACAGAACCTTTCCGAGGTTTTGAGATGAAAAGAATATTTACCATAAGTAAATATTTTTTTTAAATAAATTACTTAAGAACTTATGGGATAGCCATTTAAATATTTTAAAATTATAAACTGCGAAGACGGTTGATAGAAAATTGTTTTTACTCTTTACAAGAATTTAAGCAACATAAGCAAAAATATATTTTAAGTTTCCAATAGTTTCGGAGTGTGCGTTTATTTATTTTAACTTTAAAGAATTTATGTTACCTAAATAATTTATTTTATTTTATGGATTTATTTTTGTTATACCTATAAGTATATTTATTGAACGTATCTAAACAAAAATCTTAATTTACATGTTTTATTTGAACATATTTTATTAAATAAGTACCCAGTATAAAAGTAAAACTAATTTGGACATTTTAATAAAAACATGGACTGTACATTAAACCACAAAGTTTTTCAACTGGTAACACCTATATTTTCTGCAAATAAATGATTCTTACTCTTGTTCTTATATACATAGGACAGAGAAAAAAATGTTCCAGCTCCAACGAAATACATAATAATAAAAAAAAAAACTTATCGTCTTTATTATCTATGCCACCGTTACGTATCTTACCTCTTGTATACCTTCTATCTACCTACACAACCTCGTCATTATTCCCCGTGCGGTGTGCGGCCGTGACTAAACAAGATTCCTGAGTGCTCGCATTTTTGCACAAGCAAAACATACCCCTACGTACCTACCGAGTTATCTAAATAAATTTCTATCTTTCTCTGTCACTCATGCTGGTGTCTGTCTACGTAGACAGTTTTTAGGGAGATCTAGCGAGGTTATGGGGCCAATGGGATTAAAAATGAAATAAATACGATATTCCGTTTTTCTTTTATGGAAACAGCCAGCCTACGCTGGCTGTTTCTAACAAATTATGTGAAACTAGAAAGAAAGAAAACTGTTTTATTTTTGTAACAGATACATTCAAGAACTGCGTGATTCTGTAAAAAAATCTGTAGACAATAATTTTAGGTTTTTTTTTAAATATTTGGCTCTCTTTCAACATTTCGTCTTCATGTTGGGACGCTTCCTAACTTTTACAATGTAGGCATTCTTAGGCTAACTACTATTCATAGGTAGACAGATATATAGATCGAATATTACTTTTAATATCTCGACTCCAAAGCATGCGGCCCTTAAACCCAGGGTTTAATGAACGGTTAATGAACGGTCCCGGAAGAGGTTTATCCCAAATAGTCGATAGGTGTACCATAATCGCTATACATAGCAGGTGGAACGCTAACCGCAGGGGCAGTTATATTATACCCATGGATGTAGGCACTTATCCTTTCAATACACTTAGGAATTTCCGTGAAACTGTCGAACGCGATGAGTCGTCATGTCACTGCTGAGGATTTTGGTAATATTCTCTTCATCCAGATATTTGAAAAGGCATTACAAATCTGCGAAGTATTTGAATTCTAGTTTTGCGTGCGAGATAATGATAATATTCTAAATGAACATTATTGATCTGCATGAACACTATTGGATAGTTAGTTATTTTAAAGTGATAACTGAAGGAATGTTATGAAATTTTTAATAATTTAATGTATTTTGAAATTAAATATTTGCACACCACATGTAATGGTAGAATGTAAATGGGCCACATTTATAATAACATCATAATACTCTGTACACTTACATTTTGGCAAATAAAGTGTCTTACTTCATCCGTCGTAACAACACAGGATCAGGACAGAAGTACGTACCATAAACGCTTATTAAATTCTTTGCTGCATCTGCAACTTCATTTATTTTTACATACATAAACTCACGCCTTCTTCCCATGGGGGTAGGCAGGAACTATAGAACGCCATCTGCTATCATCCTTACATACTGCTTTTGTTTCGTTTATGTTCATATTTCTCGTAGTTTTAAGAACGTTCGCAGTCTAATCTCAGTGTCAATGGTGCCGATTCCCTTGTTCACAAACTAAACCAAATTTAAGTTCAGTGCATCTTTTTCTTTCTATTTCATTAAGAAAAGGACAGAAGATAAATTTTAGTTTAGTCCTGTCAAATTAATCAGCGCCTGACACTACTCCATACAAGTTTAGACGTGATTAAAAAGTTGACTACTAAAATTACATCAAATTACGTCAGGTGCTGACTAATTTGACAGGACTAAACTAATATTTATCTTAAGTCCTTTTCATAATGAAATAGAAAGAAAAAGATGCACTCAACTTAAATTTAGTTTAGTTTGTGACAAGGGAATCGGCACCATTATGTCAAAAATACCTCTGATTTCCCTACATATTTGACTAGTTTTTGACATTGACTGTCGCTGAGATGAGATTGCGACTAGATTTTGAACGTTTTTAATTACGGGAATTGCCCTTGTCATACACGTTGTGAGTACTACGCTACTGACCTTTTTGAAGAACATGACCAATAAGGTCACTATATTATATGTCCTTCTAGGGCGTTTTCATTTATTTTTAGTTACGTTTATATGCATCATGGGTAGGGTTCCTAAGTGAAAATCAGAACTCGGGAGTTCATAATATTATTATGTGAGAGCTTCTGCACTTTTCTCAAAGAATATATTATGCTGTAAAACTAGTTGGTGGCTTGGAACAACTTTAAGTTTTAAGTTGGCGTGTTCTATGTTGCCTCGACATGAGCTTAACTTGCAAACTTTGCGACCGCAGAGCGAGATTCTGAGCTACCACCACTTTATCAGAGTTTTCTGGTCAATTACATTATGTGGGTACTGAGGCGAGTAATTTATTACATTGCTTGTGTTGAAGTTTATTTTTAAAGATAAGCGCCATTTTTGAGGCAATTTGCGGAACGCCTTTGGCTGGTAAAGTGAAATATATTCTGGTTAAAAAACACTTCCTCTGTCCTTAAACATCATCATTCCTTGCTCTCGTTTCATGTTTATTATTGTATATAAATACATACATACATAAACGTATGTATATATTTATTGTAAATGTAAATGTTACACCACTAACTACCTGCAGTATTCTCTCCTTCTCCCTTTCCAAAATCCTATCCAAATGTTGTCTGTAAAATATCGCTTTTAGCGATAACACCGCCCATTGTGTGTGTAAAATTGTAAAATTTGTTGTCTATGTAAAATTTCAACATTCATATCTGTAATTTTTATGGTATACACAATAAAGAGTATTATATTCTATTATATATTTTCGTAATAAATAGCACGTTTCATTCTGTTCTTTTTACAGAGAGTTAAAGGTCGTGGCGTATTATGGTGATCAAGACCGACTAGAGCATTGCTGTTAAGTAGAATAAAAAGTATTTTGTGCGATTAATGTTTTTTGATGTGAAACATTTATAGCCGCACGTAAAACCGATTGCTTGCATGGCGACGCATGCCGTGGCGACGCGTCGCCATGCGCAAGCGACTGTGCGATTGCGGTGCTGTTTAGTATATTCTATAACATTTAAATTTAATTATATTATTTTTATTTAAGTGCAACGTTCGTAAGTACGCTGTACTGGTACAGCGTCCTAACTATTGTTTGCCTCACCGGACGACGTCACTACGTCAGCGCCGGCTGTCGCTGAAAACCAGCGCTGGGGCTCTGTCTTGCATAGGGTCGCGGCATAATGCTGAGCGATAGCCGATTTGCGTGGATGTGACGCATGTTTCCCCCAACCTTTTCATATTTTCAGTGTTTGTATTATTTTTGCGTCATGTTTACCGCAAATAAACGCATTTTCATTCTTTCTTTCTTTTTTCTTTCTATAGATACATAATAGTTTCAATGTTTCACATCTGCCAGGCGTCCCGCGACGGCTCAATTTTTTATTATTCCATGTGGTTCACTGATAATATAATACACAAGGTACAAGAAGATGGTGTTAAAATAATGACTAGGTAAACTACAAGTGCCTTTATTGTGTGTCCGAATGTTCCTTAGCAAATTACTGGTACCTACACCAAGTTTATTAGTGGACTTATGTTTAATATACTCGAATTATTATTGTAATTTTGTTTAACACGCCTTTTCACCGTCCAGAGGTAATTTGTTGTGCGAAGCGTGTCGGCCAGGTCAAAAGTAAATTTAATAAATGGTTTCATACTGTTTCATTATTACTTAAGTGCGTAATAAAAGTCGCTATGTTAAACCACCTTATTTAAAATTACGTCTAGCCTAGAAGATATTAAGAGAGGGGCCAGAAGGGCCGACCAAGGGATTATTCAAAATTATTTGCGTCAATTTTGCGTGCGCCTAAGCAATTGTTGGACCTTGAAGTGACGAGGACTCTTTATTGTATGAAAGTGATTGCAACGTAATTTCGGCGACTCGTTTTGCATGGCAAAAACAATGATTTCACCGGCGCAGATTTTTAATTTGCTAGATCTAAATGACAGATCAGCTTCTCATATAGTTGGTGCAAGTTATTGTTGACCACGGCATACATTAGTACCTACGTTTGCGTTTTGAGGGGACTGTCTTATGTAATTTTGACGTACAAAAAGTGCTGGTTCTCAGCCTAGTTTGAATAAATAACTTTTGATTTTGAATTTGTACACTCTTCACTAAACATATTCTACACATGGGTAGTTTTTCCATCTTTAAACTCAAAATGAATCGCTTAAAGTTATTCGATCGTAGGTGTAATTTTTGTCTAGCAAATTAAAAAACAGAGGTTAGTTTAAAGTGATGAAAGGATCTGTGGTGAAAACAAAAACGAAAAAAGTAGAACAAAGATCCGGAAAATTTACTTCCTGCAATAATATTGTGTGTTTTGCGGACCGGTAGATAATGCGCACCTTAGGTAAGTACCACCAGTCTGCATTAAAGTATTCAGCCTCTTTCTACTTCTAAATATCGCTCCTGCAACTTACCAGCTTGTCCCCTCTGTGTCTTGGCTCTCCTCCCGACGACTGGCGAAGCAAGGCTGAAGGCTCGGTCAGCTCTCGGCAGCTGCAGCGTCGTCGGCTGGCTCGGCTCGGAGTGACGAGCACAGATCGCGGCTTCCACGACCGAGTCGATGCTGGCTGAGCGGGGGAGCTGGCCTGCTGATTCGCGGCTGAAACAATTAGTATAACTATTAATATTCTGTTTGTTCTTAGTTTAGGCTGTCGATTATAGTGTTGTAAGATGGCTATCGATTTATCTTGTCGTACCTTACACATGTTAGTCATGAGTGTTATGTCAACTAATAGCTAGCGCCGCGCAAACATTATCACAGATGATAAAGAAACTCGTTAAACATATAGTCACTGCAATTCACAAACACAAACAACCTCAAAACGAGGAGGTTCTTCCCATTTTAGAAACAGATTCAGCTACTCGATCACTCCCTCGAGCTTAATAGCATACAAGAGAGAATCTACTGCAGAATGGAACTGCTAACAAGACTTCATAATTTTCCATTTATAGCTGTATTTCTCGCATCTTAAAAATGTATTTCTAAACTTTACATTTGTGTAATTTGTGTACAATAAGGTTTAATCTGCATTCATAACTCACTTTCTTTGCATCTGTATATACAAAGTGGCAGGGACGTCAACGCATTAGTACATTACTGCAGCGGCCAGCAAAAGAGGCATTTTCAAAATCAATGGCGAACAACGAACAACAATATTTTTTCCCGCGTAAAAGCTCCGTTAAAGTGTTCATTTGTTTTTTTTTATTTCAATAAACAGCTTTCTATTGCAAGCCAGTTTAAAATTTTAATAAAACCTTTGATAAGTTACCTGCCTGGTTCCCATGTTGCGGAGTAAAAGATAGTTCCATTTTTAAATTACACGATAGATATGAGTTTACTATGTAATTTATTTGGCCGCTAAACCACGACAGGTATGGATTTTCATATAACTTTTACCGGCCGCTACTTGCATGTATTTGACCAGTACAGCAATTTCGATTTATCTCGAAGAAGGTTGTCAAAATAATGCTCAAATTTCCAAGCATGTTTGAGAAAAATCTGTTATGTCTGCATTGCATTTAAATTATTCGTCGGCAATTTGTTTTAAAATTCTTCTCCATAGGTACCTACTACGCTTTGGAATGGGCAACTAGCTTCATCTGTCCGACTGACCGACCCCTTGACAATTCAAAAGTGCCTGTAATTGGTTTATTTGAAATAAATGCTTTGAGTTTGAGTTTGAATTACTTAGCTCTGCCATACATTTTAACCGCGTAGGTATTGCACTTTTCTATGAAACAGCAGGTCGTAGCATTATGCTGCGCGATGGCCGTTTTGCGTGGATGTGATGCATATTTTCCCCCAACTTGTTCTTTATTGTGTATGTGTTCGTTCTCTGCGTCATGTTTACCGCAAATAAACGTATTTTTCACTCCTCTTGCTCAAAAAGACCGTCATTGTGGCGTACCAGAGCGAAGAAAAAATAACAATTCTTCCTCTAGGGGAAAAAGTTTTATTTTTTTTATTTTTGTGTGTCAAATGACAATGAGCCTACAAAAACGAAAAAGTCTTTAGTCATAAGTAGAATAATCATGAATATAGACTCGACTTATTACTGTTTCATAAAAAAGAACTTCATTTTATTTTTGAAAATGGAACTAAAATCGGCGATCTCTTTGGTAGAATGCATGCAATGCGTTGCGGCTGCAGATGAAAAAACAAAAAAAAGACATTGGCGCGAAGTCTTTATAATTTTTCTCTAGGTAATTGCAAATTGAATTAGTAGTGACCGTAATTAATTTTACAATAGTGAAAATGTCATCATCTAGTGAGAATGGAGACCCTAATTTGCAAATAGAAGAGAAAGGAAAAGAACCACTCAACATTCATCTTCACAGAGGACTGAAATTAAGTTACCGGGAAAAAACATCTCGTTAAATATCCAGAATTGTACAAATTGCACATTTAATTTTTAATAAAATAAACTACATATTTCATATTGTATTGGATTGTTTTATTTTCTCGCAATCGTAGTGAAAAGTAGAGTGTAACACACGGCGCTAAAACCCATTAAAGCTCGGTTTCTATTTACTCCCTCGTTAAAGCTCGGGAGTAAAACTACCTCGTATATAATGGGTCATTTTAGCTCCTTGTATAACAATCAACTATTCTTTCTTTCTTTTCTTTCAGTGTTTTTTTTTATATCCCGCGAAAAATTTCTCCTTTATGGGGTCTAGAATCATTGTGCTGAATTCATAATAACAGTTTGCGCTTCGGTGTCCCCGTCACCCTGTATATAACGTACAATACCTACATTCACAGTACACAGTATACAATTTATATTCGCCTTAATTTCGTTCCGTCCTATGCTAACGTTAATTTATAATTTAGTACATACTAACGCTTCAAAGCGGCAAGTTGGTGTCCTAGTAACTTAGCATGATTACAACAATAACTTTGTGTAAGGAAACTTTACTCTTGCATTAAACAAAGCCTTCACAGTATCTTTGGATAAAGTTTGGAGTTTATAAAGGAACTTATGTAGACTCATGTAACAGCTTTATAATTATATAGTTCACAACATTTTGTATAGCTTAAGTCACAGTACAGCTGATATGTCTTCGCGGCCGCTGCTAGAGGCGGCACTGTCAACACTTTCCACACAAACCAGGCGTCACCGTTTACTCGCAAATGACGTATGTATAGAAACTGACGGCTTTGAGGGCGGTCCGTGACAGAACTTCTGCGCCCAACGCGCTTTCGTCGCCACGAATTTTATTAGTACTGCCGTCTCTAGAGGCTGCCGGCGCGGCGATTCCGTGCTCTGTGGTTTATGTGTATAAGAAGTTACGTTTATACTAAGAGACTTTTAAATTCATGAGATAGATGAGAGTAGCTGA
The DNA here is from genome assembly GCA_937001585.2 of Brachylomia viminalis. Classification (NCBI taxonomy): domain Eukaryota; kingdom Metazoa; phylum Arthropoda; class Insecta; order Lepidoptera; family Noctuidae; genus Brachylomia; species Brachylomia viminalis. Next base: position 22,162,017 of record OW443298.2, on the reverse strand, counting down.
GGATCAAGTAAAATGAAGTGCTATTTGAACTAGATATGTAGGAATATAATGTAACCTAGGCAATGATAGCGCCAGTTGAAAAAAAAACGATATATTTAGGCTCATAGGACGGATAGGTACGCACACATATGTAGTTATTCTCGCTAAATAGCTTAATCCTACTCACATACCCCACATCAGGTCTGAATTAAAATTAATGATATACTTTTATTATTTGCAGCCGTAGGCGCCGCGGCGCGGCGTGGCGGCGGCGTCGCGTCGCTCGCCTTGTTTACCGCCCCATTTGCATTTTAATCGAACTAAAACTTTCTTCTCTAGGGTTGACGGGTTTTTGGCATATTTTTTAATAAGATTTCAGACTCTTTAACTCCAAATATTTTCTAGACCTCTTCTGTAATGTGCTTTAATAGCCTTTTCACCTTTCAAATCCATCCCACAATCTTTGATTTTCTAAGGTAACTAGATGCTATTGAAATTATATAATATAGAGAATTGATACCTTCTTTATACCATTATACATTTAAAGATTAGTACTGTGCGCCCACTGCTCCCTCACTTTGCCAATTCTTAGGACCTATGCCGGCTACCTTGGTTCAACAGCGGATCTCCTTAATTCTGATTTGATATAGCCCGTTCCACTGCCCTTCAATAACTCAATTCAAAGTGATATATTTTGTGTCAAGGAATTCCAACATTGCCAACCCTATTTATAGGCGAGGTGTCAGCAGCTGTTTTAATGAAAATAAAACTAAACTAAAACTAGACGAACTTATTATGAAAAAGTTTGGAACTTAATTGTTTTCGCGTTTCTCGACATCTTGACTTCATGTTTAAAACATGTTTCAGTTCATCGGATTAAGAATGAGACTATTAAATTAAATTTAACCGTTGACGTTTATTTAATTTCTCTTCTGCACTAATGAAAACATGTTGCCAGCACCAAACTATGCAAAACGCAGTGGTACACTGTCTGCTGTTTTTTTGCAATCTCATTACAAGAATGCAAAATTAAATCAAATCAAAATCAAAGTCTTTTATTCAAACTAGGCTGAGAATCCGCACTTTTTGATCGTCAAAAATAACATAAGACAGTCCCCCAAAACGTCCGCCCTTCACCACGTCCTAGTGTTTTAGCTGGGAAGAAGAAGTGGCGCAACAAACTCCCCAGCAGTCTGTCCAATAGGGGCAGCGACATGACGAAATAACCTAAAAAAGTAGCTGACGAATGCAGTAGGCGAAGAACTTAGTTTAGTGGCGTAACAACTGAGAGGCTTGTGTGGACTATAATAGGCTGAATTAAACAATGGTGAAATTATATCATGCATTATATTTTTCTGAGTTTTTCATGCCGTGACGCGCCATTTTTGAGTTCAGTTCAACGCACTCACAATGAAATGCAAAAAAATAAATTCTACTATATCGATTGACGTAAGTCAACATGTCTGCAACTACTAGCAAGTAACAATAAACATTGAACACCACAATTATAAACGCGATTGCTTTTTCCATTGGAATGCAATAAGTTGAATGTTTTGCAAGATATGAAGACACGAATGATAAAAATTAAAAGAAAACCTGAAAATTCGGATAATGTTTTGGGAAATATTTAACTGATCGTCTAAAAGCTTATTGACCTTCTAATGACGTAGGCACGCTTTTTTGAATTAATGAACACATGATTATTTTTTTATAAATTCGGCTTCTTTTTACAGTTTGTTCGCGTTACTCGGCTATTTAGTGTGTTAAGGACCCCAAAATAGGAAATAAATAAATAATAAATATCGTCTGACATTGCACACAGCACCATCTAGTTCCAAGTTAAGCACTTAACACTTAAGGCTTGTGTTATGGATACCAGAGGGGCAATTCCCGTATTTTTAAGAACGTTCGCATTCTAATCTCAGTGTCAATCTGTCAAAAATTGTATAGCGCTTACCTACATTTTTGACATTAGACTGTCGCTGAGATGAGATTGCGACTTGAATTTGAACGTTTTTAATTACGGGAATTGGCCAGCAGATGGTTGATACACTACTTAAATACATTTTTTTTTCGTAAATACATACATATTATAAATATACATCCATGACTCGGGTACAAATGTCCATATTCATCATACAAACATTTGCCCCTACCGGGATTCGAACCCAGGACCATTTGGTTTCGCTGACTACACTTAGCCACTGTAGCCACTACACCAAACGTGTCGTCATTAGAGTGTATCGTCAAATATTGGAGGTTTCCACAAATAGAATCATCATTAGATTAGAAGTGTTCGGTAATATTTTTAGGAAAGCTAAATGGGTCATCCTCCTTGCTCTTGTTTCATGTTTATTATTGTTGTTGACACTTCCCGTGACCCAAGGGCTGGCCTTTACCTTGGCCAGAGGCTTAGCATTGCCATACAACGTGGCAATGCCGCCAGTCTCTTGGGTACATTACCAGTATAGTTTTTTTCATTCTGTGATTATATTAAATAAATATTTGTAGATAAGTAAATGTTTTATGTTGTACGTATTTATTGTATATGTAATTGGTACATCACTGTCTGCCTGCAGTATTGTCTCTCCTTTTCCGTTTAATCCATCCAAAGGTTGTCTGTAAACTATCGGTTTTAGCGATAAGACCGCCCATTAAATTGTGTCACCCTATGTAAAACTTCTACTGTACATAATAAAGAGTACTCTATTCTTTCGATTTTTTGTTTAATGCAAACGCTGAAACTTACTTTGCTTTTTTCTCCTTTAAAGATTTTTTGTAGTGACAGACGATTGAAATTAATCTATGGGTAATGACGATGGTAATACCCTGACATGATAAAACTGTTTGATTTACAGGAAGAAATTATGAAGAAATTGTCAATCCTCGACGTGTAAAGAAAGAAAGAAAATGCGTTTATTTGCGGTAAACATGACGCAAAAAATAACACAAACACAAAAAAATAAGAAAAGGTTGGGTGAAACATGCGTCACCCAACCTTTTCTTCAACAACGCAAAACGGCTATCGCTCAGCATTACGCTGCGACCCTGTGCAAGACAGAGCCCCGGCGCTGGTTTTCAGCGACCGCCGGCGCTAACGTACTGACGTCGTCCGGTGAGACAAACAATAGTTAGGACGCTGTACCAGTACAGCGTACTTACGAACGTCGCACTTAAATAAAAATAATATAATTAAATTTAAATGTGATAGAATACACTAAACAGAAATGTAAAAGGAAATAGACATACATGCTACGAGAATACAGAACAGTCTCTTTCTGTGTATTGTATTTACCATTTACATACTGTTAAAAGATGAAAAACAAAGCATGATATAGAAAATAAAGCGTTTTACTAGAAGATAAATTACTTCCACCAACTTACTACCCTTCAGCTTCACTGTAGCGCCTGAAAATAATGAACCGCCGACGCAACAACTTTCTCACCGAAATCCTTATAATCACTTACTCGTTGCTATGAGATAAACGCGTGAGAAATAAATATAAGAACCACCCACATACATAATTAGAGTACCTACTAAATCTAGTACAAGCTTTGCACATGGCTTTGCTTGCGATTTAATGCTGTGTTTATCCAGGGCCTCAAGTCTGCTATTACAATAGTGTCGGAATGGTCTATCATTGATTTCATAATTGTTGATTTTGACAAGTTTGGTAATCTACTAATAGAATGGCGTCATTATGACTTTCCAATGGTCAACCACTGACACTCCATTGAAAGAAATAGGAAATAGCATAGAATGGTAATCTCGTACTTAATGCTATTATATTATAAGTCAAAGGTACATACCTAATGACAAATGAATGACTGACGTATGCGGTAATGAAAAAAAAAATTACTAAATGTTCATTTAAGTAGTAGTTTTTCGAAAATCATTTAGTAGAAATGATTTTGAACGGGTTTTATAATAATGGCAATACGACAATGTCATTCTACCACGATTCTATTACGAGACCACTGACCGACCAATGATCGACCATTATGAATTTTGCAGATTACGAACTTTTAGCAAAATGACAATGGGATCGTGTTGGAATGACGAATGTATAAAAAAATAGCAGACTTGGGGCCCAGGGCAACAAAAATATGCTTCTCAGTGAATGGGTCTTGATAGGACGGCAGTTTTTTCTTGTGCAAAAACGGAGTCTGTTTTTATTTGTGGCAGCAGACAAACAGAAAACTATCTAATCCATGTTGTTATAGAGGTACGAGGAACAGGGTGTAAAGCTCACACATGTCTCTACAGAAAAGGGAGGATCCTCCGACCAGACGGGTGTTGCGGCTGGTGGGCAACTGCCCAGGAACGATGCAAGATTTTGCGTGACGTCAGTGTAAAGCGTAGTTCGCATGTGACGATTTAGATACCGCTACAATGTCTTTGTCTTTGGTAGGTATCAACAAATTAAACTGACATAATGTAGACGTCAAGCAAATACGCACTTGTTTGATATCCCGACTAGTCGTACTCAGCCCTTCTCCATATTTATTATCCGCATGGCCAAAGTGTGTGACTCTCTGCCGGCGTCTGTGTTCCCTTCCACGTTTAACCCGTCAGCCCTCAAAGTAAGAGTGAACAGGCATCTTCTGAGCACGGTCATTCCATCGTAGACCACATCCATAGCTTTACATTAGGCGAGATCGAGATGAAGAGCACGCTCTTTCCCAAAAAAAGAAGAAAGAAGTTTATTTACTGTAGGTACTCAGTTCCGTCTCTAAATATGCCTATGTTTGCCAATTATAAACTGAATTATTTCATGTGGTTTCCGTGTTAACATTATTTATTTATTAAACTGTACAAAACAACTATACAAAGGTGGTCAATGCCTTAGGCGACCAAGGAGAGACAAAATGGCAGAGAACATTATTCCAGTCTAAGTTTAAAAATCGCCAATTTCACAAAAATATAAATAAATCCGCCTGCGGCACCGTACACGTGCTAGAAGTGAAACTTCATAAAAAATTAAGAATAAGAGAGATTTAATGTGAGAGACAGAGAGAGAGAGAGAGTTATATCATACTTCTCTCTCATGTAATAAAATGAGCCTAAACGTCCTTCGTCCTTGAAATTAAACTCTCAATTCTGGTCCAATTATAATTATTAGACGAGAATTGAGAGAAAGACACCGTAGTGTCAATAAAAAAAAACTAGATTAATGGACAGACTTCTTCAATAAGTATGTGTATTTAGATATTCTTTACTGTAATAGGTTATCGGTGTTATTAGCGTGGGCTTTGTGAGGGGCTGCCGAAGGCCAGACACTGGTAGGCGCCACTCTTCTGCCTCAGAACTGAACGACATTAGACTGATAACAGGACCGTTAGCAAGCAAACAATTTATTATATTATGTAAAATGATAATGTTATTGAATAAAAGTAATCGTTTCTGTATGGTCAAACTAGCTGAGCCCCGCGGTTTCATCCGCATAAGTCTTGATACCGTAAGAATATCGGAGGAAAATATATTCTATGTCCTAATCCAGATCATGGTCTACCCATTTGCTAAATTTCATCCAAAATCATTCAGCCGTTTTAGCGGGAAACCGTATCAAACATGCATACAAAAAAAAATCTTTTTGCTTTATAATATTCTATAGTTAAACTATAGAATATTATAAAGCAAAAAGATTTTTTTTTGTATGCATGTTTGATACGGTTTCCCGCTAAAACGGCTGAATGATTTTGGATGAAATTTAAAAAAAAAAAAAAAAAAGGCAGTTATCTAAACTATAATAGTTTAGATAACTGCCTTTTTTTTTTTTTTTTGAGGATGGGAAATCATCAAATGACTCCTCCCGCTCTGGGTGGAGCGGAAGGGAGTGTCAGACTCTTACTGACTAAAACCCACCCGTGTTCCTTCCTTGGCCCTTTATGTTCCGGGTCAGCGGTACCCCTTTTGGATGATCCCGCTTTCCCGGCAGGCTTGGGCCCTAGTGGGCCCCCTCTTCGATGCTGACATCTCTTTGAGGCGCGCGTGGAACACGTACGCGCCGTCCAGCACGGGCCTGGTCCTGATCGGACGGTGAGCTACCCATTACTCACCGCCCGCAGGCCCGCGCCTACGGTGGCCGGGAGTCGTCACGCGGCTCCCGACGCCCGGAGCGTCCACCGCGGCGGCTTGGACGGGAGACTCTCTCCCTCTCCCGTCCCGCCACCTCCTTCGCTAGCATGACTGCTTCGCAGAAGGAGGCGACTGCCTCCCACTCCCCCTCGCCCCGGTCCATGGCTTGAACCAAGGCCGGGCGTGAGAGATCGCCGCCGCTGCCGATCGCCTCTACGAGGACACGGCGGTGCTCCGCCCATGCAGGGCAGGCCCCCACCGTATGCTCCACCGTGTCCTCGGGGCGATCATCGCAGTGGTGACACCCGGGCGTTTCCTCCCGCCTGATAGATAACTGCCTTAAAGACATTTAAAGTGCCTACTTTACGGGAAAATATGCATCGATCAGCCAAAATGCAGCACTTCAGGCGTGTACCTACGAGTCCTTTGTGTGCTACTATCAAACGTATACGAGTAATATGGATAGGTAAGTAAGTAAGTAATCATTTATTTATCAAAACCCAAAACACTTGTGTTGTTTCATATAAGGGATGGATAAAGCTATTACAGATGAGTACGTCTTATTTACATCGTTCTCACATAATAATTATACCTAAGTATATAGGTACAATATTAATGATGTAACTAATATTTATGTAACAATATAATTTAAAAGAGTGTCCATGGAGTTTCTTACCCGTTCTTCTCCATATGTACCTACTACGCTTTGGAATGGGCAACTAGCTTCATATTTCTGACTGACCGACCACTTGACTATTATTATTCAAAAGTGCCTGTAAATGGTTTAATTGAAATAAATGCTTTGAGTTTGAGTTTGAGTAAGACCCCAGTCCTTCCAACAGGTATACTGTGTCTAACTTTTGCAAACGTTTTTGAATTATATTGCATATTTTCATTACTATGCGATGCAATTCATAAAGTTTTGCATTCCAATGCAAAAACTACATTGCTGGAAAATAGAGTCCAGAATGTATCTTTCTTTAGACAAAATAACGTATCCAGTAGTTTGAGAAAAACAAATTGTGTTCTTCCGGTATATAGCTAGTGCTTATGAATATTGGATTACCTACCTGATATCATGGCGGTAAATGGAGGAGCAGTGGTGGCCCAGTGGTAACGGCAGCGACTTACGCGTTGTAGGTCGTAGGTTCGAACCCAGACAGGCGCTTTACTTTGTGCAAATTATAATTAAAATTAAATTAAACGGCTTTCCATGCCCTCTCGCTCCGTACCATGGGGTACGGAGCGAGACGGCATGGAAAGCCGTCACCTCCTTCTGCGAAGCAGTTATGCTCGCGAAGGAGAAGGTGGATCGCGTGAGAGAGAGGCAAAATTCGCGCCCTCACGCCCCTAGCCGCCGCAGGAGACGCCCTGGGCGTCGGGAATCGCAGGCCGATTCCCGGCCACCGTAGGCGCGGGCTTGCGGACGGCGAGCAATGGGCAACTCGCCACCCGATAAGGACTAGGCCCGAGTCGACGGCACGTTGTGTTTCACGCGCGCCTCAAAGAGATGTCAGCAACAATAACGGGTTCCGCAAGGGCCGATGCCTGACAGGGTTGCGGGAAAGTCCGAAAGGGTTACCGTGGCCCCTGGCACAGGCAACTGAAGGAACACGAGTGGGTTTTAGTCAGTAATAGTCTGACATGCCCTCCCCCTCCGCCCAGAGCGGGAGAAGTTATTTGATGATTTCCGACCCACGAAAAAAAAAGGAACCCTATACGTGCCCAAGTAGTTGGCGATTTACTTAGAGTTCTAGTAACTGGAGCAAGTAATTTGACCCGGCTAGTACGCTACCAACGACTGACCAACGACAGACGAGTTTGACATGAGGAGACACTGGACTGGTTAGTTGTAGGTACTTGCTATACGTGCCCGAGTAGTTAGTGGTTTGTTTACACGATTCTAGTACCTGGAGCAAGTAATTTGACCCGGCCAGTACGCTACCAACGACTGACCAGCGACAGACGAGTTTGACATGAGGAGACACTGGACTGGTTAGTTGTAGGTACTTGCTATACGTGCCCGAGTAGTTAGTGGTTTGTTTACACGATTCTAGTACCTGGAGCAAGTAATTTGACCCGGCCAGTACGCTACCAACGACTGACCAGCGACAGACGAGTTTGACATGAGGAGACACTGGACTGGTTAGTTGTAGGTGCTTGCTATACGTGCCCGAGTAGTTAGTGGTTTGTTTACACGATTCTAGTAACTGGAGCAAGTAATTTGACCCGGCTAGTACGCTACCAACGACTGACCAGCGACAGACGAGTTTGACATGAGGGGGCACTGGGCTGGTTAGTTGTAGGTACTTGCTATACGTGCCCGAGTAGTTAGTGGTTTGTTTACACGATTCTAGTAACCGGAGCAAGTAATTTGACCCGGCTAGTACGCTACCAACGACTGACCAGCGACAGACGAGTTTGACATGAGGGGGCACTGGGCTGGTTAGTTGTAGGTACTTGCTATACGTGCCCGAGTAGTTAGTGGTTTGTTTACACGATTCTAGTAACCGGAGCAAGTAATTTGACCCGGCTAGTACGCTACCAACGACTGACCAGCGACAGACGAGTTTGACATGAGGAGACACTGGACTAGTTAGTTGTAGGTACTTGCTATACGTGCCCGAGTAGTTAGTGGTTTGTTTACACGATTCTAGTAACTGGAGCAAGTAATTTGACCCGGCTAGTACGCTACCAACGACTGACCAGCGACAGACGAGTTTGACATGAGGAGACACTGGACTGGTTAGTTGTAGGTACTTGCTATACGTGCCCGAGTAGTTAGTGGTTTGTTTACACGATTCTAGTAACTGGAACAAGTAATTTGACCCGGCTAGTACGCTACCAACGACTGACCAGCGACAGACGAGTTTGACATGAGGAGACACTGGACTGGTTAGTTGTAGGTACTTGCTATACGTGCCCGAGTAGTTAGTGGTTTGTTTACACGATTCTAGTAACTGGAGCAAGTAATTTGACCCGGCTAGTACGCTACCAACGACTGACCAGCGACAGACGAGTTTGACATGAGGAGACACTGGACTGGTTAGTTGTAGGTACTTGCTAGTTACGTGCCTTATGTTAACATTATTCTGGTCATTATGTATGTGAGGTCTGTTTACACTTTTCTCCGATCGTTTGTTATACTGTTAATATCATAAAAATGTAGTTAATACCAAGCTGATTAATGCTATTTAGATTTTTCCGTTTTTCTGCAAAACTTGTATGCTTACTTTACTTCCTTAATTTTAAAAGGTACAGTTGGATTTTTTACAGCATAGCAACAGCTATGTACTTTGAAAATCGTTCTGCTGTTTTAGAAAGAGTCCTCGAGACGTCCAGAATTTGACATTAAATAGCTTTAATTATTACATAATAATATCCAATACTCTATACGGTGACATTTGAATCACAGTTTTGCTAGAACAAACGTTGTTCAGACCATGGTCTACAACCATTCTATAGCAACCAATAGAAAAAGAACGTCACTGGGTTTAAAAAAAAAACACAAAAAAGGCAATGTTAAAAATGTCGGGATTATCGTTATGCCCTACAACACAGACACTGCGGCTGCGACGCGCGGCGCTCGCGTCTTGAACGCAATATCGCTACCGTGATGAGTACTTTGATGTTACGGTTAATGTTTCAAACATTATTACACGTTTGAGCAACATAAGACTAATTTGAGAACTCCTAGATTAGATTGTTTTAATAACATATTTGATGCTGTAGAATGGTAGTAGACCATGGTCTAAACAACGTTTGTTCTAGCAAAACTGTGATTAAAATGTCACCGTGTATAAGCTATTAAAATTGTATCAACAGTTTTATACTCCATCCAAGCCATTTTTCAGTTTCGCGATTACATCCGTGTCACCGGCATCCACCAGATGGCGCCACATTAATGGGAACGAGGGTTTGTAGACCCAAATGTTACCTACGGATCCAATTTATTTTATTACCGTGCATTTGACATCGGGTTTATTAATATTTTGTTGGTAATAATAAGGTATTCTCTAACGTTATGAACCAATTAATTGTTTGGGTTTGTTTAAAGGAGGGTATGGGCTTTATATCCGTACCTGTTCTTAAACATAGCCTTAGGAATTCCACACTCTCCTCCTTTTATTAAAAAACACGATCTCACTTTAGCCTAAATCTTCGAGCCAGTTTTTGTATTTCGAACTTTATTCCGACATCAGTAAAGTTCTTAATACAAAATTGACAACCTAAGACCGGACGAAATTGTCAGATTTGTAAAAGGAACTGTATTTCGATTTCTGTTAGGTTTTTATTTCAAAAACAGGCTCGATGGTTTAATTAAACGATATCCAAAGAAAAACCTTGTTATGTAATAAGACCGCGGGTGTTTATACACAAAATTAAATAAAGGAATAACATACAGGGAGGCCGGGGAGGTGACGTTCAAACGTAAAATTTAGATACTTTATGACGAGGAGTATCCGAATCACCCCCATGTATGTTCTACGATTTTTCGTAGTTTTCGAGATATAATCTTTTTCATGATTTTTTTCGTAATTTTCACCTAACATCAGTTTTCGATTTTTTTCTCGTTCTGTTGAACATTTCTGGTTTAGTTTTTTTGTGATAACTAATTAGCATAGTCTAACCTAACACCCTAAAAAATATGGTTTATCTAGGAATTGCAGAACTTACTTAGAATTTATTCGAAAGTTCAAAATTAAGATTTGAGCTCAGTACTGACAAATTTTCAAGGTATCAAAAAAAAATAATGGGGAGATTTTGGGTTCAATCAAATCTTAATTTTGAACTTTCGAATAAATTCTAAGTAAGTTCTGCAATTCCTAGATAAACCATAATTTTTTAGGGTGTTAGGTTAGACTATGCTAATTAGTTATCACAAAAAAACTGAACCAGAAATGTTCAACAGAACGAGAAAAAAATCGAAAACTGATGTTAGGTGAAAATTACGAAAAAAATCATGAAAAAGATTATATCTCGAAAACTACGAAAAATCGTAGAACATACATGGGGGTGATTCGGATACTCCTCATCATAAAGTATCTAAACTTTACGTTTGAACGTCAACTCCCCGGCCACCCTGTATACAGGGTTATTTCTAATACGTCGGCCATCTACTATGGGATGTAGGGGAGGTCATTTGCAACCAAATGATCCCTTATGACCCCTATGCAAATGATCATAAGGTGTCATTTGGTGTCATCCCCTTAATGGATTGCCGACATTATTACCAATAACCCTGTATATCAATCTGCCTAGCCTTTTCCCAACTATGCTAGAGTAGGCTTCCAGTCTAACCGGGTGCAGCTGAATACCAGTATTTTACATGGAGCGACTGCCTATCTGACCTCCACAACCCAGTTACATGGTAATACGATACCCCTTGGTAAGACTAGTTGTCGAGCTTTCGGGCTTCTGACTACCTAATGACTGTCAAAGATCTACAAATTCCAGCCGGGACCAACGGCTTAACGTGCTTTCCGAGGCACGGAGGGGTCCCGATATACACGGTGACATTTGAATTACTCTGTCTAAACAACGTTTGTTCTAGCAAAACGGTGATTGAAATGTCACCGTGTATAATGGATGGTCACCCATCCTTGGACCGACCTCTGCAAGCGTAGCTTAACCTTCGATCGACCCGTGCAGCTGTAATTATTTTGCCACAAGCCCTTTACTTTATATATGTTACGGTAAGTGTGAAAATGAGAATGTGAATGTGTGTGTGTGTGTGTGAAATTTATTAATAATTGTCTATCATTATTAATATTTACCGAAAGTCGAGGTAAAAGTAAGATATAAATCATGTTTATCGGTGATTATTAATAATGTAACCTTAGTACCAATAAATGTAATACATTTTCAAAAATAACGTACGCTGAGCGTCTTTCTGTTCGATCGAGCAACAGAGGTGAGGGCGGGGGTGGGAGAGCGGTGAGCGGGATCTGCGGGAGCGCGCGGGGTCAACACATTGGTCATAGGGTCGATTCATACAGTTTATGGAAAACAAAGCTTTTAATTCGGGAATAAATACAAGCCCTTGTGAAGCTATGTTTGGTTGTAAACCGAAAATTGGCTTAAAAACGTTTCAGCCCGCTGTTGACATTTCACATATTACTAGAGAAGAAGATCCGATATCTCTGACTCCTCGCACCATACTTCGGCCGTGCACCTGGTTGGTACCCATTCTGTGCAAATTGACCCTGAATCGCAATGTGACCCTAACATTAACTCAAGCCAGGAGGATTCTAAACAAAAACCTGGCGACAATGTCTATAGGGAAAAAATGTTACCGAGCCGGAAACCCAAGATATCGATATAAAGGCTGCCTCATCAATCGCCACCATTTCCGAAAAAAATCAAGAAGTGCGAGGTTTTGCAAGAGAGTCTCTCCAGAAGCAAGCTGATAAAATGTTAAAACGATCCAACACAAAATGGCCAGTTGCAAAAATAGGGGACCTTATTATGGTACGGGTACCAGAAATAGATCTAGCCAAGGCAGATAGCCTAAAAATAGTAGGTGTTATTATATTTGTTACTGATAATAACTTAGACAAGCTGGGAACAAAGTATGGCGTTAAAATCAACTGTATTCACGAAATGAGTTTACCATTTGCATTTGTTTTTATTCTTGGTGACTACTAGCACTTACCTACTGCATATAAATAAACTAACTCAAACTTCATCTTCAACAAAAGCGTTGAAAAGCATTCTGAAAACATTTTCCATTAGAAAGCCGTTAAAAACTGCATCGTTCAAGATTTCTGAGAGCATTCCTCGGAGCTGGCAAACTCTATTTGTATTCCGAGAGACGATTTCAAGTATAAATGTTAATGATGTTAGTAATGGAGATGTGAATGAAAATATGAGTGTGCTGGCCATTTGATTTTGATAACAAAAGTCAATATTGTGTACTAGCTGTTGCCAGCGGCTTCGCTCGCGTGATTATCGAAAATTATCCTACGGGAATTTCACTAACGGGATAAAAGAGTATCCTATGTCCTAATCCAGCTCATGCCCTATCCGTATGTCTTTCATCCAATATCAGCTGTTAAGGCATGAAAAGGTAACAGACAGACTATATTTCCAATCCCTGAAATCGATTATTAAATACATGTGCATTTTAAATCCTCCCCTTTTTTACCCCATTGGGGGTTGATTTTACAATAAAGCTAAAACACGTAACTCATTAATCCTACCAAAAACATACATTTGAATAACCATATATCCCTAACTTAAGAAATGTTGGGTGTCCCATACAATGTTTCATCCCCTATATCACCCTCTTTAGGATTATTTTTGAGACAAAAAGTAGCCTAATATCCCTTCTTAGGATGCAATCTGTCTCCTTGCCAAATTTTATCGATATCCGTTCAGTGGTTTAGGTGTGAAAAGGTAACATACAGACAGACAGACAGAGTTACTATCGAATTTAAAATATTAAAGTATGGATTGTCAGGACTGTGGGGGGTTTGAAAGAGGTATTCGACTCAGAGCATTGATTTCAACGACACTTGACCGAACGGCACCTGAGCTGTATACTGCCGAAAGAGAAAGTAATTATGAAATAAAAATGCTCGCCTACCTATTTATTTTCCTCAGAAGATCTTTGAAGCACTTTTACACGTATTTTTTTATGTGAAACAACTATAGCCGCACTTAAAACAGATTGCTAGCGTGGCGACGCGTCGCCACGCTAGCTAAATAAAGAACAATTTATTTCTTAAAAAAACTGAATATTTGGTTTTTGATTATGCCATATTTATTTTTTTCTTTTAGTATACCATTCTTTCATACTTATTTACTATACTATCTTGTTTCATAAATAAGTATGACATAATGGCTTTCGATGTTTCTTATCTGCCAGGCGTCCCACGACGGCTCAATTTTTTAAAACTAAGATGGCGCCCGCCTTTTCTCGCTGATGATTGCGAAACTCGTGATTTATTTTAAAGTCCAGACATGACAGGAAGTTGAGAGTTATATTTTTGTTCTATGGTATGTGCTAGTGATTGAAGATAGTTTCTTTATAATTATTTAATTAAAAACAATAATATCCTAAGAACTAAAATACATATATATTATTTTATTGTACGACACGGCATCTTCATTAATTATTTATACCTTATTATTATTTACTTCATTCGTATAAACTGTATTTGTTTTGTTTTCATTAACATCTCCCTAAATGCGAGAGCGTGTTATCTTGAAAATTGTGGCACAGCTAGACTATTACAAACTTACAAAGATATGAAATAAATGTTTATTTTATACCCACATTATTTATTTTACACGTCATTTGATAAGAGACATTAATTACACGTATCGTTAGCACTGAAACTATATGTTTATACCATTCCCCCTCTAAAAAGCTTATTTTATTCACTGAAAACAGTGAATAAAAAGCACTTTTACTCACTGTTATATCGCTACACAAGTTGACCATCCTAATAATAATAACAAGTAAATTACTCTTAATTAATTGTTACTCTTAATTATTGTTATTTGTCTTGTTATTGTGTAATATTCTAATTAATAATATTTGTAATATTAATAATAATAATTGTAATATTCCAAGTAATAGTAATTGTTCCAATTTTAATGTGCATTTTAATTAATTTAAGCTTCCTTTTTCTTTATTAAATGTTTATTTTCGCTTAAATCTTTCTTTTTCTCGTAGTCATGGTATAAAGTATAGTATGCAACTCTTGAATAAAACGGATTTATATCGTGGGCCATGAATCACTCGCTACGCTCGTGATTCAATCATCATGAATCACTCCCTACGGTCGTGATTCAGTCGTTAGAATCCTTCACTAGCTCGTGATTCATCTATGGCCCTCGCTTTAAATACGTCCTTTATTCACTAATTGCATAATATATTATTTTTTTTTCTTTTTTAAACGTTGCCCCACACTGGAATTTCTCCTGTATTGTGGGTGCGTATACAAACATCTAAACTCACATACACAAACAGCCAGACCCGGAACAACTACTTGCAGGTCATACAAATATTCTTTCCGTGCGGGAATCGAACCCGCGACACGCAGCGCAGCAGTCAATCGCTTAACCACTGCACCAACCGTGCCGGTTAAAAATAACACAAAGCAATTCGGATTTTATCACAATGTTTTGTTATTTAAAGCAAGCTATCATTTATCACACACACAATCACAATCTTTTGGAAATAAAAGCGGCCAAGTGCGAGTTGAACTCGCACACGAAGGGTTCCGTATCACCGTACAATATTTATACACATAAAAATACTTTAGGAAAACCCCCTTTAATTTTTTACTTAATTTAATTTTTATAATTTTTTGGTATAGCGGCCGTAGTAGTTCACACTTTACTCTTCACTGTGAAAATTTAAAGTGTGTACCTATTACGGTTCTAAAGAAACAACTCCGTGACAGACGGGCGGACAGACTGCGGAGCCTAGTAATAGGGTCCCGTTCGTTCCCTTTGGGCTCGGAATCATAACCACGTATTGTTGAGTTTTTGCGTTCTAGGATTATTAGCTTCGTAGCATAATCAGCCTATACTGTTCCCACTGCTGGGACACAGGCCTCCCCTCTCTGAGAGAGAGTGGGCAGTAATCCAACACGCGGGCACAGTGCGCGTTGGTAGGTGTCACATGTCTTCTAATTTTTGGTTCTAGGACATGCCGGTTTCCTCACGATGTTTTCCTTCACCGATTTGAGAGCAGTGGTGATGAAATAATTTACACAAAGTAAAGGGCCTGTCTGGGTTCGAACATACGACCTGCAACTCTTAAATCGTGGCCGTTACCACTGGGCCACCACTGCTCTATTTTGCTATATAACTTAACTATATAAAATAACTTAGAAAATACTTATAACTAAAAAAAATAATAAGAATAAATACATAATATACATACATTTAACAAAAAAAATTAAATTAAAAACATTATGAGAGTTAACAAGAAAACCAACAACAACTTAATTCTGAGACGAATCTGCCAACTTCTTGCGTATGTGTTCTCGAACTTTCACTTTAAATGGGAACTGATTGGTTACCGTCCTGATATTCTGAGGGAGCGCATTCCAAAGGAAAACCGCCTGGACAAAGAAAGAAGACTTTATAAAACCACTTATTTATTTATCCCACTGAAACGTACCTACTACCAGGATAAAAAGTATCCTATGTTATAAACTGTCTGTAAGCCAAATTTCATCTAAATCCTATTAGTAAGTAGCATACATACTACTAATGATTGAAACACTATCGTGGATTCATGCGACCCTAGTACTTTTTGTGAGATTATTTCTCAGTAATTTTGCACAACGTGTCGTGAACAAAAAAAAATACCGTTTTATATGCATTTAAGATACTACCGGGATAAAAAGTATCCTATGTGTTTAAATCCAGGTTATAAATAAACTATCTGTGTGTCAAATTTCATCCAATTCCTCTTAGTGGGGTGATACTAATGATTGAAATACTATCGTGAATTCATGCAACCCTAGTACTTTTTCATAGATTACTGCTCAGAAATTGTGAACAACGTGTCGGGACAGAAAACCGTCTGGTATGCATGCAACGTACCACCGAGATAAAAAGTACTCTAAACCAGGACATGGTCTACCCATATGTCAAATTTCATCTAAATCCGTTCAGCCGTTTAGCGTAAAACCGTAACAAACATACAAATAAACAAACAAACTTACTTTCGCATTTATAACAATTTGGTAAAATAACGAAGGGAAATTGTAATAACAATTAATATATTTATGTAAATAAAACTTCTTTGAAAGAAAACGTTTGAACCGAAGTGCACGGACATTAAAGCAATTAGGTACCGGTCATTTAAATAATTCCAGTCTACAGAAATATCTAAATATTCTATTTGTATTTTATTAGCAATTCGTCTGTAATATTTTTCTGAGAATTTCCTACGCTAACTAACCCTTAGATGTGAAAAAAAAGATATGAACAGAAAAAGTTGATGAAAATCTTCGAATCAATTTAAATAAATGGGGTTTCTGCAAAGCTCAAAGACGAGATATTATGGATCTCCGTTATTGATATCCATTCGTTATTGTTTGATAAAGCAATTTATTTTGATGCCATAAATATGTTATAATATTCATATATTTTATTTAGAGTTTTTGAACGTGGCCAGTGCAAGAGTTTTCGTTGTGACGATTGTTGGGCACACTGTGGCAAGCAGTGAACGGTTGAAATCAGGAAACTATTATCTTTTTTGGCACTTTAGATCTCGTCTAATCAGTTGCTCGTTTCATTCACACAATTTTTTTTTTCTAAAAATACTTTCGATGCGAAAATAATGTTCTGAATTTAGAAAGCCATCTGTCCAATTAACAAAAAAATGCACTGTCCTCAATGTGACTCATGATGAAGGTGTTTTCACAGAGAAATGATAAAATCTGTCAGATTCAATGCTGGACGGATATTACATCGCTATCTGTGACAGGTGACGGGCAGACATTGATGTCACGATCAGATTAACTGAGGTAGCTCGTGAAAATCAAAATCTTATGTTTTTTGCAATTTGGAGGTCAGTGTCACATTGTATGGTAATCAAAACGTTAGGCGCGCCCGTAATAAAAAATATAATATATCACAAGAGTCATCAATACAACTCTCTAGGATAGAGTTGGCCACAAATAAGTTTTGATGTGTGATTATGGTTTAGTTATGGCCACAAAATAAAAATAAAATATGTGCCCGAGAAAGTTTGATTATTTCTCTCGGGAGTGTTCTAAATAAATATCACATTTTTTCTTGTGAGACTCTTCAAACACTCAAATACAAGAAAATTTGTGATAGCCCTCTTAAATGTACTAAAAAGCTGTTAGAAATAATGTATGGTAATTTTACCTCAGTTTCCTTTATCCTGGTAATATCTATTTACCGGGCTAAGAGAATAACAAGCCCTCGCGTAAAGGTGAGGCTACTGTAAATCGTAATGAAAGTTGCCTGCCACGCTTCCATATAATTTCTAGATCCCCATTATGATGCGAAATTCTATTCCAACTTCATGCAATTAAAGGCAAGATTCCCAGACCACAGTTTGACTTTACGTTGCTGAGTAAAGTAAGCGTTTCATGCCAATGTGAACCTTATTTTAAACCTTTACAGTCTTATTACAAAAAACTAAATAAACCTTGATTTAAACCTGTGCTACCAAGTCCAGGCTTATCTGCAGAACCATGGTCTAAATTTGTCCGTATTACAAAACTTCAAAAAACCGTGGTCTTCTTAGTGCCGTCATTTGAACCATTGTCTTTGTAACAACCACAGAGTAATACAAATATTATTCGTTCACCATGTTATCATTCTATTGCAACGTTCCGTATGTTTAGAAATGAAAACTTTTTGTTAATACGCTAATGATTATTATGATGTTTAGGAGTGTTAAAAATATTGAGAGTGTTAATTTGCATGGAATATTAGTTATTTCGTCGATTGCAGTTTTGTTTAGGTTTAAGCACATGACTTAATGTCGTATTAAGTACTAATAATACATCTAGGTACGTGTAACGAAACGTAAAATTTTCGCGCATTATATGAAACCATAACATTAAAAAAACCATCGCAAGTTGAACAAAGTTCATTTAGATTTGGAATTTTTAAGTTATCGAAGTTTCTAATAGAACAATTGCCTCTTTGTATAGTAATACCTTCTATAGTAGGTAATTTTAATATCATATTGTGATGGACCAACAAAAGAAAAAATGATCTGAGAATTGGAGTAGGTACCGAGGAAAAAGTAAATAAACATAAATTACTTCGATTAACTTGAAATCAGTGTTTAATTGATTCAAATTTAATTTTAATTTATTTGATTGATTCGAACACGATTTATGTTGTGTCGGCGTGGCGTTCCCAACAACTCAGCGGCTTCAATATCCTCAATATCAATTAAATCGACCATGTTAAGATCCATTTTCGGGTAAAAACAACACAACACAATGAAAAAGATGCTATAAAATACAAGAGAAACTTTAGACTGATACGATTTAGACCATAGTTTGATCGTTTAAACTAGGGGCCGCCGAGGTTTAGCGTTAGACCATGATATCTTCCACGGTTTTTCGAAAAACCACGTTTTGTAATATCATTTTGGTTTATAAACCGTAGTTTATAGAGCTTTAAACCGGGGTTTTCAGTTAAACCGCTTTTTGTAATAACACTGTATAATGTTCATATTTGTAGAAGCAAATATGAACAAGCAAGCGTTTCATACGAATAACGACATTGATATTATACGAATAAAGTTCACATTCGTATTAGACCCTTACTGTACTTAGCAATGTAAAGTCAATTAAGTCAAAGCGCGGTCTGTGAGTCTCACGCTACGTCTTGTTAAAGTATGTTTTGGTTACTTTTAATCTCAGAATCATTTTTCCTCTGATTTGAGCAAAAACTTTTCGTCATGTAAAGTCTGTTTTTTTTATTCTGTCCATTCATTTGTGTACGTCGGACTAACAAAATTATTTAAAGAATTCGCTAGAATTTCCCGGAGCCGTAATTATTTTCCCTTCTACCAAGAGTTGGACACTTTCGTTTCTGTTTGCCTAATCAAATAGAAACCTCATTACTAGTTTCAGCACTTTCTTTATAAAGAAAAGCTTTTTACATTTCCAACTCGCTTAAAAAAAGGAAGTCCTAATTCAACTGTATTTTATGTGTGTATGTTTATGTTACGGATTTATTTTTTATTTGTATTTATTTTTGTTTTAATGGAGATACTGCTTTTTTGGTCTCATAGTCATTATTTATCATCTGCTGAAGAATTACGAAGATAGTGAATTACTGTCAATTCCGAAGATAGTGTTACTGTTGGCAAGCAACAAGTCATTTACAATAGGCAATAGTAGATTGTTATACAAGGAGCTAAAATGACCCATTATATACGAGGTAGTTTTACTCCCGAGCTTTAGCGAGGGAGTAAATAGAAACCGAGTTTTAATGGGTTTTTAGCGCCGTGTGTTACACTCTACTTTTCACTACGATTGCGAGAAAATAAAACAATCCAATAGTGAATAGAATATGAAATATGTAGTTTATTATGAAATATGTAGTTTATTTTATTAAAATTATTTATTTTCCTTTCTCTTCTATTTGCAAATTAGGGTCTCCATTCTCACTAGATGATAACATTTTCACTATTGTAAAATTACGGTCACTAAGTACCAATTCAATTTGCAATTAGAGAAAAATTATAAAGATTTCGCGCCAATGTCTTTTTTTTTGTTTTTTCTTCTGCAGCCGCAACACATTGCATGCATTCTACCAAAGAGATCGCCGATTTTAGTTCCATTTTCAAAAATAAAATGAAGTTCTTTTTTTATGAAACAGTAATAAGTCGAGTCTATATTCATGATTATTCTACTTATGACTAAAGACTTTTTCGTTTTTGTAGGCTCATTGTCATTTGACACACAAAAATTAAAAAAAAAAAAACTTTTTCCCCTAGAGGAAGAATTGCTATTTTTTCTTCGCTCTGGTACGCCACAATGACGGAATTTTTGAGCAAGAGGAGTGAAAAAGAAATTATATTCAGCTTATAGTGCATACTAATTCCACGATTAAGCTACAATTTATAAAGAAAAAAAAACGATGTCGTTGTCAATTCAAACCTTTAAATATGGCTGTCGAAAATATGTGAATACCTCACCAACTACTACCCAATCGTTAAAAACGTGAGTAAGTACCTACACACCAACTTTAGGAAGTCGTACAAAGTACATAACAGTTTCCTGGTAACCAACTTTGATTGTTGCCGGCTGAAACTTAACTAATATCGAGTCGATAAATCGGTTGCCGCCTACGCGTGGTTTCAGCAAAACAATGCTTGGCATGATTCGTTTGAAGTAAGAATTGTGCGGGTTGCTTTCAACATGTTTTCTCTCATTTCCTGTAAGATTAACTTGGAATTTTGCACTCTTAAAACAAAAAAAGGCATGTGTGCAGTTCACACGCGATAGAAGTGAAACCTTCAAAAGCATTCTATCTCATTCTCGCGCACGTTTAAGCCTATAGCTGTATGTGTTTGTCTCTTTTTTATGTCGCTTTTCCGTTTCACCGACTTTCAAATCACAACGGGGCTAAAGAAGATTTCACTTCAAAAATTAGCTGTTTGCAAATGTTTCATTTAGTAGTGACGTGTTCTTGTTTAGGGTTTCGATAAAATATATTGCCGTTTTACCATCAAGTCTTCAAGCATGTTTTCGAATATATAAATCTATGTCTTAAGCCGGCTTAAAAAAGGTGTATAATCACACTAGTTCAAACCTGAAAACGAAGTTCCACTGCGACTATTTTTTTTAAATTTAAGATGGGTTTGCTGTTGACTCTAGTCTAGGTTAGTGGTGACAGAGACAGAGTCGACGATGGAGTGAGCTTACCCATAAGAATCCTGTTCACTCTCACTTTAAAGAGATTAGGGTTGCATGCGTTCGGAAACACAGACGCAGGTAGAGAGTTCCATTCTTAATTTTTTAATTTTAAATTTCATTCTTATTGTAAATAAGTTATTAAGCCTGAGTTGGCGCACACTGTTACTTTTTCTCTACAGTGACATCTCTTTTTATCAGACTACAGTTTACGGCTTCGTTGCATATAATCTTATAGCCAAACAAACCCCACATAATAGACTTGGCTACACAAAACAGACATGTTACTAAGTACACTATTCACAAAAATCTTATCCGAGACCTGGCAGTGTGCCTACAATTTCTGCGAGATGATGTGCCTCATGAAACCTATTCTTTGGCTGTTACAATAGATGAAAGTAATGTGTCTCTATGCTTTGGCCGAGTTCCACATGTCCGAGACATATCCGGACGTTATCGCTTTCATTATAAATGTGGTTTTAGAGTTTTGGGTGTATGAAGATTTTGTGAATGAGATTAGATTTTATTTATCTGTTGATTCCAGATTTGTCTTAGTTAAAATTGGAGATTAAATTCAAGAAACAGTGCAATTATTTATATGTAAAATAATTTTATTTTAAAGTTGTTGTCAGAAATTTTAGTTGCAACGTGTTGTGGATAAATTAACCACATTCGCGATAGGGGGAGGGGTTTGATCACACTACTTCAAATACTGAAATACTAAAATCAGTTATTAAGCGTTTATTCTCGCTACAGTGCCATATTTTTTCATCAAGTTACAGTTAATAATTCCTCAGTTGCACATCACACGCCAAACAAACCCCACCATATTAGACTAGGTTACACAAAACAGACAAATATTACTAAGTAGACTATTCACAAAAATCCTAATACGAGACCTGGCAGTGTGCCTACAATCTCTGCGAGATGACGTACCGCATGAAAATTATTCTTTCGCTGTTACAATAGAAGAAAGTAATATTTGTCTATGCCTTGGTCGAGTTCCACATGTCCGGTTCTTTCCTAGATCTTTTCGGTTTCATTGTATGTAAACAAATGTTACGTTACGCGGGTTAGAAATTTTTGGTGTCTAAATCTAGATTTTGTGATTAGTTTCTTTTTGGTTTGACTGTTCGTGTAGGTTAGTGCAGTTGGTGTTTTTTTTTTTTTAATTTTAATCGTGCATAAACCGTGAACAACTGTCTACCTATTATTTAATAAATTCTAAAACGTTTTTAAACTTCGCATTTTCTTAAGGAGTAGGTACAAACTAAATCAAAATAATATTTTATTTATTTAAACATTAAATTAGTCGAGTTTATCATAAATAAACAAGCACAGCATTTATGTTTCTAATTAGTTGAGCTCTGATTGCAAACTAAAATAAAACTTATTAGCGAGAGGTTGATCAACACGGGCAGCGTTGTTCAACCTTCCACCGGACTTCAGGCGGACATTATAACTTTATAATTAAGGGATGGGTTAAATTGGTCACACGCAGACATAGGGTTCAATAAAGGCAACCCAAATGACTGCTGGTCGACGTTTGCGTTGGGTCGAATGATTTTATTTATGAAATAATATCTCTTTTATGGTACTGTCAGAAAACACATTTTTAAAGACATGTTTCTTTCAGCTGTACCTAATAAGCAGTTTAAAATATATTTATTGTGGTTCATTATATCCTTCGTATAACGTTACCCAGGTTAAAGTTTTTAAGATCCTTAGGGATGAAAACATAATTATGGCTACATTCCAACATACACCAACACTTCTCACAAAATTAATAAAATCTTCTCACTTATTTCCCTAGAAGCTTGTAACACGGATTACGGCGAGTGCCCATGAACAAGTTGTATTGAATAGACATCCTCACGATGCGGCTCATGCCTACATCTGAATACGGAATCAAGACTAATGTAAGCAGACCTCTTTGAGTGCTTGGTAATTCTCTAAACGTAAATTCAAACTGCGACCTCTCACTGCGACTTTCCTGAACTCGTTCGTATTTGTAGTAATGTATGCGAAGTCCTTATACCAGGAAGAAGTAAGTGCCTTGTTTATGATTGTAAGTTTGTATTTCAGTCACTAAAAACCTGGAGATCAAGTCGAATAATTTACAGACGTTGCAATGGTTTCTCCATTGTGAATTTATGACAGATTTGTCATACAAAATCTGCCTTTACGACGTTTGTGAATTAATAGACTTGTCAAATGCCAACCATCCTCAATCAGCTAAGCCGAAACCAATTTCGGCTCAGCGAAAGAATTATTTATTGATGCTTTACTTTTTGTATTTTGTAGTTTCGATTGAAAATGTCAGCTTTGGATTTCATTGATTGATTTCCTTTTTAGGCCAGTAATCTAAATCGCAAAAAATGGCACTACACTGATTTTTTGGCATGTGGTTAGGACAGACAGGTACCAATAGTGTGAAACCAAGTTTGCAGCTTCAAAAGGCCTGTGCTAATTGCGTGGTGCTCGAAAAATTTCCAAATGTTTGGAATTCTTTCAGTTTTTTGCTTATAACTTCTATAAAGATAGAAGTTATAAGTTAGTTAGTTTTTATAGTTATTCTTCTTCTACCCTATGCTCAGATCATACGTATAAGTACCCTTTTTTACATTTTAGAAAAATTACCAATGTTACCCACTTACAGAGCTACGGCTGTGCTCTAATTGTAACAAATTTTGTATACTTTAAAAGGGCGACTTATAGGTCGCACCTCGTAGGCTGCACCTTTTAGAAGTTATAAATCAAAATTTTAAATAAATCCGAAACATTCGAGGTTTTTCGAGCACCACGCATTTAGCACAGGTCTTTCGAAGCTGCAAACTTGGTTTTACACTACTGGTATCTATCCTAACAACATACCAATAGATCAGTACGGTACAATTTTTGGCGACCTAACGCGATTTTTGTGTCTACGGTGACTGGCCTATTTATCCACACTCACAGATACAGTAGAACACTTGCTACAGGATTCTTAGAAAGAAAATCTGGAACGTTCTACAAACCAATCACACGAGACACAAACACACCGTAATATCCGCATTGGCAGTATCCATCGTTTCCATGGCCTTTTGTCCCGTCCAGTTCCATCTCAACCAGCTTATGCTACGCGAAATTGAAAAACTTCCCGCCAAAAACGCTGTCAGTCCCAGTAAAACGTTCCAAGTTTAAATTGCATTCGAAATGTGTGGTTTTAGCAGGTGCACCTAGGAACGAGAAACTTCCAATCATATTTTTTCCTGAGATACGAAAACGAAACTCCTTCGTTCATTCTACATAGTGGGTAGGTAAATTCTTTTACTTAAACTCTTTTAAAAGTTGATTCCATTACCAATATAACTGCGGTAGGTACTTATTTGCATGAGGCACTTCACATCCCGAAGTAAGTATGGCAAAGTCAAATAATTTATTTCAAGTCATTACGAGGCACTTTTGAGTGTCAAAAATTGTAAGAAAATAGATTTGATTCCAGTTGACTACCTTAGTCGTATGGAGAAGAAGTACAAGAAACGCCATATAGGTAGTTACTCTTTTGATTAATATTTAGTAGCGAACTATGGACGGATGCCAAATAAACTTCCTTTTCTTTAGAAGAAAGTTATGAATATTAAACGGTTTTTACCGAACAAACATTTAGCCTCTTCACAGTTCACACACATATTACTGACTTATCAAACTTCCACGTTTCCGAGCTGATCAGTCATTTACTTCGTCGGTGAAGTTCGACTCCATATCTGAAGTTTAAATTACCGAGTCATCTTTTCAATATCGGCTTCAGGATGTTTCAGTATCGTCAGCATTACTTGCAGTTTCATATAGATCATGAACTGTTATGAAGGAATTTTGGCCTGAAAGTAGAAGTAGTTATCACTTTGAGTTTTCGTAAAGTGAACTTGATTTGTGGACCATAGTTTTTTACGGGGTGGAAAGGGAACAAAGTTTTGACTGTAGTTTTATGCGATGATAATGCGGGCATGGATTGCTGTGTTGCGACAATCACACTCTCCACGCCGACATGAGATTCCACCGGAGCTCTGTTCGCTGTGCTGTGATTTCTCGCGGCAGCGGAGTTACGCCCCGGACGTTTAGTGTTCCTTAGCCACGGATTTGTTGCCATGACATAATCAGCCTATAATGTTCCCACTCTTGGGACACAGGCCTCCTCTCGGTGAGAGGGAATGGGCCGTAATCCACCACGCGGGTCCAGAGCGGGTTAGTAGATGTCATTCACATGACTTCAAATTTTCGGTCCTAGGACATGCCGGTTTCCTCACGATGTTTTCCTTCACCGTTTTGAGAGCAGTGGTGATGAAATAGTTTACACAAAGTACAGCGCCTGTCTGGGTTCGAACCTACGACCTACAACTCGTAAGTCGCGGCCGATACCACTGGGCCACCACTGCCGCTGCTGTTGATTTAGTAATATGTCATGATTTAGTGATATGGTCGGCTTCTTTGTTGTTGTTGTCCTGCTTCAGGCCGAGCGGCACATCTTCGTACAAAAACCGCGGGATGGGGCCTAGCGGGCTGTGGCGTGGCGGGCCAGGGCTGAACGCAGGGAGCCACTCCACGCCTGGGGAATCGCCCATTGTCCCATCAATGTAGACGCACTTTCACCACTCTTCGCATTATCATCAAACAAAAACATAGTTTTTATCTTTACACTGCTTTTTTTTTTTGATAAAATATCGTCCATTTATTTTTGTAATAAGTTTTGGAAGAATACAACAACATTCACAAGTTTTTATTATTATTATGATATTCAAAGCTCCATTAATCCTTTTAGTACCTTGAGCATAAATTAAATACATTTGTCATGGCGTAATTCTAACCAATCTTTAATTATTACAATTAATCTGGATACCGGTTAAGTTCAGACGGCCGATCTGACGACGTTCAGATATAATTTTTAAATTGTGAAAACATACTTAGTTACTTTTGAAGTCGACTATGTAGCGCAGTTTGTTGGACAGAAAATCTTGTTTGATTCCACCTTAGGTAGGAAAAAAACCATAATATAGTTACCCATCTAAAACTACCTGCATTCAAGAAAATAAGGTCACCTTAAAAGCTCGAGCATAAAGTCCCTCAAGCGTTTTTTCTAAGAATTACGACACAAATGCAGTGCTCGTTATTAAGGTGACCCGCAATGGCCGCAATGTAGCTCAGGAAATTTCTTGGTTTGACCTGATTTGCAAAAAATGGGTTAAAAGGAAGCAATTGACCGTGATTTGTGTGCGAGAATAATGAAAATAATAAATAAATAAAATGGCAACGTGCCTTTCTATGTAAAACGTATCCAAGTAAAAAATGCAGTGGGTAAAAATATAAAGATTATTTATGAGCTATCTTGAAATGAAATGAAATGTTTATTTCAGTAAGTAGATCTTTTAAGACATTTTCTTTACACGTCAGTATTTTGTTGGTCAATATTTTAAGACTAGATGGCGCCGGACGGTACAGAGAGCTCCTGCGCTTACACACGCATTCACAGCGTGTTTTTACACTTGGTAAACACAAGTAAAGTGCGCGTCGTGAGACAAAAATACTATACAATAATAATTTGACTGACCGGTTGGCGCAGTTGGTAGCGACCCTGCCTTCTGAGCCGCTGGTCCCGGGTTCGATTCCCGGACAAGTCAAACATTCGTGTGCATGAACATGTCCGTTTGACCTGTGGCTGGGTGTGTATATGTAAGTATATATCAGTCATCAGGTTACTGTAGTACAGGCTCTGCCTATTTCGGGACCTGAAGACCTTGTGTGGATGTTGTCTCATATTATTATTATTTCCTTTATTTCATTTACATACATATAAATTACATTTTTAAATATTTTTATAAATAAAAAGATACCAAAAACATTTAAAAATATAAAAAATAGTAGCCCACCGGTATCGGGAACAGGGTCCAAGCTACCGGCGGTCAGGGCTCCAGAGAGAGAAACTTCCTAACAATGCGGGCCGTGTCCAGAAGTACCGCTTTCTGAATCAAGCCCTTGATCCAGCTGCCTAACGAGAGCCTCCTTAGGTGTTGGTCGAGGCTCTTGGGTATTAGCCCATTGGCTGTCACGACTATCGGCACAATGACCGCTGAGCCCACATCCCATATGTCGACAACCTCGTGAGCCAAGTCAAGATACTTGATTTGTTTATCTTTCTCGGCTTTCACGAGGTTCTCATCATGCGGGATGGTTATGTCAACAATCATTGCGCGTCGCTCCAATCGATCCACCAACACTATATCAGGCTTATTGGCAACAATAGTCCTGTCAGTGATGATGGATCGATCCCAGTACAATGTGATATTACCATTTTCGAGAACTGGGTCGGGCACATACCTGTAGTATGGTACCTCCGATTCCACAAGGTTGTATTTCAGAGCAAGCTGCTGATGGATTATCCTGGCTACAAGGTTGTGTCTATGCAAGTACTCTCCGTTAGCTAGACGAGAACACCCGGAGATGATATGCCTGATTGATTCTCCCGGCCGGTGGCATGCCCGACAGATGTCAACCGTGCCGTCTTTCACAATAAATCTCCGGTAATTGTTCGTCATCATAACTTCGTCCATAATTGCACAGACAAAACCTTCGGTTTCTCCAAAGAGGTCACCGAAACGCAGCCAGGCAACGGACGCTAGTAGATCTACATCCGGTCCATGTAGGGCCCGGAAAAAGCGTCCGTGGAGCTCCTTACTCTGCCATACCTCCATGCGATCATTAGTGTCAAGCACTACAGGTTTGCGCCAGTTCTCTTTAGCCAAGGAGAGCGGGGTGAGGCCCTTGTCCACCGTGACTACATCTCGATGCATACCCACGTCGGTTTCTAGGAAATATTCCCTGAGACTGCATATCTCGCGATTGTGGAGGGTCTTAGCGTTTAAAAAGCCTCGACCTCCACACTTTCGCGGGATATACAGCCTCATTACCGATGACCGTGGGTGATGCATTCGATTTGCAGTCAGCAGCGTACGGACCCTTCTATCCAGGGCGTCGAGTTCGGTCTGAGTCCATTTGAGTATGCCGAAAGAGTACATCAAAACCGGCATGACCCAACCGTTGAAGGCGCGCACCTTGTTTCCGCCTGATAGAAGACTATTAAGTACTTTTTTCAGGCGGCCAAAGAAGCGTTCCTTCAACGATTGCTTCATGTCAGTAACATTGATGCCTAACGTTTCCGACATACCCAAATACTTATAGGTTTCGGATGCGGAGAGGGCTCTAAGGTTTGTGGAATCCGAGAGTTGGGTTCCCACGGATTCAACAATCTCCCCTCGCTTTACATGCATGACCGCACATTTGTCCACACCAAATTCCATCCTGATGGCGCTACTGAAAGTTTGAGTGACTTTCAGTAGCTCCATCAGTTGCAAATTGTTGGGGGCAAAGAGTTTTAGGTCATCCATGTAGAGGAGGTGCGATATAACCTGACCACCTCTCCTCAACCGATAGCCTAGACCTGAATCCTCCAGCAGTGTGCTTAGAGGATTCAAGGCTAAGCAGAACCAAAGCGGACTCAAACTATCGCCCTGAAATATGCCTCGCTCGATCCTTATCGGTTCGCTATTCCCATGAATATTTCGACATCCTGGATAGTGAAGGACCGTCCTCCATTGCCGCATACATGACATTAGGAAGGTGCGAAGAGTTGTATCTACTTTATACAACTCTAACACCCTCACGAGCCATGTATGCGGCACCGAGTCATAGGCCTTCTTATAATCTATCCAACATGTCGACAGATCCTTTCGGGAACGACGAACCTGTTGGCTAATGGTCATATCAATGAGGAGTAGCTCCTTAGTACCGCGGGACCTATTCCTACATCCATTTTGAGAGGCAGACATGATGGAGTTGGTGTCTATATGTTTGTTAATTTTAGTTCTCAAAATGGATGTAAGAACTTTATAGACCGTCGGTAAACACGTGATCGGCCTATAATTCTTGGGTTCCGCGGTGCTACCTGATTTATGGAGCAGGTGGGTAATTCCTGTCGTTAGGAATTGGGGTAGCGAACCAGATTCCAAAGTTGTCTGAAACTGAGATGCCAAGCGAGCGTGCGATCTTGTGAACCATTTAATCCAAAAGTTGTGCAGTCCATCCGGCCCTGGAGACTTCCAGTTGGGTAGTGGACGGACTGCACGAGCTACATCTTGGGGGCAGATGGTAATAGCCCCCATTTCTGGTATCGGATCGCACGCTCGCTCGACTTTCCGAGTCCAATCACCTTCGGTGTGACTGACAGGTACCGACCAGATGCTGCGCCAGAAGGAACACATGGCATCATCATCCGGTAGGCACGTCTCAGTCACACCATGGTCCGGTCGCTCCCAACCCCTATAAACCCACCTTTCATCGTTCTGGAAGGTGCGATTCTGAGTGTATCGCTCTACTCGCCGCCTATACCGACGAATACGGTTTGCCCATGCATACACTTTCTGCTTCAGGAAGTCGATGCGCTCTGTGACACAAGACATATAGTCTTGGGGACTGATATCAGTCCCTGAGAATGCCCGTCTCACAAAGCGCATCACTCTAGGGCGAGTATTGCCCTCCTTGAAGCAGATTAGTTTGCCGATGAGCGTCCTGGCCCCACCAATACGGTGTTCAATTCTGCACTGCCAAGCTGGTACGTTTGGTTTCGGTCGTGTAGCTCTAGTGTCAATTGCAAATTTGACGTGAGCTACACGACATGCTGCTACTGCCGCGCAGTACAGAATCGAATGAATATCGGTGAGGTCTTCGCAGGTATCAAAATAGTTTGATAACTGCGAATCCAGGACCGCCACCAGCGCCCTATTTTTGTTATGCATGGGCAAACGAGGTAAGCGTGGTCTAAGTTCGGGTGGCATGAAGCGATATTCCTGAATCGCATCCTCCAAAGCACTCCTCAATTGCTCATTGTACTGACTACTTACATTTGTAGCCCTATCATTACTCCCTTCGTCAGCATGCGTTATATTGGGCTGCGGATGTACAACAGTCTGCGACTGGGGGGCGATGATATGGCCACTCTGCATTTCATTTCGCAGGCGATCAAGTACAGAGTCATCCAACATATTACGCATAACGCGGATTACGCTGGATGACTCGCACCTAATCCGACAGTCGTTGTGCCGAAACGTTGACAGCTGGCTCAAGCACCTGAAAAAGAGAGAGCATCCGAACACGGTACGCGGTCAGATTGTTTCCCCCCTCTGTAGCCCCATAGTATGAGCGCATGACATTTTCATTAATGGATCTCGTCCATCTCATGCGCTGCACACTTCCGCCGGGAGCTGGGACCCTATCAGAGGCCGTTGGGCCTCGAGGTCCTAAGCCATCCGGCGGCCGGCGTCCTCCCCGTCGACGAGCAGGTGGTGGCGACGTGGGCGGAGAGAAATACTCGTCGCTCGAGCTCGACGCAACTGCCGCGGCCGGTGTCGTCACAGCGCTCACAGAGGGGCTGGATACCGGCGGCGGCGAGGCGGAGCTGAGCGAAGAGTCCGGAGGTGGTGGTCGTGCTTGACGTGCGGCTTGTCTCGTCAACATGCTATCTTAATTTTCTTCGTTTTATTTATTTTATTCATTGTTGTTCGGAGGTGACAACTGTCATGTCACCTCCGAATCGGCAGTTTTTGATATAATTTATTTTCATTTTGCTGTAATAGGGTCTCTTTTGTGGTTTTTCACTGGGTATTTATACTATAGATTAATAATTTTGAATAAAAATTTTAGTAAAACTGGGTTATTACGATATAATATATTAAAATTATAAAAAAACTGGAAAACAAGACGTTTTGTTGACACGGTGTTGCCATTATTATTATTATTATTATAATTTTTCACGATTCACATCTCATTAATTATTCGACTCCTATTATGTTTTTTTGATTAAAAGTTTTCTCAAACTCCAAGTGGGTTTGCCTATCACAATTTTTTTTCTTAATTGGCGCTATCACTATTAACTTGTTCCTGTTCTGCCATCATTTGTTTTTCCTACGCCATCACGGCCATCACACATCAAAACTATGTAAATAACAATACGCCTACTAACTATCCGTCAACGTAACAACTAATAATCATTCAAGCATAATCCATAGGACATGTTGACGGTCACGGAAGACATGTCCGGACTGATCGGCTATTGTGACGGTAATCTTAGTATCGGACATCCCGGGGTGGAACAATAGCAGTCTCAGCATAAACAAGTCGGGGCTAATGGGGGATGACGTCATCACCGCATGTTTTTCTCCCCCAATGACCTTGTGGCACCATTATCGGATAAACATCTTAGGGATTGGTGAATTGGTTTACTAGAGTGACTGACAGTTTTGATATACATTATATATTGTTCTACATTGACATTTCAGGAACTTCCATAATGAAAAGGATTGTTATTATCTACGAGTGTGTTACGCAATTAGAGTTCTGTGGCCTAAGGCTGTGGCAATCCTGAAACAGGCACACGCGAATGACCTGTAGATAATCGTGACTCTCGCGGAATTTATAATGATACAAGAAATAAAATTGTATTTTGAAAAGCGGTAGGATTATTAACCCACGTCGCGACAAAGCAGGGCACGTTGGTATAAATTGCCATACAAATAATAAAGTCTACAAAGTTATGCCAAAGCATTTTAGACTTTATAAAATAGCCTGACATTCTCATTCATTCCATTTATTTTCGAAACACCATATACCTTGTATACACAACTCGTCTGTTAACGATAAACATCGACCTTGACCTTCATTGACATCATAAGACGGATAATTTGCCGTGACCTTGGGAATGCATGTAAGTAATAAAGTCTTAAAAGCTTTCGATATCAGAAACTTGTTACGGAAAAGGTATTAGTTTCATTAAAATGTAGGTTTATTACGCTGGTAATAGGATTAGGGGAGATTAATGTCACATTGGATAGTTTGTAGTAGTTTTTTGTCTAGTTATTTTACGTTGACAGAGGGGCGCTGTTAGTAAACATTTGTACAGTAGGCGTAAAACTACCACTTACTCACTTCAGGCTATCCAAAGTCTTAGAATTTGACAGCGAGCTGTCACTATCCATACATTTTTGAACACAAGCGATTTCTTTTACACATAATTAATTAATATAACCCGTTGCGCAGATGCTGACTGCATAAAACTCTGAGTGAGAGTCAGCAACTGTCTACAAGTATTCCCCTACTGCCCTACAGTCTGTGAGAAAGAGAAAAATGTATCAACGTAGTATCATTATGTCCTAACTATTTTATAATTCCTAAATAAGTTTAATTGTGGCAGCTAACCCAATTAAAGGAATATTATTAAATGTGCTGATTATGCTTTGAGATGTGATTCTTTATGTATTTTGATAACCTGTATGTGCTTATAGTAAATAAATATAGTAGAGTATAGAGTATTTTTTTTTATTAAATAAAGTTACGTTTTAACTAAAACTGTATCTATGTTGTGTTAATCGAAGGGGGTGTGCGTCCCTCAACTGTTCCATACAGACATTTGCAGGACCAACGCTGGGGTACGAGCACCTCTTCGTCGCGTCGCGTTGTTGATACTTATAACACGTATGATAACAAACTGAACATATTTTCTCAATCTAAGCAATTATTTAAGAAATTGGCTCTTGATGTTTTATCTGGCGAGGTGATTTGAGTTATGTTAAGCTAATCTTAGCCACACAGCATTATTGTGATAGCGACTATTGTTTTGTTTCTTCTTTTGTCATTGGCTTCAACACTTCTTTTAACCTTTAGTTAAAATGTGGACAATGGACCCACACCATATGTTTGTTAAATCTTAGTTTAAGTGTTTCTCTGTAATCTGCAACATGTAACTGTTTTTGTCCTAAATAAAATAAAATAAGTTTATACCCATACAAATTGCCTATCTATCTCGCTACAGTCCGAGTGTAGTCACATGTTTAACGTGATTTGACGTCACGTCGGAATTCAGACACGGATCCGATGTCACGTCCAGGGACATGGAGACATGGACACGACTAACTGTCCAATACTGGTCGATATATTGCTACCTAAACTTTCAGTGTTACTCGTTTTTTTTATAGAAAATTTAAATCGCTTTTCGAGTTTGAACTTATGTGGTTTAAATTGCTATCGATCTGTGAATCTAACTAACATAAGTAGATTGTTGTTTTGAGGATTTTAACAATTATGATTCTGTTAATACGCATTTGTTACGGTTGCGAAACATATTTTAACAACAGATACTGACCTGTGAAATGCAAAAAAAAGCTAGGCTAGAAGGGCTCTAATGTTTAGGTATCTTTCCAACTCCATCGGCTGATCCAGTTGAAGTCACGGGTATCTCTTTTTCTGAAAGATATTGTCATATTTATAACTTCGACGTTTTCCATTATTTTATATTTAAGATGGGATTGCTTTTGACTCTAGTCTGGGTCAGTGGTGACAGAGACCGAGTCGACGATGGAGTGAGCTTACCCAGAAGAAGCCTGTTCACTCTCACTTTGAAGAGGTTAGGGTTGTATGCGTTCGGAAACACAGACGCAGGTAGAGAGTTCCATTCTTTTGCTGTGCGCATAACAAAAAACATTTGGGAACGCATAGTGCGAATTAGTGGAATAGCAACTAGGTAAGGATGGAACTTGCAGTACGTCTAGATAACCGATGGAAGAAGACCTATGCTCTTGAACAGCATTGCATCAGTAAAACAATAAAAAAAAACTTAAGGCACAGCTGTAACTTTTTAGTTTAAACTAGGTAGGTAAAGGTATCATAAAACCTGTAAACTCTAGGGTAAATCCCAGGTTAATACTGCCAAGGTTGCGGGAAAGTCCGGAAGGGTTATCGTAGCCCCTGGCGCAGGCAACTGAAGCAACACGGGTGGGTTTTAGTCAGTAAGAGTCTGACACGCTCCACCCAGAGCGGGAAAAGATATTTGATGATTTCCCACCCTCAAAAAAAGGGTAAATCCCAAAACTTACAAGATTTGCTTTTAGTAAAACCATGTTCTCATCTTGGTTCATAATAAATGACATCATCTCATCTTTAATCGCAGCAATATAAAGCGTTTAACACATTTCCGTCACGTGTTTAGTCACGCGCGTAACGTCAATTGACGTCGCGTTGCCGACGTCACATTCAATCAAGTCGACGCGATTGGGGTGCACGACACACCTTAAGTTAATAAATTACTAACCTTAATGTCTTTTTGACTTAGTTTCCGGTGAAATGTGTGTAGGTTTGTCCCACTTGTACGAACGATGGTAAAAATATTTAATAAGTTCTAGTTACAATTTTAGTTAAAAGGTTAGTTAAAGGTTATACACAAAATTATTAAAAGCATTGAAATTACTTAAAAAATAAGTACTTTTGTACTCAATACTAATATGTCGTATCTGTCTGTATCTATTTTACTGTGTGTACGTACATAAATAAATGAATGTTGACATGCTGTTGATTAATTAAAAACTATTTTTGTTTAATATTTGCTTAGATAATGAGAAAAAAAGTGCACGTCTATAAAATCGTGCACCGTGGGAAGCCTCCTTAATCGATTAATATCACCTTTCATAAATGTTTGTTAATTTTTTTTTATTCTATTTCCTAGCTTGACGGTGACATGTGACTAAACAACAAACTTCTCTGTCTATTCTAGCGGGGCTAGCATGGCCTTTGTGATAGGCTTGAGTAACGCATTGTAACACTGTTTTTGCTCCCAAACTGTGATAAAAATGTGTGATAAATGATAAATGATTTTATATCTTTAAGTAGGTTTGAACAAACACTTTTACACGTCAATCATATTTTTTTTAAACTAGATGGGGTCGGCGTTTCCTATCTGACTACTCTGAGAAGAACGGCCGAAACAAACTCAGAGGTCACAGTCTCTTTTAAAGTTCAGACAAAATCTTGGTCAGGTCAAGTGACTCAAGCCTATCACATTAGGCCGTGCTCGCTCCGCAAGAATAGACAGAGAAGTCGGTTGTTTAGTCACATGTCACCCTAGGCTAGCTAGGCTACCCCGACCAGGTTGGTCGGGGTAGCCTAGCTTAGTTACTGCGACCAACAGTGAGAAAAACCGGAAAGTGAAAAAAGGCTCAGTTATTCAAAAAGGTGTCACTAAATAGAACAAAACAAAAATTAGAGGTTCATTAATTTAAAAAAGCGTTCATCATTAGAAGATCACCAGTTTTTTTATAGGATCATTTGAATATTTCCCCATTCATTCCATATTTTTCTGTTCATATATCCTTCCACAAATATTTTAAGGCGTTGCAACTTATTTTACATAATATTATCAACTTTTTTCAGCCGTAAGCTCGCTAGCACTCCATCATTCCGTCTTGCAAGGTCAGACGTCTGATATGGGTGACTTAAGTCGTATGAATAAATTACGAGGGTAGGGTACCTATTTGACAGATGGCTTGGCGGGGAAGGCTAAGACATTTTAACTTAAAGGGATTATTTTATAAAGTTGCGTTTTTTTTTCAGAGCTTTTTCGAACATTGATAAATGTTCGTTCCTTTTCGCTGTATAAAAGTTGCGTTTACCGATGAATGAGGTAAAGATCTTTAATACTTAATCATCATTTTGTAGCCGTGCCAATTTGCTTTCATGCAAAAACTGTCTTGGCTGGTTTTTTCTGCGTTTGGCTAAGCAAGTACTGAAGGTTGTACATACCTTAGTATTCCGGTCAACCTATAAAACTTAAGCTAAAATATAATTAAGCTAAGACTGGATTTTGTCAAAAATACAGCGGATTCGAACTCAATCAATATCGCTCGTCAGTCTACGCCTTAGCCGCTGTGATACCTACCCCTCCAATGCATACAATCCTAAACTCACGCCTTATTCCCTTGGGAGGTAGAAAATACAGAACGCCACCTGCTACTACGTGTACATACCACTTCAATCTTCTACTAATTCAGTTTAATTCAATACAATGTATGTTTCGGGAAGCTAGTGACATTGTTTATCTGTTGTGTAATGTATCTAAGTAATAAAACTGGCAATTTTAATTCGTTCTCGCGTTGTCTTGTACAGTCTGCAACAGAAGTAGGTTAACACTATCGAAAGTTTGTGAAGATATTTTTGTCATGTCATGTATTAGATTGATATTACTGTTCTGTATATAGCCCATGATTGGACGAATTTGACATGGAATGTCTGTATGCGCTCGCTTAGTCGCACGCGATTGGCTATCCCGTAGCCATGAGCGACCACACTATTTGCTACAACGCGACGAGCGCACCATCTTCAAAAAAAGGAACGTGCCCGCGCGCGACCAGTCTGACTGTCGTCGCCATTGGCCCATGAACTATCAAGTTTTTAACTCCGTGAGTGAAAATTGATAAAACCAGGACAAATTGTGCATTACCGTGTGGTGCTACTCGTGCCGGTTTCCGTGGTCAACGGTCTACTCGAAATACCGCTCAGATCAATTGGGAGCCAGCTGCAGCAGGAGATAAGGTGAGTTGCATTCTAGCCATCTCTCTGTTGAATTGTTTCCTGGATTGGGTGAACGGCGAACTCCGTTCGTACAGAACTACCTAATAATATTCTTCAACCAATCGAAATTCTTACAGTCCACTCCTCTATTCCACATTCTGGTCATTCGAGCCCGGATTTTCTTAATTTCATTTTGCTAAAACCACGCTTCCAAAATGGCGGAAGTTTTAGAAATGAAACGTAAAACGTTACTACACTCGAGAGCAATGAATCCGGGTCACTTAAAGAATGTTAAAAATCTCGGAAACTAAAAATGATAGGTTAATGCAATAAATTGTATTTAATAGACAATGTAATACTCCTTAAATGAAAGTAAAAAAAAATACATTTTATTAACACAAAATTACATAAAGAAAAAAACTGCTGATCTCTCCTTAAAACAAAAATAGGAAACATGAAATTTTTGAACTTTATTACGATTTTCTTGAATTTTAATACTTCGTATTGCCTCCTCGTGCTTCCATTACTGCGTTTACGCGGTTTGGCATGCTGTACACCAAGTTCCTTATACGATTTTGGGGAACATTCTCCCATTCCTCTGTGAGAGCAATTTTGAGCTCACGAAGCGTGATTGGGGGAGGGTTTCGTTGTTTTACGCATCTGCCTAGCTCGTCCCAAGCATGCTCGATCGGGTTGATATCCGGGCTGCGCGCTGGCCACTCCATACGAGTAATGTTCATCTCTTGAAGGTAGTCATTCACAATCCTACCTGTATGAGGTCGGGCATTGTCATGCATAAATATAGCATCCTCACCTAAATTGACCATAAATGGACCAACGTGATCATTGAGGATTTCTTCCACATATCTTACGCTAGTTAAAGAGCCGTTTTCTATGATCACCAGCTCTGTGCGACTTTCAGAAGAAATTCCGGCCCACACAAGTACAGACCCACCACCGTAGGCTACTTTTTCTGTGATGCATGCTTGCTTGAATCTTTCCCCTGGTCTTCGATACACTCTGTGTCTTCCATCGTGCTTGTAGAGCATAAATTTTGATTCGTCGGAGAACATAACTTTTGACCAATCTTCAATACTCCAATTTACGTAGCTCTGGGCATATCTTAGTCTTGAAATACGATGCCCACGCTCCAGTTTAGGGCCGTTTGCAGGTCTAAGGGGTTTTAAGTTAGATTCAGCAAGCCGACGTCTTACTGTCCATGCACTTGGGTTACTTCCTCCGAGGCGTCGAAACTGATTGGTGAGTTCAGTTCCTGTGAGAAAGCGATTTCGAAGCATGGTGTTCACCAAGTATCGGTCTTCTCGTGCTGTGGTACACCTGGTTCTGCCCGTTCCTGGTCTGCGTAGGTTAGAACCAGTTTCTTCGTAACGTCGGAGAACTCTTTGTACTGTTGACAGCGACACACCGACAGTCCTGGCTGTATCGCGCTGACTCCGGCCGGTTTCCAGCATTGTAAGTATTCTGGTGCATTCTTCAGGCGTAAGCGACATAATTTCAGCTTGAATAATGAATATAGAGCACTATCAACATGGTTTATGTACCCACATAAATGACAGATTACAAACAAAAGCAAAACCAAATGCTGTAATTTCGTAGTTCCATCTTCGAAAGTGGCCCTTTTTCAAATTTGATTTTTTTATGATATAACTTTACAATAACTAAGAAGTTTTAATACCTTCATTTAAGGAGTATTACATTGTCTATTAAATACAATTTATTGCATTAACCTAGCATTTTCAGTTTCCGAGATTTTTAGGATTCTTTAAGTGACCCGGATTCATTGCTCTCGAGTGTAGTTAGAAAGGAATATTTATTTACGAAGATACAAAAACTTTATGACTATTCCAAAAAGTTGGGAACTGATTCAGATAAGTTTCAATTGTTTACGGTATTATTGTCGGAAATGGAAAGTGTTCGTGCGAAGTTTGAATCCGCCATATTTGATTTGTACGAAATAGAAGTGCAAATAAAACCTAATGCAAAAATGTCGATTAGTGAACTTGAAACATTTGACGAAATGTATAATCAATGTCAGTTAATCGTTAGTAAACGTTCAAAATCAGAATCTGACTGCGGTGCTGCATTAGAAAAAAATGATTTAGTAGTACCAGCGTTACCAAAGATAACATTATTTCAGTTTGACGGAGAAGTTGAAAATTGGTTAACGTTTTATGACACGTTCTCATCATTAGTTCACAATAGAAATTTCTCAGATATCGATAAATTCCATTATTTACTTTCATGCGTTAAAGGTCCTGCTTTAAAATATCGTTAAAAATCTACCTATCACTGCCGCTGATTATACATTAGTTTGGCAAAGTTTAGTTGATAGATATCACGACCACAGAACATTAGCATGTAGGTATTTCGAAAAAATGTTCAACTTTTCACCGTTAACTAAAGATACTACGTCGAACTTAATTTCATTTGTAGAAACCTTTGATCATTCACTTAAAGCGATTCAAGCATTGAAAATAAATAACTTAGACGATTTCTTATTGTGTCATTTGGCATTACAACGACTCGACCCTCATACGAGAAAATTATTCGAAGAAAGCCGTGAGCAGAAGTTGATACCTACGTTTGCGGAACTAATAGCTTTTGTCAACAAACAAATTAAAGTTCTGGAACACACTTTTACAGACAGCTCGTCGAATAACATGTCGAAATCTAGTAATAATAATACACAAAATAAAAAGCAAATTAAATCTTCGTCTAAGTCGGTTCTTAATACGACACGAGCTTCGAATAATAATAACAACCGTAACAATAATAAATTAGAGTTGACTTGTGTGATTTGTAAACAAAATCATATGATTTATCGATGTGATCAATTTCGTAAATTGTCGGTCGATGAAAGAATGAGCCGTGTTCATTCGCTAAAACTTTGTCAAAATTGTCTTAAATCGGATCATCAGTCAAATGCTTGTAAAAGTACAATTAATTGCGGTGTATGCGCATCGTCGCATCATTATCTATTGCATAAAGATAACGCGAAGGATGAAAGCGCGGGAATATCATCCGTGGCAAACTCCCTGACAGCGCAGCCGTCTCATTCGCACACGCAGCACGCGTTAGTGTCGTCTCACTTCGTAAGTGACTCAACACACACACCCATACAGCAAGCATTAATTAGTAATAACTGCGATTATGGAGTAGTCTTAGGCACTACACTTACGCATGTTATTGACTGTGTTGGTCAATATCAAGATTGCCGTGCAGTCATTGATTCTGGCGCTCAGAGTTCATTTATAACTACTGAATGTGCTCAGAAACTAGGATTAAAACGTAAAAAATGTCCGTTTACCATTCACGGTATAGGTGGGGGCATAGTTAAAAATCAAGGCATGGTTACTTGTACATTAAAACCAAGACATGCGAAGGGTCCAACATTTAGTGTTAATTTAATAGTTATTTCAAAGGTGTCTGCGGATATCCGCTGGAGTGGATGAGGTGACCAAAGTCGCCGCATAAAAAGTAATGCGGAGTGCATGCTCTCACCTAAGTAACCCTTTAATTAATCGAAATCCGATAAACTTTATTCAATTTTTCATTTTTAAAAGATCTGTGGCACACTGTATCCGATTGCTTAGTCGATTTTGTGCTTAAAGGCCGCTTACTCAGATGTATGACAACACTACAAGCGTTCAACCAAAAAAATCAAATAATTAAAAAAATATGGCGTCTTGTCAGTGACGTACGGACTCGCGCGTGTTTTGTTTACATGATAAATAATTTGTGACTAACTTAAAGGGATAATTTTAAATAATACTTAAAAATTAGTATACACACCCAGACACAGGTCAAACAGAAATGTTCATGCACACAAATAGTTGACTTGTCCGGGGATTGAACCCGGGACCAGCGGCTCAGAAGGTAGGGTCGCTACCCAATGCACCAACCGGTCAGTATTGAAGTGTGGTGCAACTTTGTTTGTTTAGGAATCGTGTCTTAAGATGAATAATATTGCTTTTTCCAACCAAAAACTATTAATACAACTCTTGGGTAGTATACGCCTCTTGCGTTGCACCATAAAAATAGCTATTGATTTTTACGGCATTTCAAACAAAACAGAACTCACGACCTACAACTTGTAAATCGGCCCCGACTTACAAGTTGTAGGTCGTGAGTTTGAACCCATGCAGGCAACTTTACTTTGTGTATTTAATTTCATCACCACTGCTCTCAAACCGGTGAAGGAAAACATCGTGAAGAAACCGGCATGTCCTAGAACCAAAAATTCGAAGATATGTGACATCCACCAACTCGCACTGGGCCCGCGTGGTGGATTATGGCCCACTTCCTCTCACCAAGAAGAGGCCTCTGTCCCAGCTGTGGGAACATTATAGACTGTTTATGCAAACAAAACAGCATTTTATTCAATATGAGAACAAATAACGCAATAAATCTACAAAACCGAGTTCATTGCACCCGTAGTAATTAAAATAATGATTTTCTCGTAATTATACCGTACTCACGTCAATATGATGAACCTACTGACCCAGATACGTGAAGCGCTGTCACATTAATAATACTTTACATTACTGAACAAGTTGAATATCTTAGATAACATTATTCATTTATAAGATAACTTCACGCCTGAATTCGCGTCTGTCGGTAGGTAATACTTTGACCATAAGCTTGCCTAGTCCAGTACGGGGTTTCAATAGATTAAGAGGCCAGCTTATATTAGATTTGTTACCACTGATTAATCAGCCTATAACGTTCCCACCGCGCTGGGACACAGCCGATGTCCTCTCAATGTTTTCCTTCACCGATTTGACTTTTGACTGACGTGCGGCTTATTGTACGTCTATAATTCACTAGTTACCCCTAAGGTAAAAAGAAACGTAAGACTGTATTTACTATATACTACATTACCACATGCGAGCTGCGCGTCATACTGACGTCACGCAAATCCTGCATCGCGCAAGCAGAGTTTACCGCGCGACTAACATATATACAGTTTCCAGACATCAATCGTTAGGCAGTTGCCCACCAGACACAACACCCGTCTGTTCGGAGGATCCTCCCTTTTTTATGGAGGCTCTATATTGGTGACCCGGACGTGATGTAGATACCGCTACAGTAACACTAAAACTACGAAAACCGCCCTTAGTGCTATGACATACAGGTCCTATCAGTGTGGCCGTGGACGTGCGGTGGTGGTGTGATATGATATATTTACATGATTCCCACAATTATGAAACCTTTCAAAGAAAACAAAAGGGTCAACATATTTGATGCACATTTGGATAAAAGGGGCGGGTAACCCATTTCCGGATGTGACTGTTATTTCACAGCGAAGGCGAAACCAGGTGGAGTACGAAAGTTGGCAGGGTTCCAATATCTTGGAACGAAGTTAGTGATAATTTCAGCTCAGGCACGGCTCGTTATTCTTTGGTTTTAGGTTCTGACTGAATAAATTACATTTTACTTAATGGGTATTTTTTGTTATTTTTTATTTTATTTTACTTTACTGGGACATACAACGAGGGGCTTGTGGCTTAGTAATAACAGGAGCACGGGTCGATCGATCAGGTTTAGCTACGCTTGCCGCGGTTGGTTTGTGGATGGGTGACCATCTTTATATACCAAGACCCCACCGTGCCTCGAAAAGTACGTTAAGCCGTTGGTCCCGGCTGTCATTCGTGGATCTTTAGTCGTTACGGGTCGTCAGAAGCCCGAAAGTCTGACAACCAGTCTTACCAAGGGGTATCATATTACCCAGTAACTGGGTTGTGAAGGTCAGACAGGCAGTCGCTCCATGTAAAATACTGATATTCAGCTGCATCCGGTTAGATTGGAAGCCGACCCCAACTAGTTGGGAAATGTCTAGACAGATGATGGGGCATAAAACAGTTACACATTAAGATGATTGGATTTAGGATGTTGCTGGGGCTTCCGCGCTTCTGTAGCGCTTCGCAGATGTTCGCGGAAGCCCGTGTTGACGATTTCCATACAATAATGAGAAAGAGGGCGGCGTCAATTATGGGTAGACTGCGTGGATGGCGGCCCCAACAGCATCCTGAAAACATTGATTGATAAGGTGGACAGCCCCTTTATTAGGCACTGGATGCAGAGGCACGTGCCACCATCTGTTGGGCCACGTAGGTATTAGTTGTTGTTAGGTTAGTTTGTAAGTTTTACTAACATAGTTTGTAAGTTGTTGTTACTAACGCTATGGATTGTGTGTATTTTTATATGTGGTCCGCAATAAAAGAATTATTATTAAAATTTACGGATGACAGAATACATTTAAAACTAGGTAAACGCGTAACCCACACCAATATCCGCGAAATTGTGGTTTACAGATAGTTTAAAGCGTGCGATAATTATACAGAAAAGTAAGAAGTAGGTACTCTTTCGTATTATTTGAATAATATTTATTAGGTGGCTATTTTAAAGATTGAATAGCCATCTTTTTGAACTTAAAGTGTGTAAGCGCGAAAATTTCTAATTCAATGAAAAAAAAAAAAGAAATTACGATTATGAAAAAAAACTTTTTTTTACGTCAATGAAGTGTGTGTTAAACGTATCTACAATGCGTCGGAGAGGCGCCCGTGCTCCAGCATGAGTTCTGCACCTGGCGGTGTGGAACAGCCGGGGCACATGCGCCTCTCGACGCATCACAGTTCTGGGCTGCAGTCCGACGGTTATTTAAACAGATAGTCATCATCTAACCAAATGTTACTTGTGGTAGGCGCCAAAGAAAGAAAGAAAATGCGTTTATTTGCGGTAAACATACACGCAAAAAAGAACATAAACACAAAACATAAGAAAAGGTTGGGGAAACATGCGTCACATCCACGCAAAACGGCTATCGCTCAGCATTATGCTGCTACCCTATGCAAGACAGAGCCCCAGCGCAGGTTTTCAGCGACAACCGGCGCTGACGTAATGTCGTCGTCCGGTGGAGCAAACAATTGTTAGGACGCTGTACCAGTACAGCGTACTTACGAACGTAGCACTTAAAAATAAAAATAAAAAATTAAATGTACTAACAGAACAACTGTGTGAATATACTAACACGGATATAAAAGGAAATAGAAATACATGCTACGAGAATATCATCCTCAATAAACGCTTTGCGCTTTATAGCAACATTTCGAAACGTCTCATTTGACATATGCAATGACATGAATATTTACTGTATAAAGTATTATATTATTTTAATTGTTGTGAATGGGAGGAGTATGTGGGTCATTGTTCCAGTTTTAATCATGTTCTGGCAGTTTGAGTAGTTTATGTGGCCTACCCAAATGTCCTTTCTTTGGTATTGTTCGTCGAATCGTTGAGCTCCTAAGTTCTGAGTTGAGCTGCACGATTGCTGACAATTGCGTGCACTGACTGGACAGGTCCACTCAATCTGTGAGGTTCTTTTTTTTTTTTTTTTTTAAACGTTGCCCCACACTAGGAATTTCTCCTGTGTTGTGGGTACATTTACAAACATTTAAACTCACATACACAAACAGCCAGACCCGGAACAATTACTTGTAGCAATGCAATGTTGTTGTTATGGTTGCGCAGCAGTCAATCGCTTAACCTTAACCACTGCGCCAACCGTGCAGTCAAAAGACCAGTCAAAGTTCTTTCCTCAAAAGACCATTTCAGACACCGATCTACATAGCCTTCACATGATCTGACCAAGATTCTGTCTGGACTTTAAAAGAGACTGTGACCTCTGAATTTGTTTCGGCCTTTCTTCTCAGAGTAGTCAGATAGCAAACGCCGACCTCATCATATTGTTATAAAAATAATATGATTGACGTGTAAAAGTGTTTGTAAAAACCTACTTACAGAAATAAAATCATTTATCATTTGACGTGCACCCAGCATGCACCAAAGAAACGCTATGATATAAGGTCATTGAGGTCAATACTTTTTCTTCTACCATTCACTCCTTTCAACTGTCACGCTATCATTCACTCCTTCTCATTCATATCCAAAAGAGCC
The DNA here is from genome assembly GCA_937001585.2 of Brachylomia viminalis. Lineage (NCBI taxonomy): Eukaryota > Metazoa > Arthropoda > Insecta > Lepidoptera > Noctuidae > Brachylomia > Brachylomia viminalis. The sequence goes on along the minus strand of OW443298.2, from coordinate 22,117,176 downwards.
GCTTACAAAAGGCACAACCCATAAATTGTTTAAAAAATATCAAACTGTATACTCCCTGAAACTAACCACGTTTTCACAATCAATAAAATAAAACTCCACGTTTTCAAACACGTCACAAATTCTAGTCACGTACTTCAAATAGCTGTAAGCTACGCCGTAGCACTTGTTAACGTAGCCACGCGTAGCACACGCAGCATCGTAGCCACGTAGCTTCGTAGCCGTAGCGATAAATAAATAGCCAGCATTAATCGTAGCGCCTGAATGTGGCCAGAGGGACTGAAGGAAGTGAGAAAGTTAGTTGTGTTGTGACAATGCAATGTTTTAGCCTGGACTTATTTGCACTTAAAGTGGTTATATCGATAATGTTCCTTTTTTTATTGTTTGTAGGTATTTCCTGTGCGTGTCCCAAATAAAATATTTTTATTTCTTTCTTACTTTACAATACGTTCTTGAACTGTTAAAATATTGTTTTGAAGTTTTTTTCGCATACCTAATTTGTGTTACCTTATGTTGGTGATTACCACAATTCAAACGGACTTAAGGCAAATGCTGGTATAGAAAAGGGGGGTGGTGGTTGGTAATAGTTTCATTTATTCTGATAGTTCACCTGACAGTAAGCCGTTTTACTTTGAGTTTGTTTCGGCCTTTCTTCTCAGAGTAGTCAGATAGGAAACACCGACCTCATCTAGTTTAAAAAAAAATATGATTGACGTGTACAAGTGTTTGTAAAAACCTACTTACAGAAATAAAGTCATTTGTCATTTATCATTTATCAGCCGGATACTAATCCAGACTCCGGGCGGCCACTAAGAAACTGATCGAAAAACCCAATAACACTATGACCAACCTAGGAAAAAAAAAAGAAAGAAAAATCTAACCCAGGACCTTATGCCCAACAGCAGCGCTTACAACCACAAGACCAACGAGGTAGTCAGTCTGGAATTGCCTTTCCAGATTATTTAAGTAAGAACTCAACCTAAACTCCGAAATGAAACAACGATTCTGTAGATATTCTTCGATATAATTCTCACAACAAAAATATCAACGCTCTGTTCGACGGTTCAATCTTATATACCGTGCAAAAGTAAAAACTGTCACACTTCCAAAATAATGGTGGCAAAAGTCTCAACTCTCAACAGCCAAACAATATTCATTAGATTAGTCGATTACTACTTTTGTGACGGGTAATCTGTCAATGTTACTAGACGAAAAAACTGGTGTAACTTTATTAGTTTTAAAAACAACAATTGGGACCAGAAAGTTTGTTTTGTGTGCTTTTGAATGAGCCGGAATGAATCTCCTTCGACCTAGTTTATTCAGCCTATTGTTAACAATGTAACGCCTATGTTCCCCGAAGGTAACCACTGAAAATCAGCGCTGTGCTGTGGGTTCCCCATAGCACAGCATCATGCTGAGTGGAAGCCTTCTTATCACAGTCATGACGTGCAGCTGTCGACTATTTCTGTTTTGTGCTCGGGATTAGAGATCTCTTTGTTATTTTTACTTTTTTTCTTAATTATTAGAGTTAATTATCTTTTTGTATGCACGTGTTTCTGTGACAAATAAATCTATTTTACTTTCTTTTCTTTCTTTCTTTCAAAAATACAAGACTGTTTACGTGTCTATGACAGCTGACAGATACTTGTCACTCGTACAAATGTGGATAACCTAAATCGTGAATAATTATAATAATACTGTTAGTCTTACATATGAAAAAAAATACCGAAACGAAAACTCTAAAAGTCATTGACCGTGTTAATTAAAAAGTTGCATTACATTAATTTATTTAAGCTTGTGAGTACGTATGTGCTACTAACAAAGTCCTTTACAAATTAACGTAAAGTACGCTGGGTGCAGAGTAGAAACTTTAATTGCAATGCAACTACGTGGGTAGTTTTAAATGTAAATTATTACAAAATGGCGTGTCTGCACAGCCCTAAAGTCCTTCAGTTGACCGCCAGGGTCACTAAAAAGAAAGACTACAAAAGCCATCAATTTATATTTGCAGAAATTTTATTCGTATCTAACTGCATGAATCCATATTCATTTCATTTAGTTGGAATTTTAAGTTTTTTTTTGTTCTTTTTGAGTAAGTAATGTTAGAAGGAGAGATGTAATAAATTATTGTAATTGAAGAATTGACTATTATAATGACTTATTCATTTACTTGGTGGCTCACCTTCTGACTATTTTAAAACATGATTTTAGTCATCGTGAATTTAGTCAGATCATAAATAATAGTAGATTATTAACCAAGGGGATAAAGCAGGGTCTTCTGTCGCGGGTGACGATTTAAATCGCGAGCGTAATGAAGGACTCGAGGTTTACTCCCGAGTGTAGCGAGGGTGTTAAAAACTTAAATCACGAGCGAAGCGAGGGATTTAAGACGAGTCCTGAGTGTAGCGAGGGATTTAAGTTCACCCAAGACTAAGACAGCTTTATCACCGAGGAAAATACTCTACTTTTCGTACCATTTGCGAAAAAAATAACACAATAATAATATGAGATCAGCATTTATTAAAAATAATGACAATTAAACGTATTTTTAGAACATTAACTTATTTATAATAATAAATTAAAATAAACTTAACGTTTATGTATTTGAAGAAAACAAAAACGCGGCCAATTCCTAGACTAATATTTTTTTGTCGGAAAAGCAAAGGCATCAAGCTCATACGGCCTCGTCGGTTTTCGTAATTTTATTTAATAATCATAACTGCATAATAAATGCGTATTCCTTTTTCAAAAAGATGTATAATGCTTTATATAAAAACTCAATGGTGTAAACACAGATGTAGTTCAGTATAAATTTCGGTAAGTATTCCAAATTTAAATCACATTCTCCCCCTAGAGGATGAATGAAATTCAGTACAATTTTCTTTCCCTGTTTTTAACAGATTAAAAATGACTATTGTTATGTTCGCTTTTTGTGGCATAGAATGTCACTTTTTTGAGCAAGTGGTACGAAAATGTTTTTAATGGTACTTAAATTAAATGAACACCCAGTCATGTATTGATAAGCCACCAAATACCACGAACCAATTGAATGTCAATAAATACCATAAGGTATCGTCAGACTACTACTAAGGTATATTCAGACGCCCCATGCACAGACTAACACAAGCAAGGCACAGCTGATAACATACAAACAATCCGCCAGTAGTCCCACGTTTGTTTGTTTACTCTGTGTCCGTTGTATGTCGTCTTGAATACTCTGGTTGTTTTATTACGCTGTCGAGAAGATTTACGAGATTAACTGCGAGTTTGTAGAGCTTGCGAGTTTGTAGAGCTTGGCTTGCTGTGAGGTTGTATTGTGAAAAGGTAAGTAATTTTAAACTTAAGGACGAAGACGAAATAACTTCTAGGAGGTAGTTATTTAAAGTTTCTGTATAAAATCCTTATGAAGGTAAACTTGCTGGCCAAACATTGAGCACGCCATCACCAATTAGATGAAACTTTGATTTATTAAATTGCAAAAAAATTCACAAAGCGTTAAAATTCCTCCGAACAGAGTTAAATCCATATCTATACATACATATCCATATCTATACATACAAATTCGCTTTTCGTGTCTGTCTGTGTGACCTAGTTAATGTTCTAAACTGCGCAACGGATTTTGTTGCGGTTTTCACCATCATTTAGAAAATTTATTCTGGAAGGTTTATGTGTATAAAACATGATCGTTAAAGTAACATAAATAATAAAGACTAAGCGTTTCCAAATGTCTTTTGTAATGCGCACAGCAAAAAAATGGAACTCTCTGCCTGCGTCTGTGTTTCCGAACGCATACAACTCTAATATTTTCAAAGTGAGAGTGAACAGGCTTCTTCTGGGTAAGCTCACTCCATCGTCGACTCTGTCTCTGTCACCACTGACCTAGACTAGAGTGAAGAGCATACCCATAATAAAAAATAAAAAAAATAAGAATTTTCAATGTTTTGTGAAGTCGTACAAACCGTGCGAAGCAGCGGAGCGGGTCGCTAGTCATTTTATAAAATCCAAAAAAATGGCAAATGGTTAGTAAATGTACAACAAAAGATAAGTTAGCAGCCTACGTACGCTTACGTTTTTGAAAGAATGAACGATTCTACGAACTCGAAAAGGAGGACCTTTACCTCCCTAGTTTCTATTCATACCTCACCTTTCATGCTCACCCGAAAGTCCACTTTTCGAACAAAAAATCTTTTCACAGCTCTTAGTAACACTGAAGAAAGTGAACTTAAAGGTACATAAGCGTTCTTTTCAAAGCACAAACTGTTATTTGTAAATAAGAAGCTAGTTTGTTGGTTAACTTTACTTTTGAATAAAGATGAGATATTTTCTTTGATTTTATTACGGGAACAATATTGCAACAACATTTTTGAAGAATAAAGTAAATAAGTATTGCTTTACTCATGTCGGTACGACACTTCAATAACTATCTGAAGCCGTTCGATATTTGAGTTTTTTTTTAAACGTTGCGTACTTTAGGAATTTCTCCTGTATCGTGGGTGCGTTTACCAACATTTAAAAAAATTGCCAGACCCGGAACAACTACTTGACCTTCTTCATGAATTTTTAACTTTATCTAATGTATAAAGCTTTTATAATTTCTAACGTGGCAATATCATCGTGGCCGTCCACGCCCACGTCCATAATACGTGCACGTTATTGCGACGGAAATTTAAAAGCGTCTTTATATAGTTCCATACATTTTTCTTCCCAGTGTCATCGTGATAACGTGTCGTGGCCGTGGACGTCCACAATAATATTGTCGCGTTAGAAATTACCGATCACCGAGAAAACCGAATTACCCCTCATTTTTCCTCTCACCAAGAGGAGGCCTGTGTCCCAGCAGTGGGAACATTATAGGCTGATGATGATGAGAAATTATAGAAGCGCATAATGTCTGGCTCAAAGCACGAACTGGATGGTTCTTTTACTTGATTATCATAGAAAATCTGCTGAAAATATTAAATAACTCGATTAATTTAAAATTAAAATTGATGTTTAAAATAGATTAGCTTAAAAATAGTACCCGTCACAGAGAAAAATTCTTCAGCGTATAAAAGAAGGTTTTAATTAAAAATTTGTCGAAACCACTTCGCGAACGAGAGGAATATTAATTTTGGAGATAATTATTATGGAAGGATCATAATGACGGCTCTTTGGTAACCAAATTATATTATTAAGATCATTCAATACGGTTAGTTTTATCGCTTGTATTTTCAAATATTTTAGGTATGCAGAGTTTACCGCGCGACTAGCATATAAACAACTTCCCGACATCAATCATCGGGCAGTTGCCCACCAGACACGACACCCGTCTGGTCGGAGGATCCTCCCTTTTCTATGGAGGTATAAGTGAACTTTACACTCTGTTCCTCGTACCTCTATACAACTATGGCACAAAAGAGAGGCCTATACTCAGCAGGAACAAGGCTGTCAATGATGATGATAACTTTTATGACGTGTTTTATTACGCGTATGTTCATGCATGGATATATTAGGTATGTACTAGAATTTCTTGTTCCCCCGACACACCCGCCCGTCGCATCGCATCACCTGCCCGCGCTGTCACATCGTTTTCGCTTAGCGTTCTTCCTGACTTCTTTCTTTTGCTCTGCTTCTAAGGGTCATAGCGTGATGGTAAATAGCCTATAGTCTTCTTCAAGAATTGGGCTATCAAAAGCAAAATAATTTTTCAAATCCGACCGGTAGTTTCAGAGATTACCCCCTACATACAAACTTACAAACTAACAAATTTTACCTCATAATAATATTAGATCGATAATGCTAAAACGTACCTATGGATTTTCCATACGTATAGGTAACTACGAAATATAACATGGTTTACTTCGCCGAATTGGTTGTAGAAATAATAAAAATAAATGTTGAAGACAAAGTTTTATTGGCCTTTAGTTTTCATCATCTTGGCGATTTTTTCGTCTTATGAGCACGATAAGCAGAGCGAGATAATATTTGTAATTCATTTGTTACTCTACGCGCAGTCTACAGGGCAGCCTGGGAGAGGCTATGTCTAGCAGTGGACTGCGATAGGTTGAGTTGATCTGTTACTCTGCCATTAAAAAAAAATATTCGTGATAAATGCTAAAACAACTTTCCATGACAAATCCTTTACTGTCCAGGCCGCTCGTTTGTGGAATGCATTGCCAGTTGAAATAAAACGCGCGCCGTCATTGCTTGTGTTTAAAATACTCGTGAAGGAACATTACTTGTCATTGTGATCTTGTTCTCGTAATTGTAATTATCTATAGTCTTCATTTATTTCCGTTGCTTATTTATTTAGTATAGATTATTATTATTATTTGCATCAACGACAGCCCCATTTTATTCCGATTTTGCCTGGCACGATCGCAGAAAGCGATAAGCCGCCCGTTGTATATTTTGTAGTGTTCAATATTTTTTTTGTTATGTATTTTGTGGTGTACACTAGAGAATATATATATATAAATTAAAATGTCATTATTATGCAAAAGCTGTGAATACTGAACTGACACCCAAGCCAACACTAATGATGATCACAGCACTACTTTTTAAGAGGCGGAGCCACACACGAGAGTAAGATCGTTATAATAAAAATAATAAAATAAAAATAAAAATATTTTATTATCAGGCATCAAGGCCCATAGAGTGTTAGTACTACATTTTACTTAAAAACTATGTTAGTAACATGCAGGAACATTTAAAAGGTTACAATCACAATCACAATCATGGGAAGGTTTAACAAGCCTTGTTGCCAACATGTAGCTTGGTAAACCTCCCCATTGTAGGCCCATCCAGCCTCTCCGCAAACACCTTCAGAATGCTGTTGCTGCTTCCCCTCACCCGAGATATTACTGAGGCAACTTTCTTCCGCATTATTGAAAAGTAATCGTCAGTGTGCGCATCAGCGAACATACCTGACGCACTACAGTAAGGTGGAAGCCTCAACAGCGCCCTGAAGGCATTGTTGTATTGAATGCGCAGGGCATTGTCTGCTTTTAGGGTATGGTTAGCCCAAAGGCTGCTGGTGTAAAATGTTTGGCAGTAGGCCTTAAAAAGAGTTATTTTCACAGGAACTGAACAACTATGAAACCTTCTGCATACCATATTTCCCCTCACAGCCAGTGCCCTGCGCTCCCTTTCCATATCCAAATCGTCTTTTAATTCTTCATTAACAATGTGGCCTAAATATTTAAAGTGGGTAACTCTCTGTAAAAGCAAACCATTTAATTTTACAGGAGGAACAAAGGTTGGATTTTTATTCCTACCACGAAATACCAATAGCTAACTCTTTGTAGGATTATATTTTAGTCTATGCTGCTCGGCATATTGTTCACAAATTGAGAGCAACTTTCTAATTCCACTGATAGTCGGGCTCAGCAGCACCATGTCGTCTGCATAACTTAAGTTATTTACACATACTCCATCTATATGGCATCCAACATGAGTGCTGCTGAGCTCAACCAGCAGCTTATTCATATAAATATTAAAAAGCCTTGGGGAAGTTAGGCCTCCCTGCCTAACGCCACACTCGAGTTCATATGGGTCAGACAATGCATTAGACCATTTGACAAAGTTCCTCTGCTTGTCATACCAAAAAGATAATGTAGACACTAATGCAGTAGGAACGCCTGCCTCCAGAAGCTTCTCCCATAAGACACTATAAGAAACCAGGTCGAAGGCCTTAGAAAGGTCCAGGAAACAAGCATACACAGGTGTTTTCCTGTCAGTATAATATTTAACAGTATGCTTCAACGCAAGTATAGCACTTTCAGTAGATAGCCCTGCACGAAAACCAAACTGTGTATCATGTAACTGGGTGTACCCACCGAGGTGTGAGTCAAGCATACTGTCAAATACACGGCTACGGCTACGGCTACGGCTATCACAGTTGCCAGTGAAATAGGCCTGTAGTTACCTTTGTCTGCTATGTCTCCTGTCCGATTCTTCACAATAGGGACAACAATTGTATCCAGTAACTCCTGAGGTAAGTGAGAATGTCCCAAACACAAATTAAACAACATAGTCAACACTCTCGGCAGATGTATACCAGCATTCTGAAGGTGCTCGATGCTGAGCCCATCATGGCCAGGTGATTTACCCCTCTTCATGCCTTTAATCACAGATCTTAGTGCTTTGCATGAAAACTGAAGAGGTGATCCTGATCTACATGTCTCAGCATCGTGTACCCTCGGCGCAGACTTAAGAGATGAACTCACTTTAAAATGGTCTTTAAAACAATTGGCTATCTCATAGTTATCATTTTTACCATCCACGCTAACTGGTAGGCTTGGAGTATTCTGTAGCCTCTTAGTACCTTTCCAAAAGGATGCAAAACGTTTTTCTGAATGGAGTGAAGCCAAAATATCCATTTCTATTCTTTCTTGGTTCTTAATGCACCATTTCAGTTTTGATTTAAAGATTTTACGACTTAATGTCATTTCATCAAAAATAGGACCACTACTGGGTTGACCATACCACACCCATAATTTAAATTTATGTCTAGCCTGTGTGTGAAATTCTTTTACATGTTTGTTCCACCCTTTTATACCATTTTTTCTTATAATGCCTTTTGGGGCTCTGCTTGTACTAGCAGATTCACTTAATATAGACACAACCTGACTATACATTTTATCCAATAAAAATGTATGGTGGGTATTGTCACAAAATTTATCAGCACAAAATTCAAATTTTTTTGGAAAATCTAAGATTTTTAACTTATCATTACATAGCGAAGTGTATTGACTGACTTCCTCTGGTTTTCTTTCTCCCCAACACTCACAATTAAACAATGATTTAGTTACATTTGTTTTTACTCTAATAACATTAATATCACACTCTATTTTTAAAGGAAAGTGATCGGACCAAAACGAATCGTAAATAACTTCAATGTTTGCAATTGTTTTTCTTGCCGACTGTGTAACAAGACAGTGGTCAAGCCAACGCTTACACCCGTGTGCGTCACTAATAAAAGTGTAAGTTTGCGGTAACATGCTTAAATAATCAATGTCCGCACATAATAATTCTTGCTCATTACAAAAACTAAGAAGTTCGTTACAAAATGACTCACCCGGGTGCGCGTTGAAATCTCCCAATACAAACACTGATTCAACATTACTATTTTGTATGATAGAATACATTTCACTGAGACATTCCGTAAAATGTGGTAAGTTATCACTGCAATCTGTTGGCATATACATATTAATAACCAGAAAATATCGATTATTTATCACTACATTTACTGCACAAATTCGGTTATTGTCACACTGCACTAGAGACACATTATCAACTGCACTTTTTCTCCACAATATGGCAAGACCTCCGTAAGGTCTACCTTTACAAATACCAGCTGAAGTGTCCACTGAAGACTTCGCGGTATAACTGAAATCTTGATCTATATTTTCCAGAAAGCATAAATCATGTGGATATAGCCACGTTTCTTGTAATAAAACAATGTCAGCTGTTTTGCATAGTAAGCGTACACAGTTAACAGATCTCTTGATATTTTTACAATTGAAAGTTATAATGTTCAATTTCGACGTACTATCCATTAATTGTATTAGGTATTTATTCCATCTCTCTCAGAAATAATATTATTTCCGTCTGGTTTTCCACTCTTGAAGTGGATAAAGCGACGAAATGTGACGCCATCTGGCCACATCTGATCGTCTAAAAATGTTTCCAGCTTGCTTTTATTTACTAGTAGTTTATAAGCATTATACGGCTTTTCCCTCTTCATAGTGATTTTCTCAAGTGAAACTACCTGCTCCGTTTTCTTTTTGATATATTGGCAGATATCTTCCATTGCTGTCTCCTTGTTTACGTTGGAGATAAACAAAGGGACTTTCATTTCGGCGGCTTTAAATTTTTCTGACAAGTTTGTTGCCGCTTTGCCCGTTTTTCCAGTAAAACGATTTCTAGATCTACGATTTTGCACTGTTATCCATTCGTCAGTTGGTTTCACTTTCGGCCTCCACTCGCCATTTCTCACTATTTCCGCCATAGTGGGTTTCGTTGATTGTTTCACTTCTGTATGACAAACAGTTGACTCAATCTCCGTACACACTTGACACATTTCGCTTTCCAGCACCGTCGAATTAAATGGCGCGTGCGCAAGCTTATCTCCCTCGGTATAAGTGTGAGCGAGAGAGCGATACTTTGGTGAGGCAGCGCGCTCAGAACTAGAATGTTCCGTCAGCGCAGTGTTGTCCGGCCTTAGACCCACCGGCCCGCTATCAAGCAAATACCCTCCTCTTTTATTTGTATTGATGTTACATTTTACCAATGACGCTGGCAGCCGGCTACATCCTAATTCCGTCTTAAGCTCATCCAATTGATGCAGTGTTGCATAATTGCTCTTCATCTCATTTATTTCAGCACGCACAATTAGCAGGTCTTTTAACAATTTGGTGACATCGACGTGGTCAAATGTTACGGGCGGTAATTTCTGCAAGTCACGCGCCACAAAGATCGGCATAAGATCAGGTTCGGTCACTTTAAAAACACATATGATATCCTCTAAGTCTCTCTGTGTTTTGCCTTCTTTACGCCTGGATATCTTCTTCTGGTTAGTCTTTAAAGAGCTAAACAGCAACTCTTTAGCACTCACTACATCTTCTTCTCGAAATGCAGATACACAGATCCTTATTAGGCTTTCATTGTCTATTACATCTATCTTGTTCTGGATAAATGATAATAGTTCACATATCACTATGTTACAGTTCACACATTTTAGCGTATTCACAGACATTTTCGCGGAGGTAGGTGGGTACCTATATTCGGACCGTTCGCGAGCGCGTTCACCGACCGACACCGACCGTTATGAATTCCAGTTATTTTTAGTCTCTTTTCATATTTGCTGGGCATTTTTAGGATATTGTTTATTGAATGAAAGATTCATATGCTATTTGTTTTAATATATGTAATATCATTCGTTCTGGGATATCTCCGAATGGATCAATATCAGTGTTTGTCTGTAATATTTGCGTACATACCATTTGCTGAACATCTGCCATGTCTTCGCGATGTATTTGGTATTCAATTACTTTTTATTACATAATGTCAACCCTTTGATAGTTTCCTCTGTTCCCGATTCTTATCTCGAAGGAATTTTCAGACATGGCGCATCGTGATATAACCGGCCAAATCATGAAATGGCGGCGTATCGTGAAATGACCAGGAAGTTTACGATATGGCCTTATCTACGATCGGACGCCGACACATACAATGGTTAATGTAGTTTGATTACCATTATATCTTTAATATTTCAAAATTAGTTGCTTCGGAAAGATTAATAATGATGATGAAGAATATAAAAGATAATTATACACAACTAGCTAACTACCTAACAACTACCTAAAACTACTAACTAGCTAACAAATAGATAGCAAATTTCATCCAAATCCGTTCAACCGTTTTAGCGTGACACCGTTAAAAACGAACATACAAAAAATCAAATATTTCCTCTTTATTATATTATTTTAGAAGTATAGATGAGATGCATTTATTATATAGACAACATGTAACATAATTAACGCAAGACCTCATACACCCCAATTAGAGTATTGAGTTAAAAGCATTATACAATGACCAAAACAATTTTTTTATAAAGGTAACTCGTGTTGACCCTAGCATTACTTTATGCATTTAAAATTGAGTCGTATTGCCTTGAAATAAGATTTGGCTCAATCGGCGGTCAGTATTGCAAAATTCATAATTATTGAAAAAAACACCTTTATTAATAGTTACTGAAATCGACTCAGTAGTCAATTATGAGCAAACTACTTTCAGGCCTTGCGTTTATTCTGTTACACCTATATGCAGGGAACTATTTCAAGTGAATTCTAGCAGAGATTAGGGCAAGTATCTCTTACGTGACTCGACTTACTTACTGGCTCAGTCCGCCGTGAAAGTTTAAGGAGATTGTAGTGAGACTATGCTAGTCGCATTTTATTGTATTATTAGCTTTTGTCCGCAAATTCATCCACGTGAAATTTCTGGCACTTGCCATTGCCAACCCGCGTTACTGCCTCGTTTTCGCTTAGCGTTCTTTCTGACTTTTCCCTCGGCTCCCAACGGTGCTAGCGTGATGTTAAATAGCCGATAGCCTGCCTCAGAAATCGGGCTATCAAATGAAAAGACATTTTTTCAAATCCAACTGGTAGTTCTGGAGATTAGCGCGTTAAAACAAACAAGCATACTCAACAGCCTTATTATTAGTATAGAGTATAGTTATGATTTTTAATTGAAAACAGACACATCATTATTTTGTCTTTATTAAGTCGAAAAGACTCAAACCTAGTAATGATCGTCTGTTTCTTCTCGTTATATTACTTACAAGAATACAAAATGTTCGAATTTTGTTTCACTTTTCCTAGTTTCCATGAAGAAAATTACTGAATATTTAATTTTTATTTTTATCAAACTTCTCAATTCTTTATTGCGTACTATATTGTATAAAGTTGGTAGGGAAATAATTATATTATTCACAATTATGGACCCTGTCGGGCACAGCATAGATCAATACCTCGGCACCCAGCTATAATTCATGGAATTTGATTTTTCTGTTTTTTTTTATACATATAGATAGTTATGAAGTTACTTATAATTTATCATTTAAGTATTCGCTTATAGATACTATAGTAGCATTTGCTTACAAGGAAAAGCTTCAATTTATTGATATTGTAGATGTTATATTTATTTAAATTTGTTTATTATTTCGGGTAATTTAATATACATTTTTATGGACATGACAAAGGTACTATTGGAGTGCATTTTTCGTCGCGATATTGGTAAGTTTAGTATATTTTTTTGGTCTTAAAATAATGTGTCGTTTGTACGTCCTCTCTTTTTGTAAAGAATTAGTCTGCACGTGCACCAGTACCAAACTCACTGTTGGTTGGTTTGTAGCGGTATCTCCATCGCCACGTGAGAGCTGCGCGTCATACTGACGTCACGCAAATCCTGAATGTCGCAAGAAGATTTTACCGCGCGACTAGCATATATACAACTTCCCGATATCAATCATCGGGCAGTTGCCTACCAGACAGGACACCCGTCTGGTCAGAGGTTCCTCCCTTTTCTATGGAGGTATGAGTGAACTTTACTCCCTGTTCCTCGTACCTACACTACACTAGCAGGATCCAAGGTAGGATGGAAAGTAAGGCAAACATTGAAAAACTTGCCTCGTGACACCGGCATTGGTACAGATAATATTAAGATTTTCCGAATAAGAACGTCACGACAAGGCCGTGCAAATAAATGGACCGAGCAAACAAATGAATCACGATTTTTGTTACCTATCTGTGCCAAATGAGATATTTCCTTGTTTATGATTACAAGCTTTTTGTAACTGTCAATGGTAGCTATCACGTAGAAGCATAAATATTACTGTCAGTGTATGTTGCCTGACTTGTGCCGGGTGTTCTAGTTAGCATAATACATACGTATTGTCTAGACCTAGTCTTATCTTGTAGACGGAATGAATATGTCTGCAGTGAAGAATGAGTAGGGTCTGGAGTGTTTGTAACCATTTTGTTTTAACATTTTCTTTGACGTCTTAAGAGTTATTCTTGGTTAAGAGTTATTCTTGGTCATGAGTAATTCTTGGTCTAGACCCCTAGCGTAGAATTTGATCGTCGGTTATCAAGAAAAATAACAGCTGTTTCATAGAAAAGTATCATAATGCCTACGCAGTATAAAATAATGGAACAGCAATTGTTTTTTTTTAAATTGGTGACTGTTTGTAACCGTTTCAGAATCATGCACTGAACCCATGGCAACTGGTTGCGCATCGATGTGCCTGCCTGTCTGTATATTGTGAGCCCTTGTTTCGTCAGAAATCTTCTTTAAACACTAACAAATACCAATAGTTAATTAAGCAACTGTTGTATAATAAGGGGTATTAAAACTCGAATGTGAGATGAAAACATGTACTAATTTAAAAAAAAAATGTATAATTTACGTTAAATAAACGTTTATCATATTAGTAGCTGTAGTAGTGAAACGCGCGTGCATGACAATGTTTTTTTTAAATTCATAAAGATACCACGAATTGAGTAGTGAGAATGTGGCTGTTTGTTGAGTAAGGAACGGATCGAGTTCGAGTTGCATAATGAAATTTAGTACAACATTATAACATTCGTTTGGATGATATTATGGTTACTAGGACACTGGTTGTTTTAATGTTGGCAATAAGCTAACTGTTTCAGAAGCTTTTATAGAGGATTTAAAGCATGGGTGCACTTTTTTACTAAGGTTGAAACTATCCAAGTCCAGTTTCGTGCAGGTGAGATTTTTGGTACACTGGATTTTTAACCTAAGACTTAGCGCCGAGACTTGAAAATCCAACATTGTATTTTTTGACGCGCTGGGATGCGCTCTGTTGGATTCTCAATGCTCGGCTTAGTACCGAGAATTGAAAATCCAGTGTTTTCTTTTTATTTAAGATGGGTTTGCTCTTGGGTGTCTTGTCTTGTCTCTTGGGTTTGGGTTTGTCTAGGTCAGTGGTGACAGAGACAGAGTCGACTATGGGGTGAGCCTACCCAGAAGAGCCTGTTTACTCTCACTTTGAAGAGATTAGGGTTGTATGCGTTCGGAAACACAGACGCAGGTAGAGAGTTCCACTCTTTGGCTGTGCGCATTACAAAAGACATTTGGAAACGCTTAGTAGTGCGAATTGGTGGAATAGCAACTAGGTAAGGATGGTAGCTTGCAGTGCGTCTAGATGATCGATGGAAGAAGGGGAAGCTGGGGGGCCGGTGGAATGAGGTCGTGAAAGTGTGTGAATAAAAATCGCTGCGATATTAAATCACCTGTACGCCGCACCGGCTCACTGTCACGTCGATAAATAGACCTTGTTGTTTTATAACGTGCAAGTGAATTTCAACCTTAAAGTGTTAAGGCAATTACAAATTCAATTATACTCCTGAAAAGAGGAGAGAAGATGGTATCTCGGCCTATTATGTCAATAAAACTTTATCTATTCAGAAATAGCAGTTGCTGTCCGGACCAGATAAAGAAAGGTCAGAGCAATAATATTGTAAAGGGTAGAGGTGTGCCGTACCAATCCTATTGGAATTTACTTTTAAATCTGTATCGTTCAGTGAACCCATTTGGAATTTGATTTTATTTTATATTCATTGAAAAGACGCACGGCTTCTACCTGGATACAATACAAATTGTACAAATAAAGTATAATTTTACACCATTGTAGGCTTAATGTATAAAACTTGCCTGAAACCCAATATTCTTTGGTCCAACATCCTGAGGGCCTAGACAGAGAGGTAACATCAAAAATGTATGGGAATGACATAAGCTACCGAAACGCTTATGTCAATCAAATTGAGAGTCGTTGAAGAAATACGAAATGCTTCGAAGGTGATTGTCTAGGACCTCAAGGACATTCAAGAATCCATGTCATACTTTAGGACTTAAGTACTTCAACATTTTCGGTTCGGTATAAAGAAAAATTCTTTCTCAAAAAGAAGTTTAAAGAACACACATATTTCACTTAAATATGAGAAACTTAACAAAAACTCCTAAGTAATAAAATAAATTTAATAATTTTAAATATAAATAATTAAATAATTGTCGTTCGATCTATCGAGTACATACAGTGAGTAATGATTATTTTATTATTGTTGGTTAGCCAAATACTACTTTAACCTATTTTTGAAAATGTTCAGCTCTGATAGATTATGGACTTGGCTATCCTTAGCTGTATACAGGATGAAATTGAAGTCATGGGCATTCTTTTATAGGTTCATTGTATGTACTCATCATTACTCATAAAAGTCGTTCCTAATGATGAGTGCAATGACCCTTTAAAAGAATGTCCACAAATTCAATTTCACCCTGTATATAGGTTTTGTATGTAATGTTAGGTCGGTTTGAATGTATTTTATGGGCTACTAAAGAACCGATTGTCGCAAAGTAGTGATTAAAACCGTTACAGGTTTCTGTACCATTTGATATGACAGTATTATTTACAATTCAGTTGGAGGAAAGCAAGGGTATTTTTTAAATTCCACACCTGCTTGGTTTTTTTTTGCATTTATCAAAAGCTTCATAATAATATTTCTTCTTTTCTTTGCCTATTGTCTGTTTCACTTATTCTTTTGCAGCTGTTAGCTTTGATTAAAGTTGTTCATTCTTAGGATATTTTGTATCTTTTAATTACCTTAAAACTTTCATAACATTATGGTAGGTACTTACCGTTCCCAACTAAGTCTCCGCGGTGTATCGATGTGCATATCCTCGGGATTCCCCCGGACTCCCTGTGTCAGTAACCTGGCCAGCCGGGACCCGGTGCTTGTACTGCTCGTGCTTGAGACTGAGCCGCGAGGTGTTGGGACTCTGTAACAATAGATAAACAGAATAAGATTCATGATGAACTAGGCCAGAGATTATTTTACACCAATATTCGTGTCTACAACACCGTTTTAAACTTTCACGCCCTTACAAAAGAACGCTTAAGTATCCATAGGCCCACGCTTGACTCATCGAGGTAGTTTTTAATTTCGAACTGTAATCCGACAAAACTTTTACAATAAAAACCTGATGTTAACTGAGTTCATATGAGTGTGTTACAGTCACGATTTATAACAACTTTACTACAAAATAAACGTAATATTATCCCTTAAGTAGGATCTGTAAATTTAAGTCCTTCGACTGATTGGTTAGACGGTGGAATCACACTCTCTCTGAAATTATCAATAATTATTTGTTTTAGAACTTCCGTAAAACACATGCTTTGTCCATTCTCTGGTGCTATTTGATTAAAGCTCTTAGCTGCCACGCCACGACTTATTTTAATTATTTTCTTTTTGGATTGATTTTTTGTTTCTATTTGCTGTACTTTGGGCGTTTTTAACGTGTAGGTACATCTTATATTCATCGTTCTCTCATAAATTCAACATTAATGATGTTGTAGCGGTAGCTACATTGCCACATGCGAACTACAAATCACACTGACGCTACGCAAAATCCTGCATCGCGCAAGCAAAGTTTACCGCGCGACATCAATCATCAGGCAGTTGCTCACCAGACTCGACACCGGTCTGGTCGGAGGATCCATTTACCAGGAGGTATGAGTGAACTTTACACCCTGTTCCTCATAACTCTATAATGTAAGTAACATTTTTGTAACAATGTAATTTAAAAGAGTGTCCATGGAGTTTCTTGCCCGTCCTTACCGTTACCTTACCGTTAGGTACCTACTACACTTTGGAATGAGCAACTAGTTTCATATTTCTGAACTGACCGACTCCTTGAGTGCCTTTAAATAATTTAATTGAAATAAATGCTTTGAGTGGGTTGAAAAGATCTGCCAATTCGGCAAGGTTAGGCCTTGGGATACATCTCTTCAATAATTATGCTTCTTTTGAATGCTTTTAACCTATATTATTCCAAAGCCACAATGTCCATTTTATATTTAGGAGTCACTTTCTACAAACAATAAAAGGTTTGACAACTTGCACAAACAAATCAGTGACAAACAATAAATCCATGTTTTTGTCACAAGTAGGTACCCCGTCACCGGCTCAGTAGAAATGGGTTGAAACTATCACGACCCTTATCAAGTGTAACAAACAGACGATATGGGCAAACGGGGAAATGTTTGTCCTTGATTGAACTTGAATGTTAGGTGTAGGTTAGTCAATAACTTTGTAAAGTCGTTTTTAGGTAGGTATTGTTAATGAGACATTTTAGCAGTTGTCTCTGGGATGTCAATACATCTGCGATGCCTCCGGTATTGTAGATATCCGTGGACGGTGTCATTGCAATGCTTATGTCGCAGTGTTTGTGTCGCTATTCTCGTACAGAAGCTCTTATTTATAACATAATTTAGGCACGTAATAATAATCACTATTCTACAAAGCTGAATACGGAAACCCATGAAACACCATATGATCAGAACATACCCTCACAAAACGCAACTTCAAACCCCTCCCCCCCCCCCCCTTTTCATAAACCACACACAACACATCACACCACAACACAACGCACTATACCACAACACAACACACGAAACCACAACATAACATACCACACCACACTACACCACACCACATCACACCACACCACACCACACCTCACCACACCACACAACCACTTTTCCCTCCTTTAACACACATACCTTACACATTAATAGCCGTAGTTCATTATAGGTCCAAATGTTATCAACTTATCACACATAAATAAAGGATTTTTTTGAACACGAAGTTACATTAAAATACTGACTCCTAAGTCACAGGGTCCCCCCTAGTTTAGGAGGCAGGGTTTTCACTATTTATGCAACCTTTGTTTCCCAAAGTTATGTCCCTGTTTGAATTGTATATCTTTGTATATTAAGGTTTTTGTGTTAATAAACTTATTTTTTTATATATTTTTTTTTAGTTAGAGGGTTGAAGCCGTGATATAGTTATATCCGTAGGGATATAGCTGTGTACCGTATTATAGTTATATGAAAGTGGTTCTTATCTGTCTTACTAGGAATATAACTATGATACGAGCACGATCTAGTAATCTAGCTTACCAGACTAATCTATTAAAATTATTGTAAAAGAGGGGGGGAAAGTGCGGAGTGCTCCCCGCGGCATTGCCCGTGCACGCCCGCACGGAGCGGTGCGGTGGCGCGGCGGCGCGGCGCGGGCGTCAGTCGATGTTTATTTTTGTTGAATACGCCTAAATATAAAAACAGATTGTTTTTATTAATATGAATTATTTGAATGACTACTTACTTATAACATTGCTGGTTTTGATTGTGACGATTGGACCGTTTTATTTGAAATGAGTACCTAACCAATTGTGCAAATCGAAAAAATTAAATACTTATTTCAAATAGATATAATTATTTCACTAGATTAGTCTGGTAAGCTAGTTATATTACTAGATCGTGCACGTATCATAGTTATATTCCTAGTAAGACAGTTATGAACCACTTTCATATAACTATATTACGGTATATGTTTATCTATATCTCTAGGGGTATAGCTATATCGCAGCTTCAACCATCTTCCTGCAACACTTACAAAAGGCTGCTAAGTCATAAGTACCAACAGGAATAGTAATAATGTATTATTCCTGAAATAAACCAAGTAGGTACATTATATTCATAAAAACGAAATAAAAAAGCCTATATACCTTCTACCACACGTGAGCAATGATATACTTGCTTACCAAACAGGTTATTCCGTACCTTAGTTTATACAGGGTTATTGGGAATATGTCGGCAATCCATTAAAGGTATGTAGGTAGGGAAGGTCATTTGCAACCAAATTACCCCTTATGACCCCTATGCAAATGTCGTCCATTTTCGAGTAATTTGACTTTTTTTTGCGGTACGCAATGTGGAAAATTTATAAAAAAAACCCAATGCATGATTTTTTTAAGTTATTATTAGCTGTAGTTGTAATATACAAACATAAAATGACAAGTCTTTAATATTTTTTTAAATCAGAGCACACAATTTTCATAATTTGAGCAGGTTATTTGACTAAAAAGGTTGATTTCTGCAAAAACCATGGACATACTTTATCTACAGAACATTTCAAAAATGTGTACAACTTCTCAGCTATCCAACGAGATACAATAAGATAGCAGATACCTTCATCATCAAAAAATATAAAATGTCAAATTACTGGAAAATGGTTGACATTTGCATAGGGGTCGGGGTCATTTGGTTGCAAATGACCTCCCCTACATCCCCGTAATGGATTTCCGACGTATTACAAACAACCCTGTATTTAAATACCGCCTTAGTTTATTCTAGCCTTTTACAAAACAACATAGGTACGTGAATTGACGTAAGGTAGGAACTTCAATATTTTGTATAAAAATAGCTACAGCCTTTGAAATTAACAAAGATGTGACATAATTTCATATTTCACTCCTACACGATAACTTGACAAGTCGCTTTGGTAATAAATATAAGACAGTGTTGATAAATCATATTATAAACTCAATATTTTATTTGAGAGACGAATTTTACTTCAGGTATTTTTTGGAAAATACTCATACTTACCTACATACCGCTGATTTAAAAGGTAGAACCCAGCATTATAAATATCTCCGTCCACTTCTCATACGCCTAGTCACGCATTTTAATCACAAACCAATCCGTTTCCCCAGTTTTATTAACAGCAATGACCATAAATACTTGATCGGCTATTCGCCAAGAGCCGAATATTGCCGTAAGTCAAGTTCGGCACTAGTCGAGTTCTGTGAAGGTTACTAATGAGGAAAAGTTTTAATACACAGCCTACGGACGTGACAGACTTATTAAGTTGTAAGACTGCTGAATCTCTGAAGATAGTGGTGTTAGTATGAATAGGCTGTTGGACAATGAGTAATATTTTTATTATTGTGTTGTTACTGAATATTTGATACCTACGTGTGCTTATAACATCGTTTGTTTCTTGTAATAATTTATTTTTGGTTTATTCGATAGACATGATATAGAATGGTTTAATACTGTACTTGGATTACTTGAAGTGTGGGATACGATGAGATAAGCATGTGTTGATGTATAAGTCAAATACACAAATATCTTAGGGAATTTATGGTAAGTCAAATGTCACCTCAATCCACGATATAGAGTTACGGAAAATAAAATTAACAAACGTGTTTCTTTTTCATGTGTTGATCAAAAATATTTATATTTTTCACAAATGAGATTTTTCTTTCATCGTGTCGATACCGGAGAAGCAGAATAGTAATATAACACATGACACACATGACGTAACATCACGCCTGTATACACTTCGATGTGTATACAGGCTGGACGAAGGTGTACCTACCTATTATAGTACACCCACATTTCGCCAGTCTAAGCCCCATGTAATAGGAGGCGAGCTTATTTCCGTCAGATCCACCGACACAATCTGTTTGCGCAACTGCCAGCCAAAACTGTAGCCAGAGCCGAATCCCCTGTCTGTCATAGTCTAAAGGCGCTGAATGCCCTTCTGGCGGCCAACCCTGAATGTGATGTATTTGCGGATGAATGGAATAAAATTATGCGTTTATGTCTGGTGTTCTGTGAGAGAAAGTATGCAAGGAGACTCCCTAGCATACTTTCTTTGCGAAATAAAAATCAGCTGTTCCGTACATTTATGTTTGCAGAACTCGTCAAAGTGTAGGGACCAGCTGATTTTTTTTTCGCGATTTCATATTTACCCATAGTAAAAGTTGTTCATAATGATGAGTACAATAACCCCTTAAGAGGTTGATGGTGTTTTACCAATAACCCTGTATACTACATTATAAACGAAATATGGTTGGTACGTGAAACACGTACCTATAATTAGCAGTATTTTCGTTGCTGTAGCCCTGTATAATTTAATTGGTCTCCACAATAGATCCAGTGGGTGGTCATTCCGCTAAAGGACGCTAGTTATTTACGCTTAGCTACACTTATAACTTGCAGAGTTATAATATTATGTTTGTGGCAGCTATAGTTAGATGCGGTTTTAGAGTACGATGTTGTACCTAAATTATTTCAAACTCCGTTAACACGTAATTGTTGTAGCGTGACGTAATTTCAGCAGTTGGTCTATTAAAAGTTAAACTCCGCTTGAATAGACAAAACATACACACATCAAGAGTGTCTAGGGATCAAGGTATTTAAAAAATATATTTTATTGCCCAATTGGAATTCAATAAAATGTTTTCGTATGTGAAGATTGACGAAGTACTCTCAGCTTTTGCGTTAATAGAGACTTTTCGAGATTTGTGCTTATGCTGGATTTTTCACCTTGGTTAATTCTGACATTAAAATGTGACAAAAAGATAAATATAATAGTTAAAGATACTAGTGCGGTAAGTTGGTTTTTACAAACGAGTAGACGAATGTGCTTACCATAGTCACGAGTTTGTAAATACTAATTTCCGCGCGTGTGTCATACAACGTTTTTCAACACATTTGTGAGAAAACAGTACAATAGGTAATGAAACAAACTTTTGTTTATTAAAATATCAGTCAGAAAGTCGCAACAATAACAATCTTTGACGTTTATAATATGAAAATGGCGCCATTTCCAAATGGCGCTACGTGCACGTGGTGAAAATTAGAATCGCAATAGTCGAGTCGAAAAGCATCTTTCGTCTCATTTTCTCTTTAATACTAAAGTGAGATAAACGTATTGAGCAAAAGCGCTTCCAAGGAGGTTCGATCATTCAGCTTATTTTATTCTCGTAATTTGAAACTCCTCGGTGGAATTCTTCTATAGGTAATTTTAAAAAATCCGTAAAGAATACGCACGGCGCTATTACAACGAAGGGGGCGGTAAAACATGTACTTAGTGACAGTACCTATTTTACCTATTAGTACCTATTTTATTAGTACCTATTTTACCGCCCGTTCCGTTGTAATTTTTAACTTTCGAACAAAGTCCAAAGTCGATTTATAACACTATGAGTACTAGAACCAGGCCTCCGTCACTCCATGTACTTGCGCGCTATAATTACCTACCGCTCGAGCGAGCGCTCTCGGACCGTTTGCGGTCCAAATTCAGTGCGGTTTTCACAAGCGAAGCGCACGCACGTTGCTCAATTTTATAATCGTTCCGTTCGTTCGTACGCGTACCTACGATGCTTTGTGATACACATGTAACTTTTAAAGTTTTTTGTTTTACCTACACAGTGACCTATATAATTATCTTTTATCTAGACGTATTGCACAGTCAGCACTCAGCACCAATTTATAAAAAAAATATTTTATGAACGATACAATTTTAAACTATGTACCACCTATAGTCAGACAGAAGTAGTCAGATCAGAACATATTCACAGTTCTCAATAACAGACACTAAAAGCTATATTAATTTAATTTTATCGAAGAGGCAGCCCTGCGATTGCTGTAGGATCGCGCGGTGCGAAGCAATCACAACTGTATGCTTGAGCATTTAGGCACATTTTAGCATGCAGTGGTTGCTGAGGCGACGGAGTAGGCTATTATCTCAATAGGTATTGGAAATTTTCTACTGAGTGAAGTATCTGTTACGTAGTAACTATTTAGTAATCTGTGCTAGAACGATTACCACAGCACGTTGCCGAGAACCAGCTTCCAACATTCCCACGGCTCTGATCATTTCTTCTCGGCTCAAATTACGTCTTCTCTCCGTAATAACGTTCTTATAACTTATTATTCCTAAAATAAATCAAAGCAAAATACATTAAACCCATACAAACGAAATAAAAAGCCTTCATACCTTCTATTACACGTCGGGTAATACCTATTTACTATAAAGGTACGGAATACCTACTAAAAAGCCTAAGTTTAGTTTTACTAAACAAAAATTTATGAATAAAATAAGTAATGCTTTTACTGTAACGATTTAATTTTTATGAGGAAACGATAACGTATAAGTAAGTATATGTAGGAACGTGAATTGATGTAAGTTAGGTACTTCAATATTTTTATCTACCTTTGAAATTGAGAAAGATGCGACTTGATTTCATATTTTATTCCTACACGAGAACTCGAGAAGTCGCATTGGTAATAAATATAAGACAGTGTTGAGGAATCATTTTACAAACTCAATATTTTATTTGGGAGACGAATATTACTTCGAATATTTTTGGAAAATTAAATCTTGGCGAATTTTGGTAGTCAAATTTGCACTTACCGCCATAGTGGATGTAAACAGAAGAGAGAAAAACTAAGATCGTTGTTTCGAACTCACAGGCTTCCTCTCTGTGAGATGTGAGGGAGCGGGCCGTAATCCACCACGTGGGCCCAGTGGCCCACGTGGTGGATTACGGCCCGCTAACGGCGCTAACGGCTACGGCGTTTGGGTGATTACCCACACTGTGGGTAATCATCACCCAATCATTGCACGATAATATTATGTACATACATAATATTATCGTGCAGCAATATTGTGCCTACTAAATACTGGACACAAGATGATACAATGATGCCCTAATAAACAAATATTTACACCAATATTCTCGTCGTCTTTGTTCTTTTGAGCCCTAAATCAAGCTCCTAAATCCCGTAATGAAAATTAAATGAAATATTTACTATAGCACACCTCGATGGTTTTAACAGATTATTCTAGTCTATAACTACCGTTGTTCTAGCAAATAGAAGATGTTTTGATGAACAAAACTATTTCGCTCCCACTTGCTTTGCTTGCTTGTAAAGAAATAATAGTAAATATGTCATAAACTTGGTCCCATTTTGGAGAAAATGCATGCCATTATTTACTAATTTCTTGCATATTTTAGTAAAGTTATCGACCAAAATACGCGGAACAGGGCTCTGATCTATCTCGTTTGAAATAAGGGGCCTACTAAATACCTAACACGTTTTGGATGAAGCAATTTTTTTCTTTTTTGTATTTTTGGAATGAGTTATCTTTTGTTTCGTTAATCTGCTCGTGAATTTTGCAATGCACAAGCATAATCAGCGTGGGCTATAATGCACCACGCGGGCCCAGTGCGGGTTGGTATTTTACAAACATCTAAGTACCCTAAACTTCAAAAATGTACATATATTATACGTAAATCCACAAAGTGTAGTAGAGTGCTAGCAAACAAATGTGTTTACTTTTGACAGCAAATGCAACATGGAATGCAAAGTTTGTTCAATACTTTTAGTTACGTTCACGAAAACGTTTTCTGAGAACGTTTTCAGATGATGTAAAAATTGTAGGTTTGGTTCGTAAGGATAGTTTGTTAACACTGTTACTTATACCTACATCATTATTTTCTAAACTGGCACAGAGCTCTTCATATGCTTTTACATCTATGGTTTAAAAGTGAGTGTTACCGTAGCATAAATACCTTACAGTAAAGCAAAATTAAAAATCGTTTTTCGCGTGAAAGACTTATTTCATAATAGTTTGATTTCGATTGTAATAGTCCTCCAGACCCTATTTCGACCATGGCCCATCTCAACGGAGACTAGCTTCGGGCAATGGAGATATTATAGTACACAAGTATGTGCGCTGACACAGGTGCACTCTCTCTTCTCTCACTCTCATAGTCCGATGGGATGGTACGCAATCCGACACGACCGGAGAGATCAGGCGCAGGACCAACGGCTTAACGTGCTTTCCGAGGCACGGGGGTATAACACCGCCAACTTCTAAACTCCGGGCTGTTACTAAAAGATTCCTAATGGAAATACCCAATATCACTTTTCACGACCTGGGAATCGAACCCAAGACCCCACGAGCAGCAGTCGCACTTGCGGCCACGAGACCAACGGGGCACTTAAAATACTTTTTTTGTTTTATACGCTGCCCCACACTAGGAATTTCTCCTGTATTGTAGGTGCGTTTACAAACTTTTATGGTCTTATTACAAAACAAGGTTTTTCTATAGACGTGGTTTAAACCATCGACCCTATTTTTGAAATAAGAACCTAACAGAAATCGAAATAGAGTTCCTTATACAAAACTGACAACTTAGTCCGGTCTTAGGTTGTCAATTTCGCATTAAGAACTTTACTGAACTCGGCTTATAGTTCGAAATACAAAAACTGGCTTGAAGATTTAGGCTCGGACTGAAGTTAGATCGTGTTTTGTAATAAGACGGTTTAAGTCACATACACAAACAGCCAGACTTGGAACAACTACTTGGAGGTCATACAAATATTTTTTCCGTGAGGGAATCGAACCCGCGACACGCAGCGCTGCAGTCAATCGCTTAACCACTGCGCCAACCGTGTCGACATCACACTACTACGACGACGACGACGCGGACGTTTCATAATACTATGTGCGTAACACCATAAAATATCTATCAATACTTTAGGAGAAAATCTGTTTTGAATCTTGCGTAATTGTAAAGTATTGATGCTCGTGATTGTACAAAATCTTTTGAAAACTCACTATTTTGCAAAAGTACACTACGTAAATTTAGCTGACTTGTTTGAAGCAAATCGCAAAAGTAACGTTTAGTTGCAACCTTTTCCGCAAGCCGCGTCTACTTGACCAACTAAGGCCGATGGAGAGCCTTTCAGTCTAGCCTATCTAGTGTACAGGCTATTGGACGCGATCTAGATTGGTGAGTTAGGGTTGCTAGAAAAAAAATGTGTCTCAATATCTAAATTTTAACAAAACAATATAACTTATGTGTGTTAAAAGTCAAAATATGACGAATTATTACTAACATGCTCGTAATCGTGTTTTGATGCAAATAATAAAAAAAATTGTGACTTTCTTTCAGCGTTATCGATGAAGGAAGGGTCGAAACTGTATAAGACTGACATAAGTCACCGAAAATATTACATCAATCATGTTAAAAGTCGTTGCAGAAATAGAAAACTCTTCGAAAGCGATTGTCTTGATCTTAAGGATTCCATTTCTCTGAACAAGGAAGGCACTAAGTGTTGTCTCATTATTTTCTTTTCCATAAAGCAGTCAGCGGTAGCCTCTACATAATCGCGGGTTTCGGATAACTTTGAATTGGAAAGAAACCTATCCTAGAAACTTCCACATTTAAAAGAACTCTATCAGCTCTGACATACACGAACACTGTCACAAAGGATTTCTTTCCTAAAAGGAACCAAGACCGTTGAAGTCTTAGTAGCACAAAGCTCACCCACGGCAAAATTGCACCGTCAAATACTGACAGTTGACAATTGGAAATACTGCAAGGACTGAGAGTGTTGACAGTTTCGTTATTTCCAATTTTCTCCGCGGCAACCCTATCTGTAACAATTTGTCGCTGGTTCCGACTCAAAGCGTCCGCTGTGCTCAACTTGATTCCTATAGACGTAGCATGTGGATGCATTGGGGTTGCTTTGTTTTAAATTCTGGAAAAATGTGGCGTATTGGACTGTAGAAAAGGGCGCTAATTATATTATTGTTTTAAAACGTATTCGTTACCCATAGTCAGCCTGTAATATTCCCACAACTGGGACAAAGAACTTCTCTCTGTGAGAAGGAGTGGCCATGCGGTCAAACCGTGTCGCGTGTTGGTAGATGGCTCATACTCGTACATAGGTACTTGATATTTAGTGATTTTGTCAGTATTGGTTGATATAAGTTATACGAACTATGTAAGCAATAATAGTGTTTTCACAGTTGAAGTCGGCAGTGGAAGTCAACTTACACAATCATTGTTGTTAGTCTAAAACTATACAAATACCTAAATAAAATTGAAGTATCTGTTTATATGTCAAAATAAAGACTTTTTACTTAATGCGCATGAAAGTATATACGGTACTTACAACAACTACAACACTATTTTTTACTGTCTATCTGTTTGTTCCGGCTAATCTCTGAAATTGCTGGACCGATTCTAAAGGGACTTTTACTGGCAGATTGAGTAACATAAGATACTTTTATTTTCAGAAAACTTTGGGATACTCGCAAAAAAATTAAAACCCATGAAATCCTATTTGATTCTCGACATGCACGCGAACGAAGTCACGGGCACAGCTAGTCATGCATAAAGTAGTGTTTTCCATTAACTAAATACACCCAATGAATTTGTAATTGTTACTTTGTGATAGATGTCAGCTAGAACCATCCATAATTAAGGGTCAATTAGCATCGTCTAACAAAATTGGTTATCAAATCATTTCGAATACATTGTGTCTTGTCGAGGGTTCTTCGGCTCATGTTATTTATCTTACGGTGATCTCAGACGTAATTCATTTATAAGTTTCTCTATATATGTAGATGTAGCTATAATTATTACCAAAACAGGTATTAAAATTGTCGACGGCGCTTTGTGCTCCACGCACGCCTCAAAGAGATGACGCAGCACCGATGACGGGGTCCGCTAGGGCCGATGCCTGCCAGGGTTGCGGGAAAGTCCGAAACGGTTGCCCTTGGCACAGGCAATTGAAGGAACACTGGTGGGTTTTAGGTTTTAGTCAGTAAGAGTCTGACACGCCCTCCCGCTTCACCCAGAACGGGAAAAGTTATTTGATGATTTCCCACCCTCAAAAAAAAAAACACAATTCATTCCATCACTAGCTCCTGAGCTTTTTGTGCCCACGCTTTGTTGAAAAAGAAGTCTATTAATAATTTAGATCCCACTTAACACGCGATGGTTGAATCTATTTTGGATGCCACATACATTCGTAATGACGAACCTTTGACCCCAGAAAACGTAAAACTTTTGGATCGCCAGACATCACCGGTACGTATAGACCTATGCTGTTTTAGTTTTAAAACATAATAAATTTTTATATACCTACAATTTATTACACAACAAACTATTTACACTAGGCACTAAATGAATTGAGTAACTAACTAATTATAAAAAGAAATACCAAAATTAAAGATCACAACATTGTTTTAAACTGAATTTGGTTGTAGTCAAGACCAATACGAAAGGGCAAACGTGAGAAATGTGTTAATTGACGCTCCAATTGATCCCGTTGATTCATTAACGTGATTAGTGACGAGGCCTATGGTTTATGACCCAAATACTTACAGTTTGATTAGGCCATTATTAATTTGATTACGATGTGGTTACCCGTTTACCCTATAATTATGTCATGCCTACTCTTAGAATTGGTTTATCTGGCTTCAATGAATATACCGAAAAGCATTTGTTTCAATATAGCTTCATTTGTAATTAATATTATGGCAGAAAGAACTCTGTCTCTCTGGCTCCTAGGATTACGGTCCAGAGCACCAAATCTTCAAGAGCCCCGCGAAACCGGTCGCGCTTAAATATCCTGAATTTGTCACAATGTTGAAATATCGCTGTATTTTACCCTGCCTTTAGGCAAATAGATACAAAAAATCTTTTTTTTTGTAAAGCTTTTATTTTAATACAAAATTTTACATTGTCACGAGAACCAAACACGTATGCTAAATTTCAGCCCGATAGCTTCAGCGGAAGTGGGTGAAATATCGATTGCAATGTTCCAGGACATACATACAATTGAAGTTAAATAAAAGCTTTTAAAAATGCCGGCCGGTCACGGGAACAATGTTCGACTCCCGTATTTTCCTTAAACTTGAGAGGAAGATTTATAAAATAGTGGTTAGACCTGCTGACTTATGGATCAGAATGTTGGGCCACAAAAAGGATGAATGAAAGGCAATTGTATGTAGCTGAGATGAGAGTTGCTCAGGTGACTGCAAAGTTGTGTGGACTTCTGTTGTCATTATATGAACATCTGATACGGACGAATGACGAAAATGTCGGGAGGAGAGTTTTGATTATGAATGTGGATGACTTTATGAGTAGGCGAAGACCAAAGAAAATATGGAAGGGGGTTACTATCGAGATGACAGCTTATGTAAGATATATGGAAGAAAATACTTGTTGCGCCGACCACAAATAAAGTGAGATAAGGGCAAGATAATTATGAGGACGTTAGTTAGAGAAGACGTCAGATTGCTGATATAACGATACAGCTGCTATCTAACTGAAGAATAAGTTGTTGCGTCAAGCAACGCCATCTGTCGACTTTCGACAGATCGTAAAACGATTGCGACCGGATGTTGAAGAAAAAGGATCCGTCCGCCGTGTGCGCAACGATAGAATATAGACGCAGGAGCGTGCGTACGTGACGAGGTGACTTGTCAACATGTTGTAATAACTAACATTAAAACTTTTATATAAAATCGAATTTCGAGCGTTATTGAAGAAGCCCTGCCTGCCCCCTGTCTTCATTGCCAAAATATAAGTTCACATTTGTTTTTTATTTAAACCCTTGAAATAAGGTAAGTACCTTCACGGTCACTTTAAGATCTGTTTTATCTTACTGCAGTGAACTACAGTGTCATAAAGTGAATATTAAGCACTACAGTGCTATGCCCGAAGCAAAACTCGCTGAATTAGCTGAGTAAAGTGCACAGACATTCCTGTGAGAAGACTTAATTAAGTAAATATCTCGAGAAGCTAGCTAGACGTCTGTGATGTGGTTCTAGAAAACTAAAATGGAGACGAAAAATAAAGATTAAGTTTAATTTTGAAGATGAACTAGTTTTTCTCTTTTCTGTGCATTTTCTAAGCCTTTTTTTTTGTTTTTGACAACATCCACACAAGGTCTTCAGGTCCCGAACTAGGCAGAGCCTGTACTACGGTAACCTGATGACTGATATACATACTTATATACATATATACACCCAGACACAGGCCAAACAGACATGTTCATGCACACAAATGTTTGACTTGTCCGGGGATCGAACCCGGGACCATCGGCTCAGAAGGCAGGGTCGCTACCAACTGCGCCAACCGGTCAGCCTTATTTACAACCTCTATTCAGTCACTCCATAAACAAACTTGGTCATCTAATAAAGTAGCCAACCTGACTCTATCCCTTAGCAAGCTCGTAAACTTAGTTTAACGTCTTAAACAACAAAGCTGAACTTCAGTTTAACTTAACTGGCGACTTTACACGACCTCACACGTTCGCCTCACTAGGTCACGCTGTTTATAACTTAGGTACTTCCAATCTGTTACAGTGTGAACGAGAGACGTTTAATAAAATACACTTGTTTTTTTGTCATTTTTTGTACCTAGAAGTACCTCGTTGGTCTAATGGTCAATGAGCTCCTTAGATTCTGGCTTGAGCTACAGCGATTATTCACAAATGCTGCACTGACTAGACAGGTCTACTCAAATCTGTGTGGTTCTTTCCTCAAAAGACCATCTCAGACACTAATCTGCATGATCCTCATATTGCCTGCTCAAGGTTATGTCTCTTCGATCAACAATTCCATCTAGTTAACGGATAAATGCTGTCCGGTTTAAAAACAGTTTCGAGTTCAATCTGATTACAACCATGGCACCTAGCAATAAAGTTGTGTTTACATTGGTTGTGTTTCATGCGAACTAAACAAAATAAGAGCTCACGTCTCAAGTGCGCTGTTATTTACTGTGACGTATTTTTTGCGCCGACCTGATATCTAGTTGGTATTGTGATCGATGTTTTGTCTGGTCTATAAAAGAGACATCGAACTCCGAGTTTGTCTCGGTCTTTCTTCTCAGAGTAGCCAGATAAGAAACATCGACCACATCTAGTTTTACATGTAAAATTGTTACAGAAATAAATATCATTTATCAAGTCCGTCTGCTGAGACTAGGGCAGGACCCCATACTTAGCAGTTGGCTGAATTTCCAGGTGGTGCAAACTGGTAATGGGTAATTTCAAGTGAACCTGTCCACTTTACTGGTTACGTCCGGAGCATGTATTGTCAATGACATCATTGGACGATAGCACTGGGGTGTAATTTACAATTATTTTTTGTTGCCTCTGTTTTTACCTCTGTTGTTTCTTTGTCTCTTTGTTTGTACCTCTGGTGTGTTACGTGTAATATGTTTTAATTTTTACTGTTACCAAGTAAAAAGATGCAAATGCTGAAATTGGGCGAGTTCACCAGGGATTCGAAAATCAAAATAGAACTTCATTGAGGTGGTGTAGTTGCCGGAGCATAGATATCGGAGTCCGGAGTCTGGATATGTATCTTATCGATGGCAATAGGCTCGCCCCTATTACACAGAGTTTGAAAACCACTGGACCAATACTGAGCTATAGGTATCCATATCCCTCCTAGAGATATTTAATGTTTTGTTTGAAAAGCCACTAATTTTTCCTCTATCACAAAAATAATATTCTGACCTTCCAACTCTTATCGTTGTTGATTAACGTTTTACAGCAAAAAATCCCGGAATTACTTAACATCTCACATTTGCAAACCAAGTTGATGGGACATCATCGCTTTGCGTTATTATCAAAAGTTTTAACATAATTGACATACTTTCCCTCTTAAGGCCCTGGGTAACTTCAGGCGAAAACTTTTTATTTGGTAGCGGAGTGAAAGCGAAGATGAAGGCAAAGAGGTTATATTTCGTAAAATTATTTATCAGTGGAACAGTCGCTGGGCAAAAACAAAAGACTGTGCGGTGCTTCAAGCCAGCTTGAGATTTAATTAATTTAATTATGAAAGCAACTGACGACCGCAGGGAACCGGCACAGTATAAATATATGAAGTATCTAGAATAGCGATGAATCTTTAAATTATTATTAATAATAAAGGTTGTTTTAACCAACCCGCTCTGGGCCCGCGTGGTAGATTACAGCATGTTCCGTCTCAAAGAAAAGAGGCCTGTGCCCAGCAGTGGGCACATTATAGGCTGATTGTGAAAGGTTGTTTTAATTAATAACTCAATTAGCACTATATTGTCAGTCTTAAGAAGTTTGTTAGTTAATTTGAAAGATAGTTTTGGCGCTTATATTTTTTTAAATATTTTATATGAACAAGAAAGCTTTGATTCATTAGTTAATTATACTTTTTACCTAATGAAGCAAAGCTATTATTTCTAGAACTAGTGAAAATTCGTCTCAATTTGCGAAAAAGTCTAAACTCAAAGATAAAAATAGTCACAAAGGAACACACGTATCAGTTTGAATTACTTTATATTCCTCTCAGCAGTCTTCACAATAAGTAGAATCATACAAAGGAGGGTAGTTCCATACATCATACGTGTAGCAGTCTGCCATACAGAGGAATCCTGGCAAGAGTCCAAGGTGAATACAAAGTCTATTCTGACAAAATTAACTTCTTTGTCAAAGACTTTGAGTGAGCAAAGGAAAAATTATATTCTGCCTTTTGGAAAATGTGGCGATACTGTTGTAGGAACTTGAAAATAATCTACTAAAATATTCGATATAGAAAGGATATTGAAATCTTTATACATAAACATTACGATGAGTTGATAGGTAGTTTTCAGAGTATTCATAGCTACACACATAAATAAGAACACTCACCTTATGAGTGGCAACGTCGCAATTTAGTGTCATATTTTGTGGTTTTCCATTTTTATC
The DNA here is from genome assembly GCA_937001585.2 of Brachylomia viminalis. Lineage (NCBI taxonomy): Eukaryota > Metazoa > Arthropoda > Insecta > Lepidoptera > Noctuidae > Brachylomia > Brachylomia viminalis. The sequence goes on along the minus strand of OW443298.2, from coordinate 22,084,439 downwards.
ATTTAATCGGAGCTATATTTTAAAAATCTGTTTAATTAACTTTTTAGAATTACGTGAAAGTGTTTAAAAAGTAAGTAACCGTAATGCTTACAGTTATTTTACAATGAAAATAACGCCCTGCAAGTTTCCAATGTATTATTTGCATACAAACAGAACTGTAAACGCAACGATTTCTTACCTTTTACACAGATTTCACATAATTCTAAAAAGTTAATTAAACAGATTTTTAAAATATAGCTCCGATTAAATGATAAAAATTGAAAACCACGAAATATGACACTAAATTGCGACGTTGCCACTCATAAGGTATAAACGCTCTTAACAAAAAGTTTATAGCACTATCTAGTTTGAATAAAGTAACGATGGAAAGACTGTGTGAACGATGATATGGCTAGAAATCCGGTAACTACCGTGATGACAACTAACACAGAAGTATGGAAGGGAAAGACGTGTAGCGCCGCGGCCGACCGCAAATAAACTGGTATAAGGACAGGCGAATGATTCTGATGACCAAAGTCTTGTCATGATATCCAAATATTAATAAGATTTGTAGTGATTTTAAATACTAATAATAAAATTGAAAGTATGTGATTTGCCTGTAATGATTTTTTTATCAGTGTAGTCATGAAGTTTAAAAACTGTATCTCATTTGAAAGTGTGAGTAAAAAAGTACTGGTTTTATAACAAAACGGAATGAAAATATGATGTTTGGAGCATCGCCTAGTTTCTAAGTTAGTTCTCTTCGAGCTTCGAAATCAAAATGTTTTCTTCAAGAAGTGTATACTGATAATATGTTGAGTACTTTATTAAATAGTTGGTCAAATATTGCTGTGTACCAGGTTTGTATGTGTTCAACCGGACTCTTATCATCCGGACACTAGTTAAAATTAAATTTCTAAAAAGAAATAACTTACGTTTGTAAAATACTTACAGAAATAACGGACTTTTTCTTAAAAGATTTTAGCTGTGAACTAAAAGAGCATTTTCTACGTTAACTAAAAATTAATCGCACATTTTGCCAGAATTTCTAGGAACGCTGTTTTCAATTTAATTCACTTCTTCTTAGCGTGTCGATGGCAAAAATAACACGAAAAAATATCATTATACAGGGTTATTGGTAAAACACTATCAACCTCTTAAGGGGTCATTGTACTCATCATTATGATCAGCTTTTACTATGGGACCAAATATGAAATCACGAAAAAAAATCAGCTGTTCCCTACAGTTATGTTTGCAGAACTCGTTAAAATGTAGGGAACAGCAGATTTTTATTTATAAGTAATTTATGTTTTCGGCAAATTTACTTCACTTTGGACACGTCTTTATTCAGCACTTTACTAGAAGCTATTTAAACTTCGTTACTCAACAACTAGCGAAAGTTTAGCTGGAAACAACTGTTTACTTGTACTACCCGCTTTCTGGTAATAAATAAGTTTTACTAAGTGTACGAAACTGCGAAGAATGAGCTGTTCTTTATTTTCTCGTTTGTTACAAACACTGCTCGCTCTAGACTAGACGTACACATTTACTTATACACAGTACCGTACATGAAGCAACGTGTCTCTATGGTGTTTTTTATCCCCCTGACTTTTTTATCCATAATATAAAGTGCCATAATTTTTTTTCTCGTAATCATCATTTGTCCGAATACTAACTTGCCCGCACTTAATGTCACATACTCGTAATATCACATGTCACAAAATTGAAATCCCTATTTAGGGATTTCCATTTTGTGACACAAAAATTTTTGAACATTATGGTTACTGAAGTTTATAGTAAACATGTTATGGATTACGACCTCAAGAAAGTGACTGGGACAGACTGGATGCGGAAGGCCGAGGAGAGGGTGTTGTGGCGCAGCCTGGGAGAGGACTATGTCTAGCAGTGGACTGCGATGGGCTGAGTTGATTGATTGTGTTATGGATAATGATTTTCGGACAAACAATTTTAGGAGAAGAAAGGGAGTGCCTAAAGCCACACTATGAGTGAATACTATGGCTGCCCCGTTGGTCTAGTGGCCTCGTGTGCTACCGCTGAGCATGAGGTGCTGGGTTCAATTTCCAGGTCGGGCAAAGTGTTATTTGGTTTTTCATCAAGAATTTCTCAGTACCAGCTTGGAGTCCGGATTTGTGCCTGATTGATTGCAATAGGCTCGCCCCCTATTACATGGGATTTCAACATAACGTGCGAAATGTGAGTGTACTATTTAAACCTCTGCCTATCCCTTCGAAGAAAACAAGCGTGAGGATTAGCTATGTGTTATGGGAGAAAGTAGTCTTATAATATAGCGTGGCCAATTCGAATGTACACATAATCAGCCTATAATGTTCCCACTGCTGGGACACAGGCCTCCTCTCGGTGAGAGGGAGTGGGCCGTAATCCACCACGCGGGACCAGTGCGGGTTGATAGATGTCATTAAATGATAAATGATTTTATTTCTGTAAGTAGGTTTGTTACAAACACTTTTACACGTCAATCATATTTTTAAAACTAGATGAGGTCGGCGTTTCATAACTGACTACTCTGAGAAGAAAGGCCGAAACAAACTCAGAGGTCACAATCTCTTTTAAAGTCCAGACATAATCTTGGTCAGATCATGTGAAGACCATGTAGATTGGTGTCTGAAACGGTCTTTTGAGGAAAAACCATACAGATTGAGCCGGACATGTCCAGTCAGTGCACGCATTTGTCAGTAATCTTGCCGCTCAACTGAGAACTTAAGGAGCACAACGATTCGACGAACAATACCAAAGAAAGGACATTTGGGTAGGCCGCATAAATTACTCAAGCTGCCATTCACATGTCTTCGAATTTTTGGTCCTAGGACAAGCCGGATTCCTCACTCACGATGTTTTACTTCACCGTTTTGAGAGCAGTGGTGATGAAATAATTTACACAAAGTAAAGCGCGCCTTTCTGGGTTCGAACCTGCGACCTACAACTCGTAAGTCGCGGCCGTTACCATTGGGCCAACACAACTTGAATGTATATAACCATTTTTGGCCACCATGTTGAATTGGCGCGAAATTTTACGGTTTTTTGATATCCACTATTTAGTTTAATCGTGGCAAATACTCTAAGCATCATTCAAGTGCATTAACTTAAGTAATTTTATCCCAAAGTTCCTAAACGGAAAAACGTATTGAACAACTACCTAAATTTTATCAACAAATCAGTAGAGTAACTAATACCACTTTGATAATAGAGGATTTATAAATAAACAAAATCTTCACTATAATTGTGAAGAAGTACACATTTTTTTGACCAGTAGGACACCATTCCTACTTGAAGAGTTTCCAGGACAGGTTCTGCTGTTACTGCGACTAGAAATCCCAATAATGCAAAAAAAAAAGAAATCTGTTAGTTTTACCGCGAAAAGACGTGGTTCCAATAAGACGATGCCGTAAACCATGCAACACAAAACATAATTGACACTTTAAGTGAATGGTTCCGAAAAAATTAATTCCAATAAATGTTGTTATCAATTATTGACCCCCTAAATTCACCAGATTAGACACGTCCTGACTTTTTTCTGAGGGGTTATGTAAAGCGACGTGTCGTAGTCAATTTTAAATAATAAAAGCAAAATATTTGTGACTCTGATAGAGGCACGTAATAAATTATGTGAATATTTGGTGATAAACACAATTGTTGCGACCTTTTTATATATTATATTTATGGTTTTTTACTCTTTATTAAATGTTGAAAAATATATGTCAGTTGTGTCAGTGATTCGTAATTTTATTCACGCAATTTTATTACAGTCCACTTTTTGCCTACAACAATGAAAATCATTTCGCAATCTAAACCAGCTCAAAGTTGGAGATTTGACAGATATTATTTTTCCTACTAAATTGACAAACCTGTTTTATAATTAAATATCTGGTAATTTTCGTTTGCAATAAAAATTCTCTTTCAAAGTTGCATACTTCCGAATTAACCATCTAATATATTATTATTTTCCTGTTAGTACATAATTGAAAAAATATTTGTTTAAATAGATTTTCTTTCTAAAAGGTTCAAATTTAATCGATTTCGAACACAAAACTCAACTTCAATTCAAAATGAAGTACCTACCTATCTACTGAAAACGCTTCAGAAGGTGTTCAAGATAATATTTTTCTTTAAATATAGGTGCTGGGAAATTCAAACATTTGGCTTATTGTTGTTACCTTCCTTACTTGATATTTCACTGGAAAAATTCTCAGCGGAATTATTATACATTCATTAGGCGCTTGGGAGGAAAAATAAATATGACTCGGATTTTTTCGTTTCACTTAGTACAAAGATTGCGAGGGTCTCTTGGTACGCACGGCTACAGATCAAGCTATAATTTCCAATATAAGCTGATCTCGCATTGTATAGGATTTACTTACAATGCGAGGTCAGTGTAAACTGGAAAGTTATAGGCTTGAAGTGTAGCCGTGTGTACTAGGTATCGTTTTAGATGTTCATTTTCAAGTTGCGTATTTACTGAATTCGTAGATTAAGCTAAGAAATACGCTTTAGTTCGTATGATCGATGTTTATTTAAATCCTCAAGAAATCAATGAGATTTGTCGTTGGCAAAATGTATTCTGTCAACATTTATTTATTTGTACGTTTGCAACCAGTCATTACTGTGCCAAGTCTATTAAACAAAACTTTTGTTCCCAACATTGTCTGTTCAACCAAGTTACATTTGATCTGGCAACATCACAAAACCATTTGCAACTTTGCTAAACACACTTACACGGTCTAATTTATCAAGCTCACAGCTTTATCTATTGGGCTGACATCAATGTAATTGCTAACTAAGTGCAGTGAACCTACAACCTACCTATATACCTAAACATGTACAAATATATATAGTAGAAAAAACTGTAGACTACGTTCGAAATTGACAAGTCAAGCGAACGCTTCTAGAGACTAAAAACAGAATGATATCTTTGATCAGCAGTGCATTACAAAACGTTCTGTGACCCTTGAATGACAAGGGATGGCTCATTTAACTCATTGAGGATTACTAAAAGGATTAAATTGTTTGAGCGTTGCTCAAGTTTTGGATCAATTAATTTAGAGTTTGGACCGCTAAATACCACTTGAAGTAGATATAGAATTTAACATATTAATGTTATCGACTTCCGGTCCTGCATATACCAGCTCGACTTAGTAGTATAATTAATAATTCTTAAAGTCAATATTTTAGTATTTTAATAGTTATCTAATTGTTACGATTCTTGGTGATTGAAAATCAGAATTGTTGAATATCCGTATGGCGCCTTCAGGTTGTCAGCTTCCGGCGCACCAAGCAGTAACTAAGTAATTAATGATTGCATAAGATTATTTATTATTCATATACTTTATTTCATTTATTTCTTTGTTAATAATTGTTATTTAATTTTACTCATTATAGTAAGTAATGCAATCTAATTATTAAGCTATTAGTGAAATCTATAAATGCCGATGTGTTAGGCAGTTCGAGTCGGTCGTTTTGTAACCGTCACCAAGTGCAAAAACAGTAAGTGGATACTCTTTTTTTTTTTTATGGGTGGGAAATCATCAAATAACTTCTCCCGCTCTGGGCAGAGCAGGAGGGCGTGTCAGACTCTTACTGACTAAAACCCACCCGTGTTCCTTCAGTTGCCTGTGCCAGGGGCCACGGTAACCCTCTTGGACTTTTCCGCAACCCTAGCAGGCATCGGTCCTAGCAAACCCCGTCATTGGTGCTGACATCTCTTTGAGGCGCGCGTGGAACACAACGCGCCGTCGACCCGGGCCTGGTCCTTATCGAGCGGCGAGCTGCCCATTGCTCGCCGCTCGCAAGCCCACGCCTACGGTGGCCGGGAATCGGCCTGCGTTTCCCGACGCACAGGGCGTCTCCTGCGGCGGGTAAGTGGATACTCTGTCCGATTATAGAGCAATAAACGAATCATAGTGTAAGTCCATCGTTTCTGTGACCATCCTGATTGTGCCCACCGTTTCACACATAACATAACATCACGCCTGTATACCCAGAAGAGTTAGACAGAGGTGTATCTAGTACAACCACATTTCGCCTGTTATATTTAAGTCCCATATAATAGGGGACGAGCCTATTCCCATCAACCGAGACTCCGGGCTGCTACTGAGAAATTTGAGATGGAAAAGCCCAATAACAGTTTGCCCGACCTGGGAATCAAACCCAGGACCTCGTGCTCAGCAATAGCACTTGCGACCAGTAGACCAACGATCCAAATAGTATTTAATACCAGCTATTTAGCAGGTTCTTACAATAACTGAGTAATTATGACAGGTTTCACACGTAACTGCGGATTTAACCCAATTTACCCATACGGCAATTTACAAATGCGGCAATTTACCCATACGCCAATTTAACCATACGCCAATTTACCTATACGGTAATTTACCCGTGCGACAATTTCCCCATGCGACAATTTACCTATACGGTAATTTACCCATGCGACAATTTACCCATGCAACAATTTACCCATGCGGCAAATTACCCATGCGGCAATTTACCCATACGGCAATTTTAGTGACAGTGGGTAGGCCACTTTAAGGTTCTGCAGCGGCGACCGCGTACCGGAGGGCATAGCGTTGGAAAGCCTCCCACAAGGTGAACCGATGACCTTGTGCAGGTCGCAGGAATCCCCTGGATGCATGAAACACAGGACCGGTCAATGAGCGCCACTTAGGGGAGACGCATGCTCAGATGTGGATGGCTTTCGGATGAAATGATGATGATGACCAATATAGCTACACGGTGCTGGATAGCCGAAGACCTAGGACCGTGTCAAAAGAGCCTGAAAGTGCAAAACCCATTTTAAATAGAGAAACAATAACTGATCCACTAAAAACTTATTGACCTTCTAATGCCATGACACATTTTTAAATTAATGAACCTCCAAAAATTCTAAACGATCATATACACTTAAAAAACGGGCTTTTTTAACTTTCGTCGCAGTTACTTGAGTATTTAGTATTTTTAGGACCCCAAAGTAGAATTTATTTGAGATCACAAAAAGAGGTATAATCATTACATTAGAGTATTCGGTCATGTTTTTAGGAGCTAAAAATGGTAATTATTACAGGTTCGATTAAATACATGCCTTTCATATCTAACTACCTAACCACATATCAGTTTCACAAACCTGAAAAAAGCTTCAGCTAACTGTATTAGCGTCTATCACCAACAAACATTCCCTGTAATTGACAGACACGATATAAACGTAGAATTCGCTGTGAGCCAACGTGATAAACTAATTCCGGACGAGAGTTATTGCGATATGATGTAGTGTGATATTGAAGCCGTATTCAAGTAACGATATTTGGGTTAATCACTTGCGTGCAGATGTGTGTTTTAATAGGATATAGCTTTATTTTAATACATTTTGCTCGTATAAGTCAAAGTCTAATCCTCATCATTTGCTTAGCCTTCTCAAACTATGTCGGGGTCAGCTTCCAGTCTAACCGGATGCAGCTAAATATTATTATTTTATATGAAGTGATTGCCTAACTTATCTTTACAACCCAGTTACCGGATTACACGATACCCTTAGTAGGACAGGCCCTTTTTTTTTTTTTTTTTTTTTTTTTTTTTTTTGTGGGTGGGAAATCATCAAATAACTTCTCCCGCTCTGGGCAGAGCAGGAGGGCGTGTCAGACCCTTACTGACTAAAACCCACCCGTGTTCCTTCAGTTGCCTGTGCCAGGGGCCACGGTAACCCTCTTGGACTTTTCCGCAACCCTAGCAGGCATCGGTCCTAGCAAACCCCGTCATTGGTGCTGACATCTCTTTGAGGCGCGCGTGGAACACAACGCGCCGTCGACCCGGGCCTGGTCCTTATCGAACGGCGAGCTGCCCATTGCTCGCCGTTCGCAAGCCCGCGCCTACGGTGGCCGGGAATCGGCCTGCGATTCCCGACGCCCAGGGCGTCTCCTGCGGCGGCTAGGGGCGTGAGGGCGCAAACTTTGCCTCTCCCTCACGCGTTCCGCCTCCTCCTTCGCGAACATTACTGCTTCGCAGAAGGAGGTGACGGCTTCCCAAGCCCTCTCGCTCCGTACCATGGCCTGGACCAAGGCCGGACGCGAGAGATCGCCACCGCCAATCGCCTCCACGAGGACACGGCGGTGCTCCGCCCAAGCCGGGCAGACCTCCACCGTATGCTCCACCGTGTCCTCCGGGCGATCCACACAATGGTGACACCCGGGCGTTTCCTCCCGCCTTATCCGGAACAGGAACCTCCCGAAACAACCGTGTCCGGTTAGGACCTGCGTCAGGCGGAAGGTGAGGACGCCGTGGCGCCTCTCTAGCCACTCCTCAAAGAGGGGACTTATCGCCGCAATTGTGGCGTGCCCAGCGCTGGGTTGCGACAATCGCACTCTCCATGCCGCCCTGAGATCCCGCCGGAGCTCTGTCCGCTGTACCGTGATTTCTCGCGGCAGCGGAGCTACGCCCCGGCGTTTCGCCTCCTCGCGCCACTCCCAAACGTGCGCGAGGACTTTTGCCTCCAGATCCCATGGCGAGTAGGACAGGCCCTGCAGTCTCGACATAGTTAGCAATCGTTTTCGGTTGCTAAGTCCTAACAATCCAGATTTAACGATATTTGGTGGTCTCCACACTCAAATTTATCGGTTGTTACTGGTAATTTAGGTAGGTACCGGTAGGTAACAACCGATAAATTTGAGTGTCGAGACTACCAAACATTTACATCAACATTTACATTTGGATTGTTAGGACTTGGCAACCGAAAACGATTGCTAACTATGTCGAGACTGCAGGGCCTGGTTGTCTGACTTTCGGGATTTTGTTTACCCGTAACGACTGTCAAAGATCTACGAATGACGGTCCGGACCAACGGCTTAACGTGCTTTCCGAGGTATGTAGAGGTCTCGGTAAGTAAAGATGGTCACCCATCCATGGCCCACCCTCGGCCAGCGTAGCTTAATGTAGCGTAGATTATCATTCGGCGACCCGTGCGGCGGTTAATACTTAGCCACGAGCGCAAGTCGAAATCAAATCATTTACGAAAAATAATTAGTACGTACAAATACGCCAAATGACTGCTTTTCTGCAGTCATAAGGGTTTGAAGGGCAATTCAGCTCTGTCTCCTGGGGCCTAGTCTGCTAACGCAATTGTGCCGGAATGGCCAATCATTGATACTGTAATAATAGATTTATAAAGTGTTGGCAATCTCCTTCGCGTGAGCGGCTACTGACACTTCATTGAAAAAAAAAACTATTTATTAATCTCGTACATAATAACAAGTCGTAATCTCCTATTATTTTGACGTTTGTTTTGACCATGGACACTCCATTAAGAATTTAGGCGGTTACGAACTTTTAGCACAATGGTAATGGCTTAACAGACAGCTCTGTTGTTGGGGAGTTTGTTGCGCCACTTCTTCTTCCCAGCTTAAAGCACTAGGAAGCAGGGCTCGGAACCGGTTTAAAAAGAGCGGTTAATTTCGATTAAACATTGGTAAATATATCGTTCCTTCATTTACCGGTTAAACAAGTGAACTGTTTTTATGTAACCCAAATGATAATGGTTACCGGTTACATAAGCACAAACGGTTTTGACACCCAAATTAACCGGTTAATTCCGTAATTCTTATATATTTTTTTCGTCTAGTTTTTTGACACTTCCAACAAGTTATAGTGACAACATTACCCTAGAAAATATTATGAAGAAAAAATAAATTTGATCCGAGGACGTCGAATACAACCGGAGAACTTAAATTGTGCGGGTAGATTCATGTTTCGACTTGCTTAGTTGCGCCTATTTTGTAACTAAATGACATCGCAACGTCCAGACCATGCGAGCGAGGGTAACGGGGCCTGGGGACCCACCCTATCAAACTTTGTTTTAACCGGTTAATTTTTACTATCAAAACCAAAATTCATGAAAAACCGGTGTTCCCCATAAACCGATTAGTACCGGTAAAGTAGTTATCTCATCGACTGACCGGTTGGCGCAGTTGGTAGCGACCCTGCCTTCTGAGCCGCTGGTCCCGGGTTCGATCCCCGGACAAGTCAAACATTTGTGTGCATGAACATGTCTGTTTGACCTGTGTCTGGGTGTGTATATGTATATAAGTATGTATATCAGTCATCAGGTTACCGTAGTACAGGCTCTGCCTAGTTCGGGACCTGAAGACCTTGTGTGGATGGTGCCCATATTATAAAAAAAAAAAAAAAAAAAAAGTGCAACCTATAACCTAAATCGATTACGGTTTGGGGTCAATGACCGTAACCGGTTAAGAACTTCAACCGGTTTCCGAGCCCTGTTAGGAAGTAGTGAAGGGCGTTTTGGAGGACTGTCTTATGTACTTTTGACGTTCAAAAAGCCAGCTCAGCCTGGTTTGAATAAATGACTTATCATTTTGATTTTGGCTTGCCTTGGTATGGTTGTCATAATGACAAATTATTGTTAATAGCAGACTTGGCCGAGGATGACAATGCACCTAATCCTGGTATTACAGATGTCGGGTAGTGGTGACTACTATCATCAAATGGGCTACTGGCTTGTTAGGCACTATAATATTATAACAAAAATAATTATCAATGATGAAACGAACAATAACAAAAAGCATCATGCTGATTAGACAATGGAGTTATGGGTCTCATTTGCGTGTGTAAACTTGCTTAAGAATTTGTAAATTTCTTTACCAGTTTTCCACTTAAAACTACTGAAACCTTAAATTTCTCGCCCTCAATCTCTTTTTGTTTAATAATGGCTAACATTTCAGCCTGCCCGATTGAATAACATATGCATAAGCATATTAACCCTATAACAGTAATAAAATCGTTTAAGCAAATAAAGATCAAATTGACCGATGATCTTTAATCTTCGGGAAATGTCTTATTTAAAATCTTAATATTTAATTCGTGTGTGGATCAAGGAATCTTCCCGGATTTAATTCAATGTAAGGCAAATCACTTTGAGAATCTGGGGACAGTAAAGACACTAATAATTATAGACCCGTAGCCGTGTTGCCGGTTCTCAGCAAGGTGTTTGAAAAGGTAATATTTGCATATCCAAAGGCTCAATAGTTTTAACATGAAATCGAATGTGAAACTATACTACTAAACATACTATTATACATAAGGAAAATCCTTCATAATCCTCCTTGATGATGTTGTGGTTTCAACAAAGGACATTGTAGGAGCGAAGCCGCCGCCGTACTGCTCGATTTATGCAACCAATTTTATACCGAATAAACTTCATTTCTTGTAGGTAGTTGTTTAATATTCAATAATCATAAATGTGAGAGTCAGTCGCCTCACCCAAGTGGGAATCCAAAGCCTAACTATACAGCATGTCAATAGTGTAATTTTTTTTTTAAGTTATGTCATACCGCGACAAAACCATATGGGACGGTTTTTGGGATCATCGTCAACCTAAAATAAATTGTCAGTTGCATGGAAGTAGGGGTAATAATTATAATTAAGTCAATCGCGTAAATGAACATGATTGTTGGTACACAGTGGTAAAAATACAGTATAAACACTACATACAAATACACACAATACATATAAATACTAGGAACAAACACACATTTGTTGTTTCTACAACCAGGCTCAAGAAAATAGGTGGCTCGTTTAGATGCCAATGTACACGTTTTTATAATAAACTTCCTAGCCAAGAATTAAGCCTTAATAAATTCAAATCTTTTATAAAGCGGACACAATGCCAGAAAGCCTATTATACTGTCAAAGACTGTATCGCGGACAAAAAGGCTTGGGATTGAGCTGCTCCAATTTTTGCATACTGAATTTGGATCTTTCTTTTTTTTTACATACACTTTGTCATTTGATAATTTTTAAATACCTTTACATGAATACTTACTTTGTGAAGTATAATATTATTATTTTAAATAGTGTCATTGTTTCAGTTTTAATCATGGTCTCGCAGTTTAAGTAGGTTATGCGGCGTACCCAAATGACCTTTCTTTGGTATTGTTCCTCGAATCGTTGAGCTCCTTAATTAAGTTCTGTGTTGAGCTGCACGATTACTGACAAATGCGTGCACTGACTGGACAGGTCCACTCAATCTGTGTGGTTATTTCCTCTAAAGACCATTTCAGACGCCGATCTACGTAGTCTTTGGAATGAGCAACTAGCTTAATATTTCTGGCTGACCGACTCCTTGACAGTTCAAAAGTGCCTGTAAATGGTTTATTAAATTTAATGCTTTGAATTGGAGTTTGAGAATTCAATTTGATTCTATCTATCTCTTTTGATAATAATTAAAGCAGTATTGTGTACAGCTACGCTATTGATGTGTAGTAATTGAACTAGCAAAATGTAGGTCAATCAATTTGTTTGTTGTTTTGGTATTTGTTTCATAAGGCAGTAAACCATTGACATAGTTTTTCTTTGAACTCATCAGATAGACTATTGGTTTTACTTTATATTTAACTACTGAGGTTTTGCCCATAGCTTCACTCGCGTGGAGGTCGGAATTTCTCCCACGGAAACCGTACCGTTCTACCGCGGTAAAAAGTATCCAATGTCTTAACCCCGGTCATGTGATGGTCTACCTGTGTTTAGTTTGTAGCGGTATCTACATCGCCACATGCGAAATACGCATCACACTGACGTCACGAAAATCCTGCATCGCGCAAGCAGAGTTTACCGCGCGACAAGCATATACAACGTGTTGTTTTGCATCCTCGTCAAATTTCAGGAGGCTGTTATGAAAGACATAAATAATCAAATAAAATTACGATCCTGCTCAATAATTAATACATACCTACTTGTTTTTTTAGGTATTTAAGTTTGAAAGTATTTCAGAATACTCCACTTTCAAAGAACAAAATCGCCCCGTTGCGTAAGCGGTAGGCAGTGTCGTACGACTATGTCGCTGTGTGCATGCGTTACAGCTACAGCGCAGTTACAGGGCGGTATCACACGGGCCCTACACATGCCGATTTCCGAAAAATACAAAAAATATAAATAAATATCTACTTATTTTATTATTGATTCGTGTCGAGAATCATTAGCATAGTTACCTCCTCGAATTTGACGAGGATGCAAATAACACCTTGTATACAACGTCCCGACATCAATCGTCGGGCAGTTGCACACCAGACACGACGCCCGTCTGGTCGGAGGATCCTCCTTTTCTATGGAGGTATGAGTGAACTTTACTCCCTGTTCCTCTTACTTCTATATGTTTCGTTTCATCGAAATCCCGTTATGGCGTGAAAAAGTAACAGACGGAAAGACAGACAGCGTTACTTTCGCATTCATAATATATATTAGTATGGATCTATTACAAGTATCTATTAGTATGGATGAAATGCTAATAATTAAGATTGTAGATTTTCAATGGCGTGAAAAAGTAACAGACGGAAAGACAGACAGCGTTACTTTCGCATTCATAATATCATTAAGTAGGTATCTATTAGTATGGATGAAATGCTAATAATTAAGATTGTAGATTTTCAATCAAACTATCGAGATAGGAAAGGACTTTTGACCTTCTTTTTTATTGATGAAAGTGAAATAAATTATATAGACCACGATCTCGCACATTATGAGATAGCCACAGATATATTTTGACCAAGAAAGTTTATCAACCAAAATACCACAAAAGGTCTAAGGGACCCGAATAATTTAGTACAGTCGTATTTATGAGACAAATGTATGAATGAAAGCCAGATTTATTTTGTTTCAATGTTTTCTCTTACGGTCTTGTTCAATGGAATCAATAATAGGTATATATAGGATTGAAGCAATTTTCACTCTATTTTTGACCATCCTGGACTAAGTTAGCGTTAAATAAGGTTTCTTTTGCGTATTTTACTATTTTAACAGGACTTGAAGCCCATGAGGTAAACATTTCTAAATATGTTAATTATTATTGAGTAGCCTTCACTAGGAGTTTTTCTATGTCAAAGGTTTCTCATTCATATTTAAGTTTACGAACACGACGCATTGATCAGCATCTTCAACCATTTTGAATGGAACCAAGTAACCCAACATATGCACCAACACCAGCGATACATTTGATTGAGCATTACATACTCCGTAGGAATCTTAGCAAATATTTTTGAAGTTATACTTCTTTTGGCGCGTTTTGAAAAAAATATGTGAGTAAAATTTTTACGATGCAAATTTTTTATTTTTATTTTAACTTTCACACAATTATGTAATTTGTGTTTTACTATAATCTTAACTAATATTATAAATGAAAATATACTTAAGTTTGTTTGTTTGTTCGTAACGCTTGCACACTAAAACGGCTGAACGGATTTGGATGAAATTTGGCACTCAGATACCATGACCTGGAGAAGGACATAGGCTACTTTTACCCTGGATCGTAGACGAAATCGCGGGCAACTACTAGTTACTAACATAACTGGCGAAATGTGGGTGTACTAAGCTACACCTCTGCTTAACTCTTCTATGATTACAGGCGTAATGTTATTTTGTGTTATAATTATTAATTTCAAAACACCAAAATATTAATCAACGTTTCCTATACGTAGTTGTTTGTTATTAATTATTACTGTGTTGAAGCAAGCTTACCGCCCAAATCCAAAGCTATTGTTGCTCGTTGCTTTGATTGCTAGTTTGTCGTCAACCAACCGCAAACAACACGATGTTGCTCGGTATTAAGCCTTTTAATTAAGCAATAATAACAACCGAGATAGTTACCATTAATTATAAGTGGCTTAGGCCTCTGATCACTGAGATAGAGCCTGGCTGGAGCAACTAGAAACTTTCAAGAATGTTCATGTCAATTGGGAATATGCATGTTATTTAAATTAGGTTCAAATATTTTTATTCAGAATCTTTATTGGCCGAACATTTGAACTAAATCATTATTTTAGTAATTAATATATTTTTAATTACTTCAAATTAATAAATAAAAGTGCAAATTAAGCGAGAGAATTTCAAATTTGTAAAACGCAACACCATTGCATTGGTTAAAACGAAACGTGACGTCAAATACTATGTCAACAAGTTCGTATTGCTTACATTTTTATGGCATTGCAGGTTTTTGTTTAGAAAACATAGTAATAACGTGTGTGTTGTGAATTAATTTATTGTTTAAGTGTAATTTTAGCATACTAGTGAGATTAGAAATCATTTAAGACAATGACTGAAGTGGTTTAGTAAAAGCACAATCTGCCGAGAATAGATCCATCTATGATGTCGTCTTATTTTCTTTCAAATCCAAATTGTACATCCGCTGAAGTAAAAGGAGTGAAAGCTGCAAGATAATTATTCTATAATAACACATTATACACGTTAATTTAACCATAAATACAATCCTATATGACGAGGAATAAATATAATCAAATTTTGGATTCACAACAATGTACACAAGTTATTGCGATACTTCTTTTGATAACCTTACACAATTCCTTACGTATTTTTGCGCCTATGAATCGCCTATTTCCGCGACTGGAAATAATACTTTATCAGGTGCACTTCTGATAGTGTTTCTGCATTCCGGCACAATTAAATACTTATAAACTGGCTGTTGAGCTTTTTCATGGTGTAATAAGTGAAGAACAAGAACACCTTAAACAATGGACTGGACTGTCACTGGACATAGTATTTGACGTCATCAACAGAGAACGAAAATGGCGGCGTTTAAACAGCTCAAAATTATACTCTATATAAAATAAAATAAAATAAAAATTACAGTATTTTTAAACAGTATTTATATTTTTTACTATGTTATAACGGTGTAAACAATGAATTAAAAATATAAAATAAATACATGCTTAATGTATACACTATTAGGTATACATTAAAAATGATGCGGTTTTTTTTTACCGACTTCTTTAAGGTCGGGCGTCTCATTTTGACTGTATTTTTGTGTGCGATCGAGTTAAAAAGAACTATAGAAGAAAAAGATATGTTTCGCCGACCCAAAATAAATTGGGATGAGGCCAAGGGAATGATGTTGATGATGATGATCAACATAGAAAATAGGAATTTTAAATAAATTACTGAAAATCATCCGTAATTATGGCTACTATCTATCTTTGCATTGTTTTTTGGAGACTGTTCACATTTGTATGTGAAGTGGTCTACGAACCAATAGCGATACTGTAGTGGTATTTCTGTGGGAAAACCTCAACTAGATCCTTGTGCAAAGCGGCATCAAAATGTAACCCAGCAGTTCTGAGAAAAATAATACTATAAAATTCACATTTTTTATTGTAGAAACGTTTTACTTTCTAGCGTTCTTCTTTAGTAATTTTCATTTACTTAACCACCATTTACACGAAGCAAGCTTATTGCCTGTGGCATACAATACAGTAAAATTTCATAATAATTTTATTATATACCAGCCCACACCTACCTCCAGCTACACCAGCCACCTTTCTACATATGCCTACTTCATTTCTTCATTATTCATCGATGGTAACTTGAAGCAATTTATTGTTGCTTAAACCAACGGTATGCCACAAGCAATTAAATTGCAACCGACTTCAAACAGGAGGAAGTTCTCAATTTGTCGGAATCTTTATTTTTTTATGTATGTTCACCGATTACTCAAAGACGTGCTATTTGTAACAATCTCACCGTGATAACTAAGGTGGAGTGAGCTTGAAGTGAGTTGTCGATAGTGTCAATCCCTAGCATCAGCATTGCGATTCTGTAACCATCTCACCGTGAAAACTTTGGTGAAGTGAGCGTGGAGTGAGCTGCCAGTGTCATCCCACTGATGCTAGGGATTGACCAAGCATTATACTTACAATCATAATCGAGATTTTAATTATATTTTTTTTATGTTAGTTCTGTTGATCATTTTATATTATTTCAAAGCTAGTATCTAAGTGTCTAAAATAAAAAAAAACAACAATGTTTCAAACTGAATTTCTGTTTTGCTATTTTAATTTAAACCTCCGAAAATAGTAATGTTTAGCCACTTAACTACGTACTAGCTTTGAAATAATATAAAATGATCAATAGAACTTTGATAAAAAATATTATTAAAATCTCGATTATGATTGTAAATGTGACGTTGGTCAATCCCTAGCATCAGTGGGATGACACTGACAGCTCACTCCACGCAAGTCTTCACGGTGAGATTTTTACAGAATCGATCGGCAGGTGGAATTATATCTCACTTCACCTAAGTTATCACGGTGAGATTGTTACAGAATCGACCGGCAGGTGGAGTGACCGCTCACTTCACCTAAGTTTTCACGGTGAGATGGTTACAGTAGTGCTATTCTGTAACAACCTCACCGTGAAAACTTAGGTGAAGTGAGTTGTCGATAGCGTCAGTCCCTAGCAGCAGGTGGAGTGATAGCTCACTTCACCTAAGTTATCGCGGTGAGATTGTTACAGAATCGACCGGCTGATCCGATTTGGAAAATATTTTTTTTTGTTTTAAAGGGTATACTTTCCAGGTGGTCCCATTTAAATATTATCGAAATCGGTCTAGCGGTTTAAAAATAATCAACAATCAATTATTTTTAATTTAAAAAAACCGCCTTCAAACGGACGTGGACGTGTAAGACGATCGTTTTCGAATTGGTGGAAAAAACTAAAAGGCAGATCCAAAGACACCGACTTCCGAAATTAAAGTTATTTTTCACTTCGCAGTGTAATTTTTTTTGGAAGTCGGTTGTTTTTTTGTTGTAAATATGTTTTTATTCCATTCCTATTTTCCCTATAAGGATTACAAATTTAATACCACGCCGCGTACATTTCAGTTCGTGTAGCTCTCGTAAACAAAAACAAAATAGAATCGATGGTCCATGAATAAAACATTAGATCCACTGTACCTTCAGTAGGTCGATAACGGATTGACAGCATTAAACCATTGGTTCAACGACCTATTGGAAAAATATTAGGGTTAGAACTACGCAGAAAGATTGGTTGGGAATTATAGGGACACCCGGTAATAATGTTTGGTAAAAGGTATAAGTAATTGACTAGCAAAGTAATCCCGATAGCTCCACTTGATAAAATCTCGAGGAAAATTGGCTGTTCATTTATTACGTATGACAAATTTTACCACTTGCTGACCCCCCTCCCCCCTACGTAAGTAAAAATAAGACCTGGATTAACCCCCTCCCAACCCCTTTTAATCTTACGTAAGATCTATATTTACAAAAATTGCAAAGAAAAAGTAGCAAAAATATAAAAACTAATCATTTTTGCTTACTTTTATGACCTTACGTATAAAACAATGAAAAATTCAGGGCCTTGTCTGGAAAAGCCTTTTAAAGAAAGAGTCATTGCAGCTTTGAGTTGACCCGTATTTTAGGGATCTCGACGACCCGTCACACTACGCTACCAGATCTGCAGGACATTTGCGTAGGCCATATATAAAATACTCAAAACCACCAGACAGTTTTAGTCATGTGTTAAATCTAGCCTGCATGGTACTCACATTCACAGTCAGTTTTCTCTAAAAATTTCATAAAAAACTTCATAAGTTATGTCACGTAAATCCAGTGACATTATTAATATAAAATGGTTTGTTGCTTGGGGGTACATTGGAGTAGCTTAATTAATCCTTTATAGAAACGTTTTCGACTGGGTTTCTGTTTAATAAATTATTTAAATTTATTGAGGCTCAGTTCTTTAATATGGCTTGGGAGTTAGTTGTAAAAACGTATACTTTGGCAGTTAAATGAATTACTATTTTTATAGAGCCTAGTCGTGGGTACATTTAGTATCTCTTTGTTTCTAGTAATTAAATGATTAATGTCGCTGTGTTTAGAATATAAATTAATATTATTTTTTACATAACTCCGGTTTTCATATAGGACACATTAAGATGCGTCTGTCATTATGTTTATTTCATATCATATCATATCATTTATTTGCATACCATAATGTGAATTGAGTTGTTGATTTCCATAAATTAATCCCTCAGTGAAAACAACTTAGGTTATAAATTGCTCGAATGGTTTGTTTCTGCAACACGAATATAGCCTGAATGTCGTCTGCATTTCCGTACGGCAAAATGCCGTACGACATTACACTATGGAAATAAGTAAAATGTACTAACCGAGCTGTTTCTACAACAGTCAAATGACGGATTTTATAGACCGCGTAGGCTGCAGAGCTTATCGGCTTCGACAATTTGGTTATATGTGGGCCCCACTGTAGCTTTAGGTCCAAAGTAATACCTAAGAACACAGTGGTGTTCACAAGATCCTTTTGCGCCCCATTTATTAATAAATAAAGTCTTTTACTCATTTAAAAGTAAGAAAAAAAGACTAAATCTATTAGATTTCTGACAACTACCGTTAAGCAGGTGAAGACCAATGTACTAGAACAATCTAGACCCTTCCCCATATAAGAAAAAAATAAGACTTGTTCGGACCCCACAAATCATCTTACGTAATAAATGAACAGCTTCTTACACCCTTTTCTCTTACATTAAGAACTTTGGGTTATTTAGTACAATACAAAAATGCGTTTATTCTGCATCAAACTCAACCATAGAAAATAATCTATAAGTAAGTAGTCTACACTCGAATGAATTTACCTTTCAGATATGCACGGTTTATGTAAATAAAACTGGTGTGAAATTAAAGAAGAATAAGTGCCATTACCCCACATTTAGCTAAAATCGGTTAGTTATTCCACTTATAAAGGGATAAGATAAACAGTTATGACATCTGAAAAACAGTTGAGTCATAAGTATCAAAATGCGCATGACCATCAATAATACCTACAGACAAAAATGGAAAATCAAAATCATTTTATAAAGTTTAAAAGCCCTCCCCGGTCTATCTATCTTCTATGCGAGCATGATTGAAAAGCTTGTTATTTCATCCAACACTATGTTTGAAAAAGAACCAAGAATGAGAACGCGATTGAACGATAATTGACGCGCGGAGATTTCACAAAACTTGTTCCAGGAAATACGTGTTTTTGAAAAAGTCTTAGGTATAAGTTTTGGAAAAAATATTAGTCATTTAGAATCTCTATTAGATGTGCGACGTTTCCTTATAGATGTTTTCTTTACTTTTTCAATGAACGGCCAAAGTTCAAATAACATTTGTGCAAAAACGCTGATTTTCAGACGTCTTTACTGAATATAGTTCTCAAAAAAGTTTTTTATTTATTAAATAAACACCTAGATATAAACGACAAGATACGAGTATCTTTGTGTTCAAAATATATGGAAGAAAATTTGATACAACGCCATAATCACGTACGAGCGTTTGTTTGGTAATTATGACGGGTTGACCCCTCTTAAGGCCCTATCACCATACAACCCAGTGCAGTGTGGCCTGGCCTGGCCATAATTTCCCATGATTATCGTATCACGACGTAGATCAAAATACAATGTAGTAGATATAACTACTAGAACTACTCATAGGTATCATCGAAGCCATTGTATCGATAATATCCTTTTTTTTTTTTTTTGTGGGTGGGAAATCATCAAATAACTTCTCCCGCTCTGGGCAGAGCAGGAGGGCGTGTCAGACTCTTACTGACTAAAACCCACCCGTGTTCCTTCAGTTGCCTGTGCCGGGGCCACGGTAACCCTCTTGGACTTTTCCGCAGCCCTAGCAGGCATCGGTCCTAGCAACCCCGTCATTGGTGCTGACATCTCTTTGAGGCGCGCGTGGAACACAACGCGCCGTCGACCCGGGCCTGGTCCTTATCGAACGGCGAGCTGCCCATTGCTCGCCGTTCGCAAGCCCGCGCCTACGGTGGCCGGGAATCGGCCTGCGATTCCCGACGCCCAGGGCGTCTCCTGCGGCGGCTAGGGGCGTGAGGGCGCAAATTTTGCCTCTCCCTCACGCGTTCCGCCTCCTCCTTCGCTAACATTACTGCTTCGCAGAAGGAGGTGACGGCTTCCCAAGCCCTCTCGCTCCGTACCATGGCCTGGACCAAGGCCGGACGCGAGAGATCGCCACCGCCAATCGCCTCCACGAGGACACGGCGGTGCTCCGCCCAAGCCGGGCAGACCTCCACCGTATGCTCCACCGTGTCCTCCGGGCGATCCACACAATGGTGACACCCGGGCGTTTCCTCCCGCCTTATCCGGAACAGGTACCTCCCGAAACAACCGTGTCCGGTGAGGACCTGCGTCAGGCGGAAGGTGAGGACGCCGTGGCGCCTCTCTAGCCACTCCTCAAAGAGGGGACTTATCGCCGCAATTGTGGCGTGCCCAGCGCTGGGTTGCGACAATCGCACTCTCCATGCCGCCCTGAGATCCCGCCGGAGCTCTGTCCGCTGTACCGTGATTTCTCGCGGCAGCGGAGCTACTCCCCGGCGTTTCGCCTCCTCGCGCCACTCCCAAATGTGCGCGAGGACTTTTGCCTCCAGATCCCATGGCGGTAATCCGGCAAGGAGGCTCGCCGCCTCACCGGAGACCGTACGGTATCCCCGGACCAGCCGGGTGGCCATGACCCTCTGGGGCGCGTTCAACCAGCGGGCTGGCCGCCGCCTCAAGGAACGCGCCCACACCGGTGCCCCGTAAAGGGCCATGGACCGCACGACCCCCGCGTAGAGCCTCCGGCAGGAGGCGTTTGGCCCCCCTAGATTGGGCAGGAGCCGCATTAAGGCAGCCCCGGCCCTTTCCAGTCTGGGAGCCAAACGTCGGAAATGCTCCACGAAGTTCCACCGGCTGTCGAGGACGAGTCCCAGGTACTTCATCGTCGACTCGACGCCGATGTGAACCCCTCCTACCGTTATTTGGGAACCCGACGGTGGCGTGTTCCGAGGACCATGAAAACACATGGCCTCGGACTTGTGCAGGGCCACCTCGAGTCCCAATTGCCGGATCCTCTCGACGATTGTCGCAACCCCGCGTGTCGCTAGTTCGGCCGCCGCCTGGTGCGACCTCCCCTGCGCCAGGACCAGCGTGTCGTCAGCGTAACAAACCACGCTGACGCCGCTAGGGAGGTCAGCGCGCAACACCCAGTCGTATCCGATGTCCCACAGATGCGGCCCCAGGACCGATCCCTGTGGGACACCGCACGACATCTCTTGCCGGTTCCATACTCCCTGGTGACCGGGGTAGATGACGGCCCTGTCCGTCAAATAGGCCTCGACCACACGACAGAGGTAGGTCGGCATCCGGTGATACCGGAGTGCCTCCCTGATGCAACTCCAGGGCAGGGTATTGAAGGCATTGGCGATGTCTAAAGACACCGCCAAGACGACCCCACCCCGGGCCACAGCATCCCCCGTCGTGAGGGCCCGCACGCGCATGATGGCGTCCACCGTAGAGCGCCCCCTGCGGAAGCCAAACTGGCTCTCCGCCAAATCCGGCCCCACCCGCACCAGCCGCCCGACGAGGCGGTCTGCAATGACTCTCTCAAAGAGCTTGCCCACCTCGTCGAGCAGCACGATGGGCCGGTAAGCCGACGGAGAGTCCGCTGGGCGCCCCGGCTTCTTGATGAGGACCAGTTTCCCCGTCTTCCAACGAAGTGGGAACTGGCCCCTCTCCATGCATGCGCTTAGGAGCCCCCTTAGTCGAGGCCCGAGAGCCTCCGAGGCCAGGACCCAGGCTTTCCCAGGTAAGCCGTCGGGTCCTGGGGCGGTATTTTTAGCACTCAGCCTACGTACCGCCACTCGCAGCTCTACCTCGGTCACCTCCGGAGCATCGTCGTCGTCGTCGGCGGTGTGGTCCGCATTCAGCACCGCAGTAGGCGGAGCCATGGGCGGGGAGATATGGTCCCCTCTAGAAGGGAACAGAGTGCTCACCACGTCCTCCACGAGCTGGGGCCGGAGACTCTGCGTCAGCGGGGGAGCCCATGGGCGGAGCTTCTCACGCACCATTTTGTAGGGGCGTCCCCACGGGTCCCTGTTCAGAGTCTCCAGCGACTCCTCGCGGGCCAGTCCCTTGGCCCGCAGGATCTCCGCTTGGAGGGCGGTCTTCGCCGCTCTGTACCCCTCGTACAGCTCCGCCTGAATGGCTTCCGTATCCGGAGGGCGAATACGGAGCCTGCGGTGCCTGGTGTACCGGCGTCGCGCAGCGACACACGCACTGCGTAAAGTCGTCAACTCTGGCGACCACCAGCACACCTGGCGCTGAGCGCGTCCGGGCTGGGCCCGGGGCATTGCCACGTCACATATTTCGGACATGGCCTCCCGGAACCACTCCGCCTCGACGTTGATGTCAGCAGGCCTGTCCGGTGATGACACCCAGGCCTGCACGATCGAGGCTTCCAGGAGGAGCTCCCGGTCCAGCTGTTTCAGCGCCCACCGCGGACCACTCGGGGCCTGTCGGACCAGCGCGCTCGAGGTCTGGGCGGAGACGTCAAACCGGATGTACCGGTGGTCGGAATAGGTCTCCACCCCCTCTATGACGCGCCAGTCAAGGACACGCGGTGACAGAGCGGGGCTGGCGAACGAGATGTCCACCACCGATTCACCCCGCATCCGCACACACGTGGGGACAGAACCCCGATTTAGGACGACCAGGCCTGTCTCCAGAGCCCAGTCCTCCACCATCCTGCCCCGTGTGTCCGTATACCGGGAACCCCAAGCCACATTCTTGGCATTGAAATCCCCGAGGACGAGCACGGGGAGGGAACGGAACCCGATGACGACGACTTTCAACCCTGCAAGGGAGTTGTGGAACTCGGCAAGAGTTCGGTTCGGGGAGAAGTATACCCCAACCACTACGATCTCCCCGAACCGTGCTGCCACGCAACCCCGTCCCCTCGTTACAGACTCGAGGGACGGAGTACCGGCGGCGGCCGACGAAATAAGGGACACTGAGCCGCTCAGGTCCTCCACCCAGTCATCCCTGGGCGGGACAAAGTACGGCTCAGCGACCACGGCGATGTTAATCGACCACTGCGCCATGCTCTGGAGCAACAGATCCTGAGCGGAGGCGCAGTGGTTGATGTTCGCCTGGAGGAGGCGTAATGGGGCCGTTATTGGCACTCCATGTCAGCCTCCTCCCGAGCCCTCTGTGAGGGCCCCGCCGCGGTGGTGACGGCGGCGTCGACGGCGGTCAAGGTTGCAGCGGCGGCGGCAGTGTCGGCGGCTGCGGCAGTGACGGCGGTGGCGGAGGGCTTGCCCCTGCCCCTGGCTGTGGCGGGTGGAGCGCAGGCCTTGCTCCCCATCCGGTGATCGGCCGGCTTGCCAGCTGCCGCACATACGGTGCAGTGCGGCGCGGCATTGCAAGAGCCGGCCTTGTGACCGGGCTGACCACAGCGGAAGCAATGGTGGCTGCGGTCCACCTCCGAGGTGCATTGAGCTCCCACGTGGTTGCCCACCTGGCAGCGAAAGCACCTCAGAGGTCTGGGTTCCAGCAGTTTCACCTGCGCGGAAACCCAGCCCACCAGTAGCCTTCGGCCCTCGGCTATTTTTTTGGCCGCCGACACGGGGCAGCTTACCGTAACGGCTCGCATCCCCTTGAAGTCAGGACGGATGGTGCCTGCCCTCACCTGCTCGGCAGAGCACCCCCCAGTCCTAACGACGGCGGCCATCACATCTCCCTCCGTCACAGAGTCGTCCAGGCCCAGGATGCGCAAGTCAGCGCATTTGTTGGGCCTGGACACTCGGGCCTCGTCCGCATTTAAGGACGCCCTAAGCCTTTCGGCCAGAGCGTCGGCGGCCGGGCCGCTGGCCGCACCGGGGATCTCCAGCATCCGGGCCCCAGTCGCCGTGAGCCTTACCCGGATGCCTTCGGTGGCGCCGATCTCCTCTAGGCTCACCGCCTTTCCCACCTTGGCTAGCAGGTCACGGTAGGACACGCCCTTCTTCACCGCTTCCGGCTGTAGTGTAATCACTACAGCTGCGGACTTCGGGGCGCGGAGCCTAGCCGCGACGCTTCGCTCTTTGCGCTGCTGCTGCCTCTCCTTCCTTTTGGCCGCCCTTGCCGCCTGCCTGGCCTTCCTCTTCTCCCCGGCTACTTGCCATCCAGCACCAGCCGGAGGAGATATAGGAGGAGGAGGTGGGGGCGTCCGTCTTGCAGCCAGTGCCGGTGCCCTCGCCTTCTGTGCAGCCATCCCGCCCGCCCTGGGCATGGGCGGCCCCGCGGGTTTCGGCACGGGGGGGGCCTTCCTCTGACCCGACGAGCCAGGTTTGGCCGCGGCAGCTGCGACGGTGGCAAATGAGACCGCCTTCTGCCGGCCCGCGGCCGGCTGGCTCGCCGCTAGTGGGGGGCGCAGGACAATGGCCTCCAGGGCGGAAAACCGGCTCTGGAAGGCAGCCAGCTCCTGCCGCACTAGGGTCAGAACCTGGTCTTGCGCAGGCACGGGCCGTCCCTGCCCATGCTGCTGCGCCCCCGCCTGCGGCACCTCCCTGGGGCCGGCTGCTCGAAGCCCGGCCAGGTCAGCTCGGAGCTCCTCATTCTCCTTCCGGAGAAGCTCCATGGCGGCTGTCAAGCGAGCTACCTCCGCCCGCATTTCAGACATTGCGTCTGACGGAGACCCAGGTTGAATGGCCTCCGCTGCCGCCATAATGGAGGCCGTGGCCGCGGCTATGGCCTTGTCTTTAGAGGATTTATTCCTCTTCAAGGCCACATCCTTTATTGCGGCGACCACGATCTCCGCAAACCTGGCCGCTCGATCCGAGTTGGAGCCGCCAGCGGCGTCCGGCTCGCCACTCGAGGACTCTGAGAGACCCGCCTTGCAGCTGGTCCTTCCAGGCTGGTTCCCTTCCAAAGCGAGTCTCCCAGTTTGCTGAGCCGGCTCGGCTGGGCTGACAGAGCGCAGCTCATTAGTCTCCTGGGTGGCGAGCCCTCTGCCCAAACCCTTCTCCCGGGCTCCACCCCGCCGGCTGGAGTGGATTTTTTTGGGCCCCGAGGTCCACTCTTCGGAGGATGACCCCTGGCCCTCCCCCGATCTGGGGCGCTTCTGGTAGAACCTTCGGTTCCTATCAGCAGCCCCCGCCACTTCGCGCCCCGAGCCCTGGCATGAGCCCTCCGCGCCAGATGCGGCGTCGGACTCCGACCCCGCATCACTCCTCTCCTCTTCGTCATTTTTATTTATGATATGATTATTTATTTTTTCCATTTTTAATCCCACGAGTAGATATAGGTTTTGATGTCCACCGGGCAGAGCCTAGATGCCCGGTAAGCCTACATACTGCAGAGTGCGGCAGGTGCTCTGCAGGGGAAGCGCTAACGACTGGACTCCCTCCAGCCATTCATCCTCTCACCGCGCTTCGAAGCTTAGGATTGGGTGGTTTTTTTATCTTAGAGGTAGCCTTCCTCTGGGCCAGGCAATTAAGCCAAGCCCCCGGCGGCGGCATTAGGCATGCCTCCGTTCGCTGTCCGGCCGACCCGACTCAGCGAACCCGCCGAAAGTTCTCTCCTCGAGGACTGCTCCTCAAGGAGAGAAACACGTGCCGCTTTGGTGCGCCTGCACCGCAGCGGCGGCCCTTCTCAGTCTACGCCCACTCAACTTCCTCTGTAAGCAGAGGAGGAGTGGACGTATTGACCCTCTATAGCCCGGTTCCCTTCACCGACCATTAAGCATGGTCGATGATTGGAACCATGACCTTTCCCCGTTTGTTAAAGATTAGCCGCCAGTCCCAATTGTCCACCAAAACTTGGTGGGCAATTGGAGCCGACGTTGCCCAGGGTGCGCCACGAGGAGGCTCTTCAACATGCACCCCGTCGATAATATCCTAACACGCTTTCGAACAATACCAGGTATACAATAGATAATACGGAAGAGGTTTACTGAAGCAGATTAGCTTCACACAGCTTCAAGTACTTAGGAATACAGGTAGATAGTAACATTTGACGTCACATGAAGTCACAGCGACACGTGAACCGGTAAATAAGAATAGTTTAATGTCAGTTTGCTTTTGTTTTTTTTTTTTTTTCATTTGTTTGTTCAATTGAATGTTGTTCGGTTGCCTTTAGAGAGTACAGACGTGATGTTATGTGTGTAAATGTCAGTTTAAGTAAGTATAGCATTCCTTCGTCACTTTTTAAGCATTTACTAAGACATATGAACTTTACCGTGGCCCCTGGCACAGGCAACTGAAGGAACACGGTTGGGTTTTAGTCAGTGAGAGTTTGACACGCACTCCCGCTCCGCCCAGATCGGGAGAAGTTATTAGATCATTTCCCACCCAAAAAGAAAAAAACGAACAAACTAACCATTTGGTTTTTTCATGAAAAATCTGAAATTTATATAAATCCCTGTATACATTTATTTCAATTATCTGTTTTCCTACGGAAAATCCTTTCATAACTCAGTCCCGTATATTTCATTTCACTTCCATTTCACGTGCGTTGTCTGTGGTTTAGTCTGAATGACGATCAATTACAATGTTATTCTTGATTTGGTCGATACCACCGACCTCCTACGATAAGTACTTACTTATTGTATATAATTATCACCATCTGTCTAGCCGTTTATAATTACCGCCATCAGTTAGCACCGACCTACTACAGTAAGTACTTATTGTATATAATTATATTAGAAAAAAAACCTCCTGTTGTATATTTGAGTGTAAAACGTCAATCTCTAAGTGAAAAACTATATTTTTTTTACTTATTTTAATAAGTAAAATTTTCTTTCTCTTTCACTTAGCATATAAGTGATTTGGTGTTCATATACTGAAGCTTACTTTATAACTTAAATACAGTATATAATCTTGAACGATTTGCAACCATTCAAAACCCGACAATTGGCATGCATCTGCGAAAATATTACGATAACATTTTAAGTTGTGGCCTCCACATAAATAAAATTAACGCGCAGAAATAGTTTTTGAGAACAATTTTTTAAGACATTGAAGATTTCTGCCATGTTATCTAAATCTATACCTACTACTATTTAAAAAAAGGTAAAATTTTTAAAAGGTATGTAGGGGGGGAGGGGGGGTAATCTTCGGAACTGCTGACTGATCCGATTCAGATTTTTTTTTTACTAGTGGGAAGCTAAAGTATTGCCGATTGTCATAGTCATATATTTTATGTTGCAACAAGTCAAGCGCACGAAGTCTTGGGTAGAAGCTAGTGTCCAAATCAGACACCCAGTTTCATCCAGTACCAATACATTTGCTGAACAAATAAGCACTAAATTTTACGATTCCGTTTAATGTGGCAGTTACAACAGCTTTACGTTTGTTCGGAGTGTTTTATCGAATAAACTAGTTTTACGGTACATTTTATTTACTTTCATATTTGGATGAGAGGACTCTAAGTGTATGATGTCAATGAGTTAATTTATTAAGCAGGTAACTGAATGCTTTCAGGAGGCAGTGTATTTTGGAGTTTGTTTTCGATTGAAACAAAAATAAATTTCATGAGGGACCATCAGGGAGAATAATGCTATGTTTCGTGAACCTCTAACTTCATGGGCTCTGATTAAAGTCGTAGCGTACTGTGGTATTTTCATCATCATCATTAGCCTATAATGTTCCCACTGCTGGGACACTGGCCTCTCGGTGAGAGGGAGTGGGCCGTAATCCACCACGCGGGCCCAGTGCGGGTTGGTAGATGTCACATGTCTTCGAATTTTTCTTTTATTCTATTTGTAAATATATTTAACATTTAAAGAGCTGTTGCGCCAAAAATTTTTTGTTATAACTCAGTACCTACATAGATTTATGTTTCAAGCAATGATGTTATAGTTTCAAGTATGAAATCGTATGACCGTCATATAACTCCCATTTTATATGTTTTTGAACACTTTTACCGCTAAAAAGCAAACATTTCGTTACGTTTGACTGTTTTTACATCCAAATCTGTATTTCGTCTTTAATTTCCTCCTTTTATAAAATGTTAGAATATTTTTATACTTTGATATTCTCATCTAG
This sequence comes from Brachylomia viminalis, assembly GCA_937001585.2. NCBI lineage: Eukaryota > Metazoa > Arthropoda > Insecta > Lepidoptera > Noctuidae > Brachylomia > Brachylomia viminalis. Next base: position 22,055,765 of record OW443298.2, on the reverse strand, counting down.
TTCTCATTATAAATTTTCATCTGTGAGTTTTCATTTTCTATGCTATAACGCTTACATGATAAAGCCAGTTAGTGCAATATGGTCAGGTTCTCTCTAAAAGTCGTTCTTATTGTTTCTGGCTTGACAATAAATATGAAGTAATTTGAATTATATTTCAAACGTTGAGCACATACTTCTAGAACCTCGCACAGGGTCTATAAAAGCGGCCGTCAGTCCTAGGAAAGCTCATTTTTTAGCTGATTCTTTAACCAGTCTTTAGTTCAGTCAGTTATTAGCTTAATCTCTGCTACAATTGTATTTTCTGAATCGACTAAATACATTGATTAGCAAAAATAATATTTTCTTTGATAAAAAATGTCTAAAAATACTTATTGTCTGCGTGTGTGACCCATTCCCTCCGCTGCCTCCGGCCCTCTCGCCTACGTCAGTGGAAGGCTTCTGACGTTGGGCACCCTAGCTGAGTGGCGTAGGACGACCATTCCTTAACGGGGAGATCTCTGACGCTGTGGTCCTTGTCCTGCGTGCCATAGGAGGCCGGGACACCCCGAGCGTGACGCGCTGCCTCTGACGTAGGCACCAAACCCGACCACTCTTGAACTGGGAGGGTTGATGACAACAGCTCCTGACACCAACTGATCCTGTTTAGCATAAAACATGGGCATCCCCGTCCTCATCCAGCTCCACTACTCCCTGCCGATTCTGTTACATCTTGCTGAACCCGTTCCTGACTCCGAGCGTCCCGAGCTGCGCGAAGCTGAAGTCGTCCTGAAGCTCCTACACGCTCACACTTTTTTATCCCTTGTATTACTTAATATTCCTTTTTTTATATATGGATAACGGGTTGTACAGTAGGTACTGCAACGTTACGGTACCTACTGAATAGCCCGTTCTCCATGAATGCCTAAATAAAAGCGCACTGTTAGATTTTCATTGCTCGGCTCGACGCCCAGAGTCGAAAATCCAACGGTTCGGGCATGAGTAGGTGCTTCTAATTTTCTTATAGTGAAAAGATTTGCCAATCACCGAAGCATTAAGGGACAGACTGTATAGGGTGCGCTGAAAAAAATGCCCACTACAGCGCGTGCAAAATAAGTCTGCGCGCGTGTTTGACCTTCAAGACTATATCCCTCATTAATCACTTGATTAATCACTCTCGGCATAATGATGGCGATTATTTACTTTGGAAAACACGGAACAGAGCACACTCTCTTGTCACCAGTGTAAACGTCGAGATGGCGGCAAACGATTTCGATTTCGGCCGCGCACAGACTTATTTTATGCGCACTGGAGTATAACAATTAGTTTTATCGTCATTTCTAGCGGCTCAATTTTCTTCTATTCACTGTAAAAATATACTTCAGTACTGTGCATTTATAATTGAGAGTACGTACCTACGCAACATGACCACAAGCTGATTACGTTGCTTGATAAGGGAACCTAATCTGCGTTAAATCCTTTCACACCTACGTACGTTAATTAATTTTACATCGACGCGGTACGCCACATGTTATGTTTATTCATAAAACATAAGTTTCGATACCCCTGGTAGGATATGGCGGGTATCACATCTGTCTGTTCTAACGCTCAGATTTTATTATGATTCTATCTCTACGATATTTGGTAGTCTCGAAATGTCTACCAAATATCGTTACATCTGGATTGTTAGGACTTAGCAACCGAAAACGATTGCTAACTATGTCGAGACTGCAGGGCCTGCTCGGGAGCCAGTTACACCTCCAAGGTCAGCCCGCTATTCTGTTGCGGTGCCGCGTTTGTTTCGCACGTATACATATATACGTGCGAAAAAATGAATATTATAAATCAAAAAAATTACTGTATGTTTGGGACATACAAAGGTAAGTTTTCACCAAATTTCGTGAAAAAATATTTTTTTTTGCAAAAGATAAAAATAAAAAACCAAAAACTCGGTTATTCGAATTTTTCACATAAATTTTGAGGTTATGTGAAAAAAGTGTCGATACAAAAGTTGTAGATCTTTTTATTACCTACAACTTTGCCATTTAACTTTTTTTCATAAGATTTGCAGTTTTACCGGAAATCGAGATTAACCGTTTTTTACCCTTAAAAACTCACCCCCTCCCCCTTCCCGACCTCAGATCGCCCGTAATTTATTTTTCCTTTCGTTTTTGTTATATTCTCTACCTTTTCCACTGGGTATCATCCTACTATAATTTTTTTTCACTTTTTACCATTTTAAAAATTATCGACCCTGGTCTATTAGCAGCAGCAGCATTTAATAACCTAATGACTGTTGTAAGTCAATGTTGAATGTACCTACATGCTGTTGGTGTTCTTTATTGAATAAAAAAAATATTGTTAATACACTCACATACCCTCACTACCACTACACGCTGCACCACACCTCAACATACACAGTTTGCGTGTTTTTTTATTTTATTTTTGCGTGTTTACTATCTTTGTTTTAGCTAAACTGTACCCGTGTCACAGTGGAGTCTGGATCAATGTGTTTCGTATATTGAGACGGGCGTTGACGGCTGCAACACAGTTTCTAACTTTTGTAGTGTCACCGTTTCCATTGTAATAGTTACGAGTATGTCAATTGTTTTTGTTCCAAAATAAAAGACTTTTTCTTTTACTTTTTTACACATGTCGCCAACAAACTGTTTTGCTGTTTGACAAATACTGATTACTGTTGTAGGTATTGAGTAATACTTTAAGAAATAATAAACAACCACGCAGTCGGTTGTTTAAACTAAATAGTGTAGATTAATTACAAGTTAGTATCGCCCAAATAGTTTGCAGTGTTGGTCAGTAGGGGCCCGAAGTTTAGTGCCTAATGACGGTCTCTAGGTTGGTGTTTATCTATATTAAATAACATAGAATAATGTTGCCATAGCGTCCACAATTCCAGAAGAAACTTTATAATAATAATAATTTACTATGCTTTGTAAAATCGAATCTTTATTACTGGAGTACTATTACCGCGGTAAGTAAAGAAAGAAAGAAAGAAAATGCGTTTATTTGCGGTAAACATGACGCAAAAAATAACATAAACGCAAAAAATAAGAAAAGGTTGGGGGAAACATGCGCCACATCCACGCAAAACGGCTATCGCTCAGCATTCAAGACAGCAAGACCCCTATGCAAGGCCTATCTTGCGCCCTATGCAAGACAGAGCCCCAGCGCTGGTTTTCAGCGACAGCCGGCGCTGACGTAATGACGTCGTCCGGTGGAGCAAACAATAATTGTTAGGACGCTGTACCAGAACAGCGTTCTTACGAACGTTAAATAAAAATAATATAATTTAATTTAAATGTGATATAATATACTAAACAGAAATGTAAAATGAAATAGACATACATGCTACGAGAATATCATCCTCAATAAACGTTTTACGCGAGTGAAATAGAAATACATAGAAAAGTTATTCTATTATAAATAGTAGATATCACCAAGTAATACATAAATACATTACTGTGTATTTATACCTCAATAAAATAACACACGAGCTACACTCAGGCTTTATCGTATAAAATTGAAATAAAATATTAAGTGCTCGAATAAATCGTATATTATTTGAGCAGAAGAAAATAGCGCTGATAATAATTATTTACTATGCCATAATTACCATTATTTACTTTGTACAGTTTATATTATGGTTGCCTAGAAACGAACCTCTCTGGTTCTTTATTATTCGTCTTGTTTTCTTGTGTAGCACACATACACACAAAAAACTTGTGCCAATTGTTGTAAATATTTTGTGAATATTTGTAAGATTAGCGTCATCATGAAAATATCTGAAGCACCCCACGCTTTATTAGAAAGAAAGAAGAAAGAAATAAAGAAAATGCGTTTATTTGCGGTAAACATGACGCAAAAAATAACACAAACACAAAAAATAAGAAAAGGTTGGGGGAAACATGCGTCACATCCACGCATTGTTAATAAGTGCAATAAGTTTAAAATAAGAATAGAGTCTTATTTTAAACTTATTGACATTATTTAATTATTACCTATTTTTAAAAAGCGTGTTTTTTTCGTAACCTAGTTCTTTTACCCGGCTTACAGTAAATTGAACTGGCAGAAATTGACACGTCACGAAAAAGCGTTATGTGAGAAATGTTAAGTAAGAAAAAGAAAGAGAGGAAGGTCGCTTGGAGGGGTGCAAGCGACTATCCTCTCTTTCTTTTTCTTATTGTCTCTTTCTATTTTATACGGTTGCATGTGTATGTGTGTGTGAGTGTGCGAGTTTGAATATTATATCGTTGACCGTAAGCATTGTGTACAGTCCACGATATAACCTCAATTCTATACATAATACAATGCAATTTTTTTTAAATTATTGCATTGTCATTGGTCCTTGAAAAGTGTGCGAAGTTTCAAATCAATCTGACGTTTTGAAGCGGAAGAAAATCGAAAATATTCCGGTACATAGATACATACCAAGCTAATAAAAGCGTGTTAAAAACAAGGCCACACCTCCAGCATTTTCTAAATGATTTGCATAATTCTTTAAACATCTTGTTGTTCCCTTAGTCCCTGAATGATCTTTGAAACAGGAAAGCTATTTTAAGCTTATTGAAATCAGCCTAAATTACTTTCACAAGAAGTTTATAGGTAATCTTTTTTTGTAAGCAAAATACATTCGAGATCGTTTTCGACATCAAGTTCATCGACTTCTATTGTATTGTTCATTCAAGCACTTATCAGCTTTTGTCCTTATCTTCGATTATGTGGATGTAATTTTCCTGATAGATACCACGAGGTGATTTTCCTACCATATGCCCAATTACTATGATCCATTTTATGTTTTATTTAATACGAGGTACATCAAAGTGGAATAACGAAGGGATATAGATCCATACAAACCCGTTACTAGAACTGTTTTGTGTTTTATTCAGGTGTGTTCCCCGTAAATTTTGGCAAAATACTCAACCACGTTTTGACGATATCGTTAATAGAGGTAAAAGAGAAGTCCGTATAGGGGGATTCTGTTGGCTTGTTGATAATTTTGTGTCCAGGCATGTAAGGTGTTTATCATCAAAACATCGGCTTACATTTGTTTTTTACCTGCTTAAGTACGATACTTTCCTAATGTGAACCCATTGTTTTATTTTTTTACTTGTAATAGAACACAGGGCTCAGGGCAGCCAAGAAAACCTTCGGCTTCTCTCTCTCTTGTCAGTCATGTTGTCTCTGTCACACATGACTATTCGTTGAACAGTTTCTTTCTAAACCCGATAAAAAAAAAAACTCAAAGCATTTATTTCAATTATATAAAAACCAAATATCTAACATTTATTTTGAACTGTCAAAGAGTCGATCAGTTAGAAAGTTGAATCTAGTTACCCATTCCCATTGAGTTAGAAGCCCATTCCCAAACGTAAATCTCCATGGAGATGAACGGACACGAAACTCAAAGGCCACTCTTCTAAATCAAGATATTACAAAATCTTGTGTACATTATTCTTGTTGCTTTTATATGTATAGGTATCAGAACAAAATATAAGATAAAAAATAAGCCCTGGCTGTTAAGAGATGACCAGTCACAACCGACGGTGGCGCCCGTTCACGAACATGACTCGTGGACCAGCACCATCCGGCTTAACAATTTTGTAGGAAACCGAATGATCCAAAACACGCGCTACCATCAGTGACATATTCAAGTGAGCATGATTTGCCAGTCAACACATAACACGCCTCTAAGGGGCCAACTCTACTATTTTGCAAACATTCTTAAAACGCCATTGTTAGTTTTTGACAGATTTGCCTATTCAAAATCTGTCAAAAACTCCCACTGGCGAGACCATTGCAACATTTGTAAAATTAGGGGACTTTGCCCTCAGGCTATCTGCCCAGATTTTTATACCTCACGTATAAAAATAATTTCTTATAATCCCCAAACACAGAAGGATATCAATATCGATACTTTGCCATAATCGATCATTTCCCTTTAGGTAAAGATTAGTTGATTTGTGTGCGCAACACTATGAAGGATTGTGTTTGGATAGCTCAATCACTGAGGTTTCTTGATGCCTTGTATAATGTATATGAGTGTTCGAGAGCGGAAGGTACGTTAGGGTATGTTTAATTCAGAAATCCGTAAAAATCGAAACGGGAACACGTGGAAATCTGTTAAGCACCTATTTGGCCTTTGGCATATTTTTTTAACAACTTTTATTTTATGTGGTCTTGAAATTGTTTCAATTCTTTGCCTGCACCGAGGATCGCGAACGCGCGAAGTAAACGTTACGTAAATTCGAACGATGTTTTAGTCGGAAATACAACTATCGTATCTTGGTTTTGTTTCGCAACCATAATTCGGCTGTTCAATAGATGGTGTCATGGTCAATAATCTGAGCTATGCAGACGATATGGTGCTGTTGAGCCCATCAATCAGTGCACTCCGGAAATTGCTAGTTGTATGTGAATCCTACGCGGCGACGCATGGGCTGACATACAACGTCAAGAAATCACAAATGGTGGTTTTCCACAACAAACGTGCTACGTTAGATAACGTTCCTCCAGTGACTATAGGTGGAATACCATTGCAGCGTGTTGCTCAGGTGAAGTACCTAGGACATGTGGTCACGGAGGAGTTATGTGAGGATTCCGATTTGGACAGGGAGCGTAGGGCGTTGGCGGTTCGGTGCAATATGTTAGCCCGCAGGTTTGCACGCTGTAGTAGGGATGTGAAGGTGTACCTGTTTAAGGCCTACTGCCAATCCTTCTACACGTGCAGTTTGTGGGTGAAGTATACGCAGAGGGCCTACAACGTCCTACGCGTTCAGTACAATAATGGTTTTAGGATGTTGTTGGGGCTTCCGCGCTTCTGTAGCGCTTCGCAGATGTTCGCGGAAGCCCGTGTTGACGATTTCCATTCAATAATGAGAAAGAGGGCGGCGTCAATTATGGGTAGGCTGCGTGGAGGCCCCAACAGCATCTTGAAAACATTGATTGATAAGGTGGACAGCCCCTTTATTAGGCACTGGATGCAGAGGCACGTGCCACCATCTGTTGGGCCACGTAGGTATTAGTTGTTGTTAGGTTAGTTTGTAAGTTTTACTAACATAGTTTGTAAGTTGTTGTTACTAACGCTATGGATTGTGTGTATTTTTATATGTGGTCCGCAATAAATGAATTATATATACCTATATATATATATATATAATTCGTTTTTATACTTTTCTTTTCTTATTTGGACCAATGTCCACCAAGAAGATCGAATGTGTAGCAGCATTCAAGTCTTCCTCTTCCGTAATGGAAGCTTAAACCAATGGCCGAGGGCAATGGCAACGTTCATACGTCTCGTCCAATCACCGGCCTTCATTGGCCGCGCCTTTTGCGCCATCTGGATGGTGTGGGCAGTAAGATTCTCACCGGCGCACGCTCCATGTGCGATCGTAAAAAAAGGAAGGAACTTTCGTAGAACTTGGCGTGTGTGAATGTGATACAATAAAGAGTGATCCTAGATAACCTAGAAGCCCTAAGAGCTATTCTGCGCACGACTCGGTCAAGGAACCAAGTACCAGATACGTGGAAGCTTCCAGTGACATATTACTGTCGTACAAGGCGTACGTGGCTGAAGTAGGTAAGAGTTTTCTTTCTTTGGTGGTGGACGCCTTGAGCGTTGCGGCCTATTCGACCAATCGGTTATATTTCCATCCGGTGGCTGCTCCCAAATGTGCAGGTAACGTCTTCCTGATACATTTTATTGGTGCCAAAACCAGGGACTTTTAGATCTAAAACTCATTCAAATCGGTCTAATGTCTCCTCATAACGTTATTCTACACGGTTTTGGTATATAACTTGCAATCTCTACTAATAATTCGTTATTTTCTTCGATATTCTTTCAATTATTTTACGTGGGTAGGTAGTTCTACGCAAGCTTCAATCGATCATCATTCCGTAAAAAAATTACATGTTCTAAACTTTTAGTTAACATTAAACATAGATCTCGAATGCATACGAATATTTCAATATGGTTAATTTATTTAGTTGGATTTCATTAGTGCTCGTGTAGAAATTCATTTAATTCGTAAAACAACGAAAAACGTACGTGGTATAACTCGCCTAAAATATTTTTTTTTCTTAGGTCAGTACATGTAAATAAATAAATCGCAAAGAATGTGCGCAAATTATGGTTGGAGTTATAGAACTATGGAGAAATGTCTTGACGCTGCGTGAGCGTGCGTGATCCATTGCCACACGTTCGATGTCCACCGCGCACAGGATGGATAAAAAGCAGCACATGAAGTAATGTTTTGCTCTGTTGGTGTAATTGCTGTAATGGCGTTCCAGTAGGAGGATAAATAATAAATAAATGTAATGGACGGCGGATTCTACTGATTCTAGAGGGGACATAGCTGGCGGCCTTCACAACTAGAGGGTGGCGATAGCTGCCCGCGGTATCAAAGGAACGCTTGGAAGCGCGTTTCATGAATTGCTGAACATTACTGCTCCACAGAAGGAGGTGACGGCTACCCAAGCCCTCTCGCTCCGTACCATGGCCTGGACCAGGGCCGGACGCGAGAGATCGCCACCGCCAATCGCCTCCACAAAGACACGGCGGTGCTCCGCCCAAGCAGGGCAGACCTCCACCGTGTCCACCGGGGCTTTTTTGCATCAATATCCATTTTATTTCAATGAAAAAAATTGCATAACGATATATTGCTCTAGTTCACAGAGAGCAGCTTTACTTTGTCATAGAGATGATAAGTCAAAAGTCTACGGCTTATAAAAATAAGAAAGTAGGTACTTATTTATATTTCGCTAGCGAAGCCAAAAGTCCTTATTTTCCATTTAAACCTTCACAGTAAAAATAATTTCATCATACCCAACCTTACCCGACTCATAGTCGATTTCCAACTTTAGCTGCACCAAATAAAGTTCAAATTGATATGTCACTCAGTACCACCGGATGCGTGTCCTCGCGTCGCAGAACATTCGGAAGGAATTGCGTTAACTCTGGTGTCACAGTAAGATGGTTATATAAATAATGTGAAATAGGACCAGTATACGTCGACCTGTCCCGTTAGACCAGATACAGCGATTTGAAGTGTCTGCTATTCAGCTCTAGGAAATTGAACCTAGTGCTAGTCAACTTAAGGTTCGGTTTAACAGATATAGAGATTCGATGGCTCTGTGCTACAGCTGTACAAAATTGGACTTTCTGGTTCTTAGTTTAAGGTTGATTTTAAGTTGTTTATGGAAACCAATAACGAATGCAATATAAATTTCCCTACGGCATGCAAGTCAGTCGTGTAAGCTATTACCGCAGTAATACAACCGATCATCCACGACCAAGGGAAACCAGATTTGTATGTGAAATCATGTGATTTGAATCGAGACTTAAATTGCACTGAACATGGTTAGTTTAAACTGCATTTTATTTGATTTTGTATGAGCTTTTCTATATTATCACATTTAATGAATTCTCTTAATTTATTATAACGGGCACACACTTCGCTATGTGTTTGTTGTTCCAGCGTATGGCAGTCGTGGGTTGCAGCTGGAAATCAGCGTCAGGTGGTACACCTTGTTTCGTCATCTGACATTATGCGGAGCTGAGGCCCTTTTGGCATTATAATTGCAACCAATAAACGCAATTTTCTCTAAACTGATGGTTGTGTTATAATGCTAATGATATAGCTATATTGGTCTCTATGCAATGGATAATAGTTAGTGTCATGGTAGAAATAAAATGATATATAACAAATAAATAAAAATAAATATAGGTATTACTACCTGCTGCCCGCGGCTTCGCCGCGTGGATGTCGGAAATAATCCCACGGGAACGTGGTACCGGGACAAAAAGTTATGTGCTTATGTTACTCCCTATAACAGCAGCTATCTGCCAGTGAAAGTACCGTCAAAATCCGTCCAGTCGTTTCGGAGATAGACTAAAATTTAGAAATTGGAGATACGAACTCAATACATCAATCAATTATGTCAAGTAAAATGTAAAACCGCACTATTGAAAAAAAGTTTTTTTGGTATTGCACCACTCATATATAATAGAGTAAGTACCTAACATTATAAAAAATATGACTACATTAAAATTTAAAAGGGCGCTTAACGAATTTTTAATTATGAAAACTTATTACACGATTGACGATTTTCTTAATGATGATTCACTAACTGATTGACATAGGTACTGGTATTCTGATTGACACAATTATTGCGATCCTCTCATTGACCTATTTTATTTTATTTAATTTAATATATTATCACGCTGACATTTTTAATAATATTTATATTGTAATTCCAATGATCTGACTTATTGCTAATTTTTAATTTGGAATTGAAACCTTTGCATGCCCATGTGACGGTAAAATATGGAGAACTTTATTATAAAAAACACCTATGTATACTAAACCCATGTTTGCAAGGAAATAAATGATTTGATTGATTTGATTTGGTTTTTTGTTTTTACCGTATTATACTTTCATATGCACTTAGTAAAGCTGTTATGACTGTAGGACTGTTACAAACAGAGACTTCAATTTTATTAGTTTGTAGGTGTAGAATAGCTAGTCAGAAAGTTTGTTTTAGAGGTGGCTGCCTAGGGTGCACTAGACCTCTTAGTCATAGTAGGCTCTCTTTAAATTATACGTTAAACAAAATTCCTAGTCTAAATAAAAAAAACAAAACGTCAAAACTCTAGTGCCAGCAATTGCAGAGTTCTCTAAAGATTATCAAAATCGAAACGAAATGTTTTCTATTAACTTTTTACGTTAAAATTGCTCTTATTTGTAGCGTAACCAGCCTATAATGTTCCCACTGCTGGGACACAAGCCTCCTGTCGGTGAGAGGGCTGTAGTCCATCACGCGGGCCCCGTGCGGGTTGGTAGATGTCACATGTCTTCGAATTTTTTGGTTCGAGGCCATGCCGGTTTCCTCGCGATGTTTTCCTTTTTTAATTAATACGAACATTTTTAATTGATAAAGCATACTACACGATCCAAGATTTCTTGAATTATTGACCATTTATTAGTTTCACTGTATTTTGACATGTATTAGTATTAGATGTCTGTGGTATTGACCATGTATTAATTTCACAGTATTTGACATGCATTAGCATTGACCATGTGTTGACCATGTGTTACTTTCACTGTATTTTACATTTATAATAACTAAATTTACCATGCATAATAATTCTAAATTTGAATGCCAATACCTACACAATTATTGTATGCCTATTAGGCAGGACATATTGATACTTCAATATATGGTTAAGACCTGTACGTTACATATGCCCACAATAAAGATACTTTGACTTTGACTCCTTCACCGTTTTGAAAGGTCATGAAATAATTTTCACAAAGTAAAGCGCCTGGCTGGGTTCGAACCTACGACCTGCAACTCTTAAGTCGCAGCCGTTACCACTGGGCCACCACTGCTATTTAGGTCCACATACCTATGTGTACCTATATTTATTACCCAAATATATTTGGGGCTATTTAATGACTTATGGTTCACTTTACAAGAAAAGTTCCACTTCACGTTAATTAAACCTTATGGCCCAAGTCCCATCAACCAATTAATATTCACATCGCTGACTTAATTTCTGATCGGCACAAGTTTCCTTAGGGGATCGAATTTGGGGTCGATGGCTTCCCAAACGCTTAAGTATATTTGATTAGTAAGTAATTATATTACTTACCAATTAATTTAACAACCCTTATGGGACAAGATGTTTATTAACTTCACTGTAAAGGGTTTAACCCTAAAACTAATAACCCAGATCTGTTATAGTTGTAATGGCAGTCATGTCATTTGGTTATAAATGATAAATGATTTTATTTCTGTAAGTAGGTTTGTACAAACATCCTGGCGGATATGGACGCGAAGGTTTACGACCAGATTCGCGATATCCGCCAAAGCGGGAATAGTGTGCCAGGAAGCGCATTCGTAAGGCTGAGGCGGTGGGAACGGCGACACGCGCTCGAGCGGTGGCGCGAGCGGCTACAGCAGCCGCAATACTCGTGCAAGCGCGTTGTCGAAGCCGTCCTGCCGCACTTCGAAGCCTGGCTGAAAAGAGAGGAGCGCATCTCCTTCAGGCTCACCCAGGTGCTCACCGGACATGGTTGCTTCGGTGAGTACCTGAACAGAATTGGGCGAGAGGCCACGGCAAATTGCCACCATTGCGGAGGCAGCCTGGATTCCGCACAACACACGCTCGAGGAGTGCCCTGCGTGGGCCTCCGAGCGGCGGGTCCTGGTTGCCAAGATCGGGCGGAACCTGTCTTTGCCGGCAGTAGTGAGGGCTATGCTGGCAGAGACAGAGAATTGGGCAGCAGTAGCTTTCTTCTGTGAGACCGTGATGGTCCAGAAGGAGGCCGCCGAGCGGGATCGGGAGAGGGCTGATCCTGCTCGGAGAAGGAGGCGTCGGGGAGGCAACCGCCTTGGCGCCTGATACGCCGAGATCTGCTTACCAATCAAGGTAAGTGGACCTTTGGGGTCGCGGGTGCACAGAGAGGGGACTCTGTCCGCCCACCAAGTGACCCCAGGGAGGACGGTGGCACAGTGGTCACGTGCTGCCGAACATAGCGAGGCTCAGGGGAGGCCCCTTTACAGTCTCCCCAGGGATGTGCCTTACAGGCATTGCACAGGGGTGGTTCCGGAATTGGTCTTTTAAGAGGAACCGGGACCGCCCCTATGTGCTGATGGTGATCACCGGGGTGGTTTTAGTGAGGTAAAAATCCCACACTCCCCGACCTCCCTCCCCGGAGGTCGGGTGCCTTTTGAAGGTTTCCCCCCGAAAACAAAAAAAAAAAAAAAAAAAGGTTTGTACAAACACTTTTACACGACAATCATATTTTTTTAAACTAGATGAGATGAAGCCGGCGTTTCTTAGCTGACTACTCTGAGAAGAAAGGCAGACAGACCTACACTATCCTCCCATACCTATAAACACTGTAATTTGAAAAATATTGTAAAAGCCAATTATTTTAATAGAGTAACCGTGGAGTTTCTTGCCGGCTCTTCTCCATAGAAAACGACCAATTGGAACCGTGCACCTATCTTCTGACATTTGATTTTGAACCGGTGTTTTCACGGACTACTTGAAGAAGGGCCATGGAGATAAAATGTAATCAATTTCCAAACACATTTATTTCCTACATCGCAGACGCATGTCATCTTTTAAACCTGTAATTTTCATTCAAAATATTGTCTTATCGGAATAAAAGTAAGATGCAAGAAAAAATTAATCTTACGGTCCTTAAAATGTTGTTTTCATTACTTTACCTGCCTAACACTTATAAGAATTATATACATACATACCTATATAAGTACACGCCTTCTTGCCATTTTTTTTTTAGAATTTGGGTAATCATCAAATAACTTCTCGCGTTCTGGGCGGAGCGGGAGGGCGTGTCAGACTCTTACTGACTAAAACCCTCCCGTGTTCCTTCAGTTGCCTGTGCCAGGGGCCACGGTATCCCTCTCGGACTTTCCCGCAACCCTGGCAGGCATCGGCCCTAGCGTTCCGCGTCATTGATGCTGACATCTCTTTGAGGCGCGCGTGGAACACAACGCGCCATCGACCCGGGCCTGGCCCTGCAGTCTCGACATAGTTAGCAATAGTTTTCGGTTGCTAAGTCCTAACAATCCAGATTTAAATGTTGATGTAAATGTTTGGTAGTCTCGACACTCAAATTTATCGGTTGTTACCTACCGGTACCTTCCTAAAATACCAGTAACAACCGATAAATTTGAGTGTGGAGACTACCAAATATCGTTACATCTGGATTGTTAGGACTTAGCAACCGAAAACGATTGCTAACTATGTCGAGACTGCAGGGCCTGGTCCTTATCGAACGGCGAGCTGCCCATTGCTCGCCGTTCGCAAGCCCGCGCCTACGGTGGCCGTGAATCAGCTTGCGATTCCCGACGCCCAGGGCGTCTCCTGCGGCGGCTAGGGCCGTGAGGGCGTGAGGGAGGCGTGAGGGAGGGGAATTTTGCCTCTCCCTCACGCGTTCCGCCTCCTCCTTCGCGAGCATTACTGCCTCGCAGTAGGAGGTGACGGCTTCCCAAGCCCTCTCACTCCGTACCAGACCAGACCGGCCTGGACCAGAGCCGGACGCGAGAGATCGCCACCGCCAATCGCCTGCACGAGGACACGGCGGTGCTCCGCCCAAGCCGGGCAGACCTCCACCGTATGCTCGACCGTGTCCTCTCGGCGATCCACACAATGGTGACACCCGGGCGTTTCCTCCCGCCTTATCCGGAACAGGAACCTCCCGAAACAACCGTGTCCGGTGAGGACCTGCGTCAGGCGGTAGGTGAGGACGCCGTGGCGCCTCTCTAGCCACTCCTCAAAGAGGGGACTTATCGCCGCAATTGTGGCGTGCCCAAGGTTTTATAATGCATAAATGTATAGGATGCACTTCAGTAAACAAAATCAGAAAAATATATGATATTCTTTAGGATTTATGCTAGTTAGATAATGTGTTAAAAACATAATACAACTAATTTGGTACTATAGAAAAAAATCACGAAGATACCTCTAAAAAAATATTTTAACGATAAAAAACCATACTATACATGCAATCATACTGTTTTTTTTTTTTTCAGATTGTGCTTCAAGCAATATAGTAACGTGATAGCGTTTTCATTTTTTTGTCCAATGAATAGATTTTTTGTAATTATAGAATTGCTTCATATTTTGCATTATATTACCAGGTTTGTGTCATGGCGCTTCTCTTTCTTTTCTATGCAGTCCGACAGTAACCTCGCTTTAGCTGTTGTTAGCTTCTAAGAAAGTATTCTTTCGTAAATAAGTTACGATGACCTATCTAAATCATAACACAACTTAAGACCCTAACTTTTGCCCTAAGCTAAGCCAAGCCGTTAATCCTGGGGTTTGCCGATAACTCCTCGAATATTTGAATGTTCTGACTTTTACCTTATCAAGGGTCACAAGTTTGCCGCAGACGTCATATTTATTAAAGCAAAGGTACAGGTACCTTTACATTCATATTGAAAGCTTTATTTGCATTCTATGACGAATTACGGACCCTGTACGGCAAAACAAAAAGTATACAATTATTTCTTAAAATTAAAATAAAATGAGAAAACAATTGACATATTTTAAATTTGTAATTATCATTAATTAAGTTAAGTATAACATTTATTAATATTGAGATCAGCCGGTCGATTCTGTAACAATCTCACCGTGAAAACTTAGGTGAAGTGAGTTATCAGTGTCATCCCACTGATGCTAGGGATTGACCAACGTTATATTTACAATCATAATCGAGATTTTAATATTATTTTTTATCAAAATTCTATTGATCATTTTATATTATTTCAAAGCTAGTATGTAGTTAAGTTGCTACTTATTACTATTTTCGAGGTTTTAAATTAAAACAGCGAAACTGAAATTAATATAGAAACTCAATGTAGTTGTTTTTTTTTTAGACTCTTAGATACTAGCTTTGAAATAATATAAAATTATCGATTTAATTTGCGTAAAAAGTATGATTAAAATCTCGATTATGATTGTAAATGGAATGCTTGGTAAATCACTAGCATGAGTGAGATGACACTGACAGCTCACTCCACGCTCACTTCACATAAGTTTTCACGGTGAGATGGTTACAGAATCGCAATGCTGATGCTAGGGATGGACACCATCGACAACTCACTTCAAGCTCACTTTACCTAAGTTATCACGGTGAGATTGTTACAGAATAGCTCGACATAGGATACTTTTATCCCGTTAATATGTTCCCGTGGGATGATGTCCGACATCCACGTGAAGCCACGGGTAAAAGCTATTTATTACTTTATAAATAAAGCGAATAATAACAATACCTTTAACAAAATTACCTGCAGCACATAAATAAAAATTGTTTCGAATTTCGAATTTTTCGAGACATCGCCAAGCGGTTGGTTGACTCTTCACGTGGCTGGCCTATTTTTTGGCCAAAGAATCAGCATTGCCATACAACGTGGCAATATTGCCAGCGTTTTGAGCACTTTTCCTGTTGACAGCGATATGGACGAATTTTTGATGCCCTTAGTCGTCACAAATAATGGCATGTGGAACCGCCGAAATGCACACTATTGGTGCTCCGTGAACCCAAATCAAACCCACGAAACAGGCTTCCAGACACGGTAAGCAGGCATTGTGGGAAACCAGTTCGCGAGTGACGAGAGGCCACCGCTGTTTGATTATGACAACAATGGACAGTAAGTAAGTACCTACCTACACAGGCTATCTAAAAACTAGTGTTTTTAAGAGTTTTAATATAAGAAAATCGTGCATGTCAGTAGGTACTTACGAGTATGATGTCGTTGTACATTTATCTTTCATACCCGCGAATACCCTACATTGTACGCACGGCTACAGATCAAGCTATAAATGATAAATGATAAATGACTTTATTTCTTTATTTTTTTTTTTTTTTTATACTTTTCCAGTATAAGCTGATGTCGCTTTGTATAGGATTTCCTTACAATGAGAGTTCAGTGTAAACTGGAAATGTATAGCTTGATGTGTAGCCGTGTGTGCCTACTTGTATGGCGTAGTTAGAGAATAGTTTGGGAATCCCTGGCGTAGAGTGAAGGGGCGGGGCTTTACTCACACAGCAGCAATGAGTCCGTTTGCCTCGGTACGCGTTACATTGCGCGCAATTTTTTTTTTTTAATACCTAAAAAAAAGTCTTTTCTCAGTAAAAATTTTTGCGCAAATCTACTTAGATACAATGTACAGGTTGACGGCTTTGTGATGTGTCTTTTTACACCCTGTATACTTATAGTTACATAATTATTATTGTTATGTAGTAATGTAAGTATATTAAAAGTATGACAAAAACAAACACTAATATACTCAACTACAAAACTGAGAAAACATTCCTTGAATACAATTAAAATCTAGTAAAAGAAGACGTAGGAAATAGTTGTCTCAATAATTCTGAAATAACCTACCGTAACGAACCAACTTTCTCCGTAAGTAAACATTACATGAAAAGATTTCGTACGAATTTGGGATTAGGACAAAGTCGATCTTGGCTTACAAAAGCAAATTTTATTTCCGAAGGCAAAGTTACAAAGGGATGGGTAATGCGCCCGCAGCCATATGATCATCTTAGAGTATCGACGGATGTATGGATTCAATTTGTATGTTTCTTTAGTAATGTTATGAAAAATATGCAAGACATTTTCCTGTTACATTTTCAAGGTTTACCTAATCTCTGGGAGGTTAATTTGATAATATGCTTCCGGAAAATAACTAGCTGTCTTGGGCGATCATGGCCCAGCTAGTTTAGTGCATTTAATATCATCGATTTCAGAGGACCGAAGTTGTTTTCATATCCATATATCTTTCATTTTGTTGTGATCTTATTTATATACCTACTGATCGCTAGGATAGTAACCTAAGTAGGTTACTATGCTAGCGATCAGTAGCTAAATTACATTATAAGTGTAATGTAATTTAGCTTAGAATAACAGGAAATAATAATATGTAGACGCGAAAATATGGTATGACGAAAAAAGCCCATAACAATTTATTACGCACCCTAAACGAAAATAAAAGCTTGTAAAAAGATGATACATGGTAATGTAATCGTAATTTATTGTATATTTTTGCTTAGTAACTGGCCAGACACTATGAGAAAGTTAGTTTTGATAAGGAAATATTCATCCGAGGCGGCTTGCCAACTTCAGAGTTCTGAGGTTGACTTTCGAATTTGACCTTGGCAGTGATAGAAACACGTGTGCGAAACGTTTGCCAAAAACAACTGTGATAAAAGTAATATTTAAAGTTTTTACCTGCCATTATTTTATTTTTTTTAAACGTTGCCCCACACTAGGAATTTCTCCTGTATCGTGGGTGCGTTTACAAACATTTAAACTCACATACATAAACAGCCAGACCCGGAACAACTACTTGCAGGTCATGCAAATATTTGTTCCGTGCGGGGATCGAACCCGCGACACGTAACGCAGCAGTCAATCGCTTAACTACTGCGCCAACCGTGCCTTCTTTTATTGTGACTGTGGCTCTTTGAGGCTGAACTCTTGTATAAAATGTTATCGGTGTCATATAGCGTCAGCGTGAACTTTGCATAGTGTGCTGTAAGCTGCAGTGAGCGATTCAAAACGACCTTAGCAATACATTCCCATTGCATCTTGATGCTGCGTATGGTAAGACTCTGTGTGCGACGAAAGAAAATCATAATCAAAAGTCATTTATTCAAACTAGGCTGAGACTCAGCACTTTTTGAACGTCAATATTACATAGTCCCCCAAAACTCCCGCCCTGCACCACTTCCTAGTGCTTTAGCTGGGAAGAAAAAGTGGCGCAACGAACCTCCCAGCAGCACTGCTGTCTGTTCAGTTAGAAGAACGGGATATACAGTAGTAAATCAATAACATTACGAAACACAAAACAGTAAATTAAATTATTTGTCATAATTATGTCAGCTAGCACACGCCAATATACCTACCAACAAAAACATTGAGAACTATACTCAAGCAGAAATAAACAATAAAAACCTAAACAGAACTTAATACGTAAATAAAAGCCCCGGGCCTGCAGTCTCGACATGACGCAAACGGCTGTCGCAAACTACCGAGCGATAAATAATAGCAAAAATAATTGTTTGCCGTAACGATGCTTACGACAAATGGAAGTCTCTACACCCGAGATAACGCGCAAGATCGTACATAACTTTGACAAAACGGTGTCGGTACGCCATCGAAAAGCGTATTCATAGTTCAGTTTTTTCGAAGACAATTAATGTCCGTAACAAATTTACCTTGAATACAGGCAAAATTACTGAACATGATTTCATAAAAATAATTATTTTTCTGGAATATTTTATAGTGGCTATGTAAACCATATCTTGGAAACACTATTTTTCATGAAAACTATTAAGTAGCGATGACCATTTTAAAGAATTAAAATAAGTTGTTAAATATCTAAGGACATTAAAATCTGCGTCCTTGCAACATTATTAACCTAATGCCAAACTTGTCAAGTGTCAATGTCAAGTCATTATGGAATTGTAAATTGTTTATTTGTTGTCATTGCAAGCAAACAATGATTATAATACGTCATTGCAAGCAAACAATGTATTTTCAATTCAATGGTAATTTACTTATAATTGTTCATTGATGTGGCAATGTTACAGCATATTATTACTCGGCTAACCCAATTTGGCTCAAGCGGCGACCCCACTGCTCAGAGTTATACATTAAAAGTAATAGAGTTGCGTAATATGACACTGGACTACAGCAACTCTGTAATGCTGTAGCATTTGAAGAAATGGCTAATGTTTACCTAGGAGCTCGATAAACACGTCTCCTGAAATTCTGTAAAGATACGGAAATGAAAAATTCAACGGATTTTCACTTTCGTGCGATTTGCAGTCTCATAACCATATCAAGGCTGTTGGAGGTCTCTGAGGCAGCATGAAGCAAGCGGTCCACACTTCAGAAGGCCACATAGCTTGGAGATGCATCGTTTGTGGTGGCTATCTCCTGTAGTGAGAGCACGATGTAGAAGAAGATGAAAACAATTTGAACTAAGTGAATAGTGAAAGTTTACATTTTCAATCAATAAATATTTTTCGATAGGTATGCAACATGCCCCATGTAAACAGTGTCTAGATTATTAGCATACATGAACTTAGGATAATGATTGTGGTAATGGAAATTAAATAAAGTTGAAAACATGATTTGTGGTTGTGCATTATTTATTTTTCAATAGAATATTAATTATTTACAAAGAATACACATACTAAAATCAGTTGTTACAGTTGTGAGGAATCCATGTACATTCTACCTAATATAGCAGGCTAATTTAGTAAATAAATTACAAAAACTAAATTTCAATACAGTTATCTTACCGGTTACCGGCTAAGAAATCTTGTACAGATTAATAAATAAATCTACTAATGATGCTGTTAGCTGTTTTCTACATTATTGAAATGGTAGATCTTTAATATTGCTAGATATTTTATTATAAGTTATAGGTGAGGTGCCATACAAATATTTTTTTCTTGAGTAAAGAAGTTATGAGTCCTTGGACATTGTGCCACCCATGTAAAATTTCTACATATAGGTATGTCTGTAATTTTGATGGTGTACATATTAAACAGCATCATATCTATCTATGTATTGAGATCTCATATCTGTAGCATATTTTATAGTTTCATTAGAGGTAGAAAGTAGGTAGATGTTTATTAGTTTTTACAAATTTGGCTACTTCAATGATATAAAGGCATGGGAAGGTTAACAATTTATGAGACACCAAACCTTATAACAGAAAGTGGGTACCAAACCATGGTAAGCAACCAATATTTTCGGCAGACTAACTTCTTTTTGATAAGTTATGCAGCTTACTCTTGTACAAATTTCCTCTGCCTGTGCCTTCCTCGTCAACTGGCTGTCAATTAAGATCCCTAACAATGTTGTGATGGTTATACTCTTTTTCTAAAGTTTATACGGTTAACCATGGGTAAAAGTGTATGATTTTTAAATTTCATTATTGTCACTTTATTAAACTGCTGAGTTTATTGGCAATGTCATGCGGATAGGTGTGCAACATAGACATGACATGACATGACAAACAGAGTTGTATAATTAACATTGTAAACAGAGTGTCTAGAATTATAATGTGTGAACTTAGGAAAGGATAGTCATACTTAATGGAGATTTAATATAGTTGAATGATTTGCGGTTGTGTTCTTTATGTATATACCTACTAAGATCGGACAATTCGCTCCCTTCAAAAAGATTTAAAATGTCTTTGGCTCCTTCTAATGCGGTGATTGTCGGCGACGTTCGTTCGCACGTAAGTAGTATGTCCTGAACCTATAAATAGGTGGACTTAAAAGCCTCATTGGTACAGACACACAGACACACCATCGCGACACATAATTCCGCATAATTTTTGTTTAAAACTACTTGCAAACACCAAAATATTATAGTTTACGATGACAAGATGACAACGAATCACTTAGCGGGCTGTCAAAAATGGTTGCAAACTATAATCGTAAA
Source organism: Brachylomia viminalis (assembly GCA_937001585.2). NCBI lineage: Eukaryota > Metazoa > Arthropoda > Insecta > Lepidoptera > Noctuidae > Brachylomia > Brachylomia viminalis. The sequence goes on along the minus strand of OW443298.2, from coordinate 22,034,766 downwards.
CACTAAGGATATCGTCACTTTTTCGACCAAGATTGATAAAATACTGGTAACAACCAATAAATTTGAGTGTCGAGACTACCAAATATCGTTACATCTGGATTGTTAGGACTTAGCAACCGAAAACGATTGCTAAGCAGTTTGCGTCATGTCGAGACTGCAGGCCCGCATAAAGTTACATATGCATAAGCTGTAACTTGAAGTCACAAATGATAAACTAGGACCTTCGAAGTAAAATAAATAAAAAGTTAATTACTAATAATAATAACAAAATCATAGTCAGCAAGACGACCTGTCACCACAAGCAGCACCCGCTCACGAGCATTACGCAAAGATCAGCTATTACCTCACTCGTCATGACGTTTATAGAAGTCATTGCCCTTTTTTTTTTCGTGTCCGGGGTGGAAAATCGTCATGGATGTTCGCCGCCCTGGGGCGGGCGGCGGGGTCTGTCAGCCTCTTACTGACTATAAACCACCCGGTGTTCCATCTCACACCTACGCCGGGGGTCACGGGAATGTACGATCCTTCCGCAACTCCCGACTATGCCGCCGGCCCGCCGCTGTGGGACTCCTCGGGAGAAGTCATCACCCTATGCCAATTTTGCCTGATGTTCTGCCTAATTTCTGTCTGCGTGTTCTGCCAGTTTCTGTTTTACGGGGTTCGCAGATCATGCTTGTCTTCAGAAGCATGATGTGAGCTAGGTGGTGGGATTTGTGTGAAGTCTCTAGCAAACTAGGCTGACACTGAAGTTAAGGGTGAAAAAACCCAATCAGGGTACTTCACTAACAGAAAGCCACATATTGCTTAAGCAGAACGGCTAGCAGGTGACAGCTTAAAACCAACATAGCCTTGAGACATAGGACTATCGGTGCTTATACTGTTTACTAGAATTATGCGAGGTCAGTTGGGTGTTTAGTCATATGCAACAAAACGTACATGTGTTTCAGCTGGTTTCAGCAATTGAAACTGGAATCCGATCCCAATTGCGTTTGGGAAGGTTATGCTGAGCACCACCACAGTCGATTTCATCGAATGCATCCACATAAATGTTCTATGCAATGACGTAGGTATCTATTCAATATTCCATACACTCTGAATGGAGCAGATAAGATTGCGCCAAGGGACTCCCTGGTAATATTTGCGGTGCACTCCCAGGGCGAATGCTCCGCAATTTTTGCAAAAGCTTCTTTTTAAAAGTTTATGCACTATGTGAAAGTACGAGAATATGTTCGCTGAAGTTGAAGTAAACGCTAACCTACTATAGTACCTACGTTTTATTTTTGAGGAAAATTTATAAACACATTAACGAATTTACAGAGTTTTGCAACATGCATCATAATTATCTAGTCGTAGAATGCAAAACGGTATATGAATGTCCACCAAGTACAATATGATGAGTAGATATGAAGAGTAGGCTACTTGCCTAGAGTAGGATAGAATTGAATTGTCCATTGCACAAGCGTTCCGTGACTTCTGACAAATAACAAACACATAAAACTTCGACTTCTTTGTCGAATGAAACGTCTTCTAAAACTATTCTGGGTAGGTGCCCACTTTAGGTAGTTACTTCTTACAGATCTTTGTTTTCTTGTCTTCTTTATTTCTTTCTTAAAGCGTCGAATTGATTTTAACAGACCGTTCTTAAAAATAACACATAAAAACTTCAATTTCGAAAAAATCGTCTTGTGAAGTTAAAAGTAGGTACTTACCTAAGTGCAATGCCATCAGCTCTGTCCTCACTAGCGATACTACTCCTGGGCGAGCTTCCAAGGCGGCTGCTCGCGGATTTCCGCCGCAGTTCGTGCGGGTCCGGCTCATCCTTACTGGTGAACGAGATGCGCGGCGCGTGCGCTCGGAACCCACCCACTTTGTGGCCGGACACGCCGCGACATAGCATCTGACTTTGGGTTATGTCTGGAACAAAGGAAAATGGAAAATACAGTTACATTAGGATACACTTGACAGCTAATGCGTTAGGTAGTGGTTCCGTGGAAAACCATCACTGAAGATTTCAACTTTTCAATGTTACGACAGTTTGATATTAAAACAACAAGAGATACCGCGGACCAGCACCCCAATTTCGTAACATACTTTCTGTCTCAATCCAAATATTTTAAAAGAAATTCCTGATCCATTGCTGTTGTTTGAAAAATTCGCCTGGTCGACAACGTAAATAACACAATGAATATTGTTGAATTGTCATAATGAAGATATGTTTTAATGAGATAGGTGTAAATTCGCACGCTGACAAATTCGCACTAATGCGAACTTACCCCTCTTTAAACATAACTAGTTTCTGCCGTCGACTTCGTCCGCGTGAAATTTCTTGCGTCGCATCGCATCGCCTGCCCGCGCTGTGACTTACTTCGTTTTCGCTTAGCGTTCTTTCTGCCTTTTTTTCTTTTTACTCGGCTCCTAAGGGTCCTAGCGTGATTTAAATAGCCTTCCCAAATGTCCTTTCTTTGGTATTGTTCGTCGAATCGTTGAGCTCCTAAAGTTCTGAGTTGAGCTGCACGGTTACTGACAAATGCGTGCACTGACTGGACAGGTCCTCTTAATCTGCGTGGTTCTTTCCTCAGAAGACCATTTCAGATACTAATCTACATGGTCCTCAAAGATTATGTTCGAACATATAAGTACACATTGACATTGATGAATTTTATACATACAATGACATGAGTATTTACTTTGTAAAGTCTAACAATCTACATGGTCTTCACATGATCTGACCAAGATTATGTCTGGACTTTAAAAGAGACAGTGACCTCTGAGTTTGTTTCGGCCTTTCTTCTCAGAGTAGTCAGATAGGAAACGCCGACCTCATCTAGTTTTTAAAATATGATTGACGTGTAAAAGTGTTTGTAACAACCCTACTTACAGAAATAAAATCATTTATCATTTATCACTTCCTCAAACAAAACCTTCCTCAAAAGTTGGGCTATCTAATGCAAAAAGATTTTTTCAGATCTAACCGGTAGTTCTGGAGATTACCCCTATATACAAACAATACCTCTTTATAATATTGGTATAGATTCAAAAGAAAAATAATTAAATCATCCATCAAAATGAATGGCATTGGGATTGTGTTTGTGTGACACAATTACCCGGCTTGATAAATTATCCAGAGAGTACCTAACCAACACTAAATTCTGAATATTCAAATTCAGGTCCTACAACAATATCAGTCTCAGTTTCAGTCCCAGGTGTCGATCCTTCATTAACCTTATTATCTATCACTAATTAAGTCACTACCGTCTTAGCCTGTTATCATCGTAGACTAGGAACCTAACTTGAAGGTGTTCTTATCACGGATTAGCAATTAATATTCACCTGTAGGCTTGTTGCTAAGTGCCAGTAATAGGTAGTGCCATTAGTAGTTATTGTAAGATCATTAATTCAGTACTTAGAACCTTCCTGAAATTGACAGGTGGGTTGCTTGGCATGTGTGCAGAACCCTAGCGCAAAGGATGAGATGAGTTTGAATAAGTTATACCTTAGTGGGTGCATGAAGAGAAATGTGGTCTGAACTATATTAGATAGATGTGGGACAAGCAAAAGTGATTTTGTTGTCTTTACTTTATTGGCTAGAGAAAAAAACCGTCGATATACAGGAGAAGGAATATACAGAGAAATTCATTTAAACAACAACCTTTTTTATATATTTTAAAGCCCTTTGAAGAATTAAACGGAAATGAAACTGTGCGGAAGCTTTTTCCTCTTAAAAGAATGTACGAGTAACTTGCCTACACAAGAGTCAAAATTCCGTTTGTTTATTTATTCAAAGAACCCTCGAAAGTGGCACAGTACTATCATCCTGAGCAATACGCGGGTAAATAAAATCTTATCAAACCGCTTATGCAGTGAGCGTATTGGGTCCCATTATCCTGGACAGTTTGGCATACAAGACCAATATTTGGGACGGCGAAAAAGCTAAGGGTGGAATTTTTTTATTGCCTCCGCCAAATAGATATTGGGATAGTTGTCGGATTCGGTTGATTTCTTTCGGTAAAAGGATTTTGTCTGGAGTCTCAGGGGCAGAATGAGACCCTTTTATTTTCAAGAACAAACGGTCTTCAAAGGTCAATCCTAATGATAATGTGGGATTAGATAACCGTTTCATGTTTGTCCTTGTATCTGACATTAATTTGACCTTCTAGCAATATGTTGTTAAAGGTTAGTAACTAGATCTGATTGGGGTTAGCCTCGATTTTATCCGTAATTGGGCATGGGTCAGATTAGGTTTACTTTTAGAAAAGAAGTTCTTTACGTGTGTATTCTCGTGTTACATCACGTGTTACCGTCACGTGTAGGCAACGTCTATGTCCCTCTGTTCCGTAGTGATAACTTATGGATCGTTTGGCGGCTTCCCTAAATGGAACTTTTCGGCTTTAGAAAGATTCATTGTTATGTGAATTTCTTTATGGCTCTCGTCTTTTTAGACATGGTTGAAGCATTTCGTGTAATATTTAATATACGACCCCGAGGTCCCGGTCCTTTGGCAGGCACGAGTACTTTAGGTTCGAGTGGCCGAAACCAACTCGCAGAGGCCTGTTAGACGCTTTTTATGAAACGAAGCACCAACCGATGATTACTAATTTATTTGTTTGTTTTTATTTTTTTACTATTTTTGTAATGTTAGAACACAACATAAAAGCTGCAGCAGAACACTGACTCCTAAGTCACAGGATCACCTAGTTTGGAGTCAGGGTTTACCTTATCCGTATGACCTTTAGTTAACCAAGCTATACAATGTGGCGCGACAATGGTGACTTTAATTTAATACACGGGTAGGGCTAGTGCCCATTAACCATATAAATATTGATAGGTTAAAATAATACGTAAACTGAAAAAAAAAATTTTTCAAACAAACTAAATAATAAAAAAGTCATTAAAATTGGGATCACCCTTGCAAAAATTCATTCATGAAATTACTTACCTAGCTCGCTTACGTTAACTCGGAGCGGCAGCGACGCGGCGCATCGCGTCTTGTACCTACTCGTGATCGGTCCGATTCTTTGACGGCATATTATCAAAGAAACCGAGCGGCGCAAGTGGTACAAACACTTATCACATCACCCTCTCTTGTTACTATTAGTAATAACTGTCATCACTAATCACTGCCATCACGATCATAAGTTTACACAAGCACTAATAGCACAAATAAATGCGTCCGTATCGCAAGAGGTGTAAACGTACCTACTAGATAAGAAAACGAAAACCAATCAAAGTGTCTTTATCGCAGTACCATGATCTAATTACTATCCTAATTACACAAAAAGAAATAAATAAAACAATAGCTAAGAGTCTTTTTCGCGACGTAATTATGCGCACTAGTATAAATAAGTGTGTCAAGGACACGGGTTCGACTAGCACTAGAAAAGCAAAAAAAGAATTCGTGTTCGGTGCGGCGGGTGGGTGGAAGGGAGAGCGCGCGTCGCCTGCGCTGCTCGCCAACAAAGGAAATTTCCTTAAATTCGCCTACTCTATGCATTTGTTTCATCCTAATAGTATTGCTTATTCGTTTTAATTTCATTGATGCGAAGTTATGATCCGTGACCGAGGGAAATGACCGCTGCGCGACAGTTCTTTATGTACAGGTTGCTCTAAAATGCTATTTTCTAAAATTTTAAATAAGTCCGTAAATAATAACATTTAATGGAAATATAATTTCTTCATGAAACGAAAATGTGAAAACGCATATGTGTGTTAAATTAAAGTCACCATTGCAGCGCCACGCTGTATATCCTAGTCTTAAGCAATGTTTTAGTATAAATAAAGAATGTTATTATTATTTCGTTTATTTATTTATATACTTATTAAATACATTTTAAATATTTTTATAAAAATCATAAAAAAAAAACATTTATAAATATAAAAAATAGTAGTCCGCCGGTATTGGTAGCAGGGTCCAAGTTACCGGTGGTTAGGGCTCCAGAGACAGGAACCTACTCACGATACGAGCAGTATCCAGGAGTACTGCCTTCTGAATCCTTGATCCAACCACCTAACGAGACCTTCGAGAGATGTTGATCGAGGCTTTTGGCCATCAGGCCATTGCACGATACGACAATCGGCACAATGACAGTCGAGCTCACATTACACATATCAACAACCTCGTGTTTTAAGTCGAGATATTTAATTTGTTTCTGTTTCTCAGCTTTCACGAGGGACTCATCACGTGGAATGGTAACATCGTTAATCATTGTGCGGCGCGCTAATCGATCTATCACCACTATATCAGGCTTATTGGTGACAGTAATGATAGACCATCCCAGTACAACGTGACTTGGTCATTATCGTGAACTAAGTACTTGTAATACGGTAAATAAACTTGTGGATACTGAGGATCCAGAAGTTTGTTTACCTTTTTATTATTATTATCCCTGTATGCACTATGGTGTAAGTAATATTATTATGTTTTCATCGACTACGCCGCCATATTGAGGTGTTAGCTATATTACGCAAAGTTCTCGTTCGAAATCCACAAAATTGTTTCAATTCTAATTTACCATCTTCCCTTTAAATTAGAATTTTCTTCTTTTTACAAACGAACACATAACACAATTTAAGAATAAGTATATAATATATAGATACAATACAATTATTGTTGCAGACATGTTCGTTTACGATACTGCCAAGAGACACTTAATAGAATTACTTAGTTGGAATACTGCGTAGATCATCTTCTTGTTATAACTTTATTTTATTTATTCATTTCTACAAAAGAAAGAATTTGAGCAATTTCTGTGATCTCTGGACACTCATCTATATTTGCTGCGCGACTTTTATTCAAGAAAATTCGAAGTGAGAAAATGCTTTCAACGAGCATTTATTTCATCGTCGGTTTTATAGACGAATTTTTTCTCATAGGCTATTCTTTCTTCTAGTTTTAGTAGCAATTGGAATAAATTGCACAGAAGGGACAGCAGGGGCTATACTCAATAGTAACGATAATGATTCTTTCGAGAATTTTCTTGGATTTTTATTCTTCAATTATGTCTTTCATCTATCATTTGGCAGTCTTCTTAAAATAACAAATATTATATGATATAAATTGGCTTTTGAATGGCCGACCTTGCGTACGTAGAATTTTCATAATAATTCCTTTACTACCAGTATTAATAATTCCAGCGTCAATTAATATAGTATTAAGATCTATTTAACAGCACGTCAGCTTCTGATGAGCTCATTTATATCTCATTGTTTATTTAATTGTACCTCTTAAGTCCTCTCATCCGTCTATCTTACTCAATAATTTGAATACGGATTCCGTATTAGTTAATGGAAGTTCATTGGAATTTAATAGACGTAACCGGAAGATTTACATTGATTCAGTATCTTGTTTAGTGCAAATACAACATACAACCCTAATCTCTTCAAAGTGAGAGTGAACAGGCTTCTTTTGGGTAAGCTCACTCCACCGTCGACTCTGTCTCTGTCACCACTGACCTATACCTACTAAAGTCAAGAGCAAACCAACTTAAATAAAAAAAATAAAAATTGTCGTGGTCTACGCCTCCACGTTCCACAAAGGTCACTCGTTAAAACTATTATGATGTAATGAATTCTAGGATGTAGGTATATGTATTCATAACTCGGTTACCTTTTAAATTAAATACGCTACCTGGAATTACAACTATTTTCAATTAAATTAATCAATTTGAAAATTGTCGTGGTCTACGCCTCCGCGTTCCGCTAAGGTCACCTGTCAGAACTATTGTGATGTAATGAATTCTAGTATGTAGGTATATGTATTCGTAACTCGGCACCCTTTAAATTAAATACGCTACCTATTTTTCTATTTTTTCTTTCATTTTCTTTTGGGTTTGAAACACGTAGATTTCGAGACACTTTAAATTTTAAAAAAACCAGCACAGAATATATCCTAGGTATCTTAGCTTGGCTACAAGTGCCCAACTGTTCTCCAGATTCGTACAGTGAGCTTATTGAGACCTGTTGGGAAATAAGGAGCCAGCGGAAGAATTTCACTTATATACACTCGAGAGCAATGAATCCGGGTCACTTAAAGAATGTTAAAAATCTCGGAAACTAAAAATGATAGGTTAATGCAATAAATTGTATTTAATAGACAATGTAATACTCCTTAAATGAAAGTAAAAAAAAATACATTTTATTAACACAAAATTACATAAAGAAACAAACTGCTGATCTCTCCTTAAAACAAAAATAGGAAACATGAAATTTTTGAACTTTATTACGATTTTCTTGAATTTTAATACTTCGTATTGCCTCCTCGTGCTTCCATTACTGCGTTTACGCGGTTTGGCATGCTGTACACCAAGTTCCTTATACGATTTTGGGGAATATTCTCCCATTCCTCTGTGAGAGCAATTTTGAGCTCACGAAGCGTGATTGGGGGAGGGTTTCGTTGTTTTACGCATCTGCCTAGCTCGTCCCAAGCATGCTCGATCGGGTTGATATCCGGGCTGCGCGCTGGCCACTCCATACGAGTAATGTTCATCTCTTGAAGGTAGTCATTCACAATCCTACCTGTATGAGGTCGGGCATTGTCATGCATAAATATAGCATCCTCACCTAAATTGACCATAAATGGACCAACGTGATCATTGAGGATTTCTTCCACATATCTTACGCTAGTTAAAGAGCCGTTTTCTATGATCACCAGCTCTGTGCGACTTTCAGAAGAAATTCCGGCCCACACAAGTACAGACCCACCACCGTAGGCTACTTTTTCTTCGATGCATGCTTGCTTGAATCTTTCCCCTGGTCTTCGATACACTCTGTGTCTTCCATCGTGCTTGTAGAGCATACATTTTGATTCGTCGGAGAACATAACTTTTGACCAATCTTCAATACTCCAATTTACGTGGCTCTGGGCATATCTTAGTCTTGAAATACGATGCCCACGCTCCAGTTTAGGGCCGTTTGCAGTTCTAAGGGGTTTTAAATTAGATTCAGCAAGCCGACGTCTTACTGTCCATGCACTTGGGTTACTTCCTCCGAGGCGTCGAAACTGATTGGTGAGTTCAGTTCCTGTGAGAAAGCGATTTCGAAGCATGGTGTTCACCAAGTATCGGTCTTCTCGTGCTGTGGTACACCTGGTTCTGCCCGTTCCTGGTCTGCGTAGGTTAGAACCAGTTTCTTCGTAACGTCGGAGAACTCTTTGTACTGTTGACAGCGACACACCGACAGTCCTGGCTGTATCGCGCTGACTCCGGCCGGTTTCCAGCATTGTAAGTATTCTGGTGCATTCTTCAGGCGTAAGCGACATAATTTCAGCTTGAATATTGAATATAGAGCACTATCAACATGGTTTATGTACCCACATAAATGACAGATTACAAACAAAAGCAAAACCAAATGCTGTAATTTCGTAGTTCCATCTTCGAAAGTGGCCCTTTTTCAAATTTGATTTTTTTATGATATAACTTTACAATAACTAAGAAGTTTTAATACCTTCATTTAAGGAGTATTACATTGTCTATTAAATACAATTTATTGCATTAACCTAGCATTTTCAGTTTCCGAGATTTTTAGGATTCTTTAAGTGACCCGGATTCATTGCTCTCGAGTGTAGTAACTGTTATTGTTATTATTAATGTAACTCTGACTTGTGTAGTACTAGCGTTCGCACGGTTTTTACAACTTGACAAATCATCTAGATTTCTATAATACTTATAAGTATGAGGAACAGGATGTAAAGTTCTCTCATACCCATAGTAAATGGAGGATCCTCCGACCAGACGGGCGTCGTGTCTGGTGGGCAACTGCCCGACGATTGATGTTGGGACGTTGTATACAGAGTTGATATGACAGAGGGGCATTAAATTACCCTACGTATACTATACGTGTTTAGTATTAATTGAATACAGTATAAAAATAAAAAGCACCCAAAATCAGTTTTTTTTTTCAAACAAATTATATAGCTTATAAATCAGAGTAAAACGCAACCACCCTTTGTAATGAAAGTGCAAGTGTGTGTGTATTTATTGCCATCTTTTTAACGAAAATATTTGGTTGTACCTACTTGTGACTTGCGTCAAAGCGGCAACAACGCATCGTAGGTTATACTCAGAATTATCGTTTTAAGGTGCATGACCTATGCGTATAGACATAATCAGCTGTTAGGAAAGATATATAAGAAAAAATAAAAATATCGTTTGCGACTAAACTACTGTTCCTATTTAATAGATTTTTGGCACAGAGCATGAAAATGGTACCTAGTATAGGCAGTTTAAAGGAAAGCCCCTCTGTCGTATCAACTCTGTATATGCTAGTTGCGCGGTAAACTCTGCTTGCGCGATGCAGGATTTTGGGTGACGTCAGTGTTATGCGTAGTTCGTATGTGGCGATGTAGTTACCGCTACAATTATAAGTATTTTTAATATAAATGTACATATACACGTGAAACTTCCAGAATACATTATCTAAATGGTGGTGAAAATCGCATAAAAATCCGTTGCGAAGCTTAGAAAACCAACGGGGTCACACAGACCGACCCTTTTTTTATAAATGGCATCTCCCAGGTCAAAATAGGAGGTTGTCAGCTGCTTAACCGGGGTTGCCTGTGGTTGCCTTAATAAATTAGAGCCACCACCCAAGCCTTAAAAAAAACTTATAAACTAGGCGACTACACGCTAAGGGCACCCCCTGTGGGGTACGGACCTCGGCTTAGGGCTTCGCTTGAAAATGGCAGCAAGGAACAGGCTGGATCGGAATTATTATTAACGGACGAATTTCAAGCTACAGGATCAGCGGCGCGGGCTAGCTCGAGCAAGGGAGAGTGAACAGGCTACTTCTGGGTAAGCTCACTCCATCGTCGACTCTGTCTCTTTGACCTAGACTAGAGTCAAGAGCAAACCCATCTTAAATAAAAAAATAATAAAAGCGTCGGGGCGGATATATCGACCCGAAAAGCGACTTTGTTTTATATACTACTAGCTACCTGCCCCAGCTTCCCTCGGTTTTTACTACTTGACTAAACATCGAATTCACTTTATTTAATTTTAATATATTATAGTACACACAAACCTTCCGAAATAAATTCTCTAAGCGATAGTAAAAACCGTATCAATTTTCGTTCCGTAGTTTATAAGAACAACGCGAACACACAGACAGACATTAAAAGTGACTTTATTTTATAATATCGTTTCCGGAAATTTCAATTGTCGTAAAGCACAAAACACGACTTTTCAGTAGAGCCAATTTTTTTCACAGTACATCCCAAATACTTAGTCTAAAAATTGAGCTAGAGCTGTTGAAAATCCAGGTCGTAGTAGGTTTCTTTTAAAAGATAAAATTATTTTAAATATAGCAATCGATTGAGTTCGCGACACTGTTTCCAAATATATTTATAACTTATTTTCGGCAAAATGTCCTTTACAACAATTGTAATTTCCGCTATCGTTATGTATCTACAGAAATAGAACAGTACATTATTTTCTGACATTAAAAATTCCATTTATGAAGCACAGCAATGACTGAAACTTTTAAGATAGAACAGTACAGTGAAACTTTTTGATTTTGATAGAGTCTGCAAAGCTCTGCATTAAAGTCAATGACTAAATTAAAAAAAAAAATGTTGATGGTGAAGTTTAAAATATAAAATACAAAATTATGGCTTTCAACTATTAAAATAGCTAACATAATTTACAACAAAAACATCCGCAGTTAAAATAAGGACAATTAGTAGCCATTTAAATTTCAAAGCCAAGTTGTATAATTAAAAGCAACCTTTTGCAAAAAAAAAAAAAACTAAAACGAACGAAAAAAAAACTGCCTAATAAGCTACTTGACGAAAAAATACAAAAACCTTTTTGCCTTTCGGAGTGGATTCTAAATATGTAACAATACATATCGGGGCCTTTTAACGAATTGAATAGGTTTTCAAGCGATATCGGCAACACAATGTGGTTTGTATTGTAATCAAAAATGTTCCTTCGAGTCGGAAATTGAACAGTAGAAAAATTTGTCCCGATAGGGTTCAAGAATTGTAACATTTAAGTGCGATTCCATAGATTTTGCAAGAGTTTTTTTTATGGAACGAAATGTTGCAAAAATTGAGCTTGCAAGATGCTGACCGGGGTCTATTTGTAACAAATTATTAAGACGAATAAAATAACTGATTAATGACTCCCAAAATTCAATAACCTCCCATAAATAACTTGATGAACGAAGGAAGGGAAAACACGCAGAACAAGCCCATTTTTAGCACTTCAGCTCCGCAACTTCATGAAGATTATCTAGTATGTACATAATAATTAAAAAAGACCTTCAATTCAATTCTCAAATCCACCAAGAAAATATGTCAAAACTTATCAATCTTGGCCGTCTTCACCAAGTACACATCGTTCAACCCAACTATTAAACTGAACCTAATCTAAAGCACTCGAAACTTGGGACAATGATAGACACGTTCAAAGCCGTCCAATGCCGTCCACGTCCCACGAATAACGTCAAATATCATGTACTTCAAGATAATAAAGTTTGTCCTCCAAAACTACAGTCTCTTGGGACCCTAGCTTTCTTGTATCATCAATTTTTTCTTCTACCCTGATGGATTCGACTTTGCCTTCTGACATTTTTGAAAGTTCATTGAGTTTGTGTTCGAAAATTGATTTTGAATTCTGGAACTTTTTGTTGAATCAATCTCATTTTTGAAGTTTTTCTTAAGGTCTCTAGTGCAATTCCCCATTGAGCAACGAGGTAGAATACAGCAAAGGGATTTATGATATAATAGAAAATATAAATAATAATGGAGCGCAGTGGTGACCCAGTGGGTTACCACAACTCGTAAGTCACGCCCGTTAGGCCGTGACTTACGAGTTGTAGGTCGTAGGTTCAAACCCAGACAGGCGCTTTACTCTGTGTAAGTTATTTCATCACCACTGCTCTCAAAACGGTAAAAGAAAACATATATATATATATATTTGGAAACCCGCATTGGGCCCGCGCGGTGGATTACGGCCCACTCCCTCTCACCGAGAGGAGGCCTGTGTCCCAGCAGTGGGAACATTGTAGGCTAATGATGATGATGTTGAAATAATAATACCAGCATGTTACTGCCACTGCAGGGCAAAGGCTCCTGGTTTGTTATAATGAGAAGGCATGAGCATTGATCACCAGGCTTGCTGAAGACGGGTGGCGATTTTAGACTTATAATTATTTAAGATACTCGTATTATATCTATTTACATATCTTTGAAACGATAGACGTTTTACGTTTACGTCTACGTTTTATAGACGGCACGGTTGGCGCAGTGGTTAAGCGATTGACTGCTGCGTTACATGTAGTAGTGTGGGGCAACGTTTAAAAATATATATATATATATATATATATATATATATATATATATATATACGAACACGACTACTCATAGATTTCGACAAAAATCTCTTGATTGTCCTAAATAAGTACTTATTCATTTGCTGAAGCGGCAGAACCACTAATTGTACAAGTTTTAACAGACATCGTTTGCTTCTAAATCAGTAAAATCTTTCTAATGCAAATTCAACATCAAAGGGCTCGTCTAATTTAAAAAAAAGTATTGCGAAGAAACCGCGGTCTATTGAGGTCCAGTTTGGCGTGCAAAGTCATTATCTTGGGCCCTCGAATAACTTTGTCACGTTTCTCGTTAAAAATGCAGAGTGTAGCTCATCGACCTTTTATTGGACGTAGGGTTGCTACCCACCAGACATCATTAAAATTCTGTGTTTAAAGTTTTTATTGTGTAATGTGTTAGTTGTTTATTAAATAATCTCTACCTTACTTAACTTGTAAATACTTAATTTATTAATTTGAAATGTTTCTGAATGTTATTTTAATCTTATTATAGGTACCTACAGAAACTAAAAAAAAATGGCTTTGACAAATAAATGTTTTCATTCATTCATTCAATCATATTTCCTTTTGCATATCCATAGCCGAACAGCTTTGTATCCAAATGATAAAAAAATGATAAATGATTTTATTTCTGTAAGTAGGTTTGAACAAACACTTTTACACGTCAATCATATTTTTCTTTAAACTAGATGAGGTCGGCGTTTCTTATCTGACTACTCTGAGAAGAAAGACCGAAACAAACTCAGAGGTCACAGTCTCTTTTAAAATCCAGACAAAATCTTGGTCAGATCATGTGAAGGCTATGTAGATCGGTGTCTGCAATGGTCTTTTGAGGAAAGAACCACACAGATTGAGTGGACCTATCCAGTCAGTGCACGCAATTGTCAGTAATCGTGCAGCTCAACTTAGATTCAAGGAGCTCAACGATTCGACGAACAATACCAAAGAAAGGACATTTGAGTAGGCCGCATAAATGACTCAAACTGCCAGATCATGATTACGCTGAGAAAAAAATAAATATAAAAAAAAAACCAATGACTGACATAGTTCTCACATTCACAATAATTAGAATAATATTATAATAAAATTTGAGGACCATGTAGATTTGTGTCTGAAATGGTCTTTTGAGGAAAGAACCACCCAGATTGAGTGGACCTGTCCAGTCAGTGCACGCATTTGTCAGTAACCGTGCAACTCAACTCAGAACTTAAGGAGCTCAACGATTCGACGAACAATACCAAAGATAGGACATTTGGGTAGGCTGCATCAGCTACTTAAACTGCCAGAACATGAGTAAAACTGGAACAAAAACACACATAGTCCTCACATTCACAATAATTTAAAATAATATACAGTAAATGTAGCCAGATAAATGCATGTATATTTAGCATCGCTCGTAAAATTAATATAGGTAGTATTGTAGGTCGTATAAGTATATAACTATACTAACGCATTGTGCTCGGGTGAGTGATTTTATGACGTCACTAGCGTACGGTTGATTGGATTCCGTCACGGCGCGTGTGAGTGTGAAACTTTACAACCCCTACAAAACCTACCAATAGAATTATGCACCGAATAGTTTGAACACCTGTAACTTTTATTTAAATTTCTTATAAACAGATTGATTAGGACAATGATTAAAGTTCCAAAATTATTTGCCTTAAGTACCTACCACCTATAGGCGAGGCTGTGAGACCGATCCAGAGGAAATAATATTGAACTTGCCTGGGAATTAAACGCGATATCTGCGCGTCACTATTTTCAAACGTATACTAAATAGCATACACTTTTTCATTTTGTAGAACAGCATTAAACTGTTATTATTCATTCGATATAACACAATTTTTGATATAACACAATTTTTCGATATAACATTACAAACATGAATGTAAGTAGGAACGTATTTTTCTTTCTTTGTATAATAATTATACAATATTTTTTTAATTTATTTATTTTAAAATATAATTTTTGCTCTCGCGACAACCCTAAGTAGTGTATCTCATTAAATCGTGCCGCGCCATCGATCCTGTTGTGCATTTTTCCCGTGTCTGCAGAGTTCCACCTCAACCTCAAGTGTACCCAACACAACCCAGAGTTCACACACGTACTCTCGAACTTAATTAAATTATTTTTTATTTAAAATATTGGGTAATGACAAGGGTGTTAGTAAATAAAAAACCTGTTTTTTTTTTATAAAAAAAAGGATTTCCAGCGTTTCCAAATGTCTTTTGTTATGCGCACAGCAAAAGAGTGGAACTCTCTACCTGCGTCTGTGTTTCCGAACGCATACAACCTCAATCTCTTCAAAGTGAGAGTGAACAGGCTTCTTCTGGGTAAGCTCACTCCATCGTTGACTCTGTCTCTGTCACCACTGACCTAGACTAGAGTCAAGAGCAAACCAATATTTAAATTAAAAAAAACTATGAAAGAAGCAGTACAGCATGATACACACATTACATGATTGCTATTCAAGAGTTCCCAAATAGGCTGGTTTTGCAAACGGTATAAAAACTACATAGAGAGAGCTCGTATTTGGTTGTAACTGAGCATAGACTGACACGTGTCTCACAGAGAGGAGCCCTGTGTCCCGGCAATGGGAACGATAAAGGCTGATTATGTATGTATGAATATCCTTTATTTATTCAGCCGTGTTAATAGTGAAGCAGACAATTACAATCCCGCATTTGCAATTTCTACGTAGATTACATTATGGATAGTGCCCACAGTATCAGAGGCATCAAATATTTGTCTCCAGTCACCATCAAATATTTGCCACCATGCGGGAATCCAACCGCAATCATTGCATTTCCAAATTGCACTGCCCACTAAAGCATTTACACCGTAATTTCTGATAGATTAGCCAATTGAAGCAATGTCCATTACTTTAGTAGTCGTACAATGTCGATTCGGACTATCCGGCTTCTGACTTCAAAATGAGAGTGAACAGGCTTGAGGCTTCTTTTGGGTAAGCTCACTCCACCGTCGACTCTGTCTCTGTCACCACTGACCTAGACTAGAGTCAAGAGCAAACCCATCTTAAAAAAAAATGGATTTTCTCAGTAGCAATTTGGAGCCAGATTTGTGCCCTATTACATGGGACTTTAAACGTAATGTCGAACTGTGGGTGTACACACGGCTACACATCAAGCTATAAATTTCCAGTTTACACTGACCTCTCATTGTAAAGAAATCCTATACAATGCGAGATCAGCTTATACTGGAAATTTATAGCTTGATCTGTAGCCCTGCGTACTTAGTACTGAGGTACACTTCTGTCTAACCCTTCGGGGTATAGAGGTGTGAATGTATGTTATGTTACTAACGTATTTCTACATACAGTAAGTTCTTGACGTATCTAATCAAGCAAAGAAAATACCTTTATTATCTAGATATATTAATAATAGAGTATGCGGGAGTTTCTGACAGCTCATTATGGATCGCTCTGAAAGAACGAATGAACAAAATACATAGTTCACTCAGAATGAGCGAACTAGTTCAGAATGTTATCGCTCATGTGGGGTCAGTTTTGATGAGGGTATATGGATAATAATAAATGTCAGTACAACGAATCGAGGTAATAACCGCGTAATAATAGCTGGTAACCGTGATAGTAAGTGAGTTTTCTTAAACAAAATGTATTTCTTATGTTAGATATTTTACCTTACACTTTCAAATGCAGTGGTTAAGAAAGGTGCTTATCGCATAATATTCTATCTAAAGTCTGTCTAAAGTATCATCCAGACAAAATCTAGAAATTTTGTCCTGATGTACCAATATGCTTTTTCTCATAGTTCTTATTTATTTTTATATCAGTTTTACTTCTAATTGTCATATCCCATTGTAATCGTAATGTAAAGTGATGGCCTGAAACATAGGTTTGAATAAACCTAGATCGAGTGCGTCGCTAATTCTTTTTAAATGAAAATCAAAGATGACCGTCAGCCATCTTTGATTTTCATTTTGACCTCACTTTCGGCTTTAGCAACCTCGTTAACCATGAAAACGACAATAATAGTCATATTAAACGATAGGTCCTTAATAACAAACAACGTACATGCGCATTTTCTTTAGTAGCTAGTTTAGGAAAAAAAATAAAAGAACTTATTTGAGTTTTTGACTGAATTCCTGTTTTGGTTTTATTAAAAAAACCCCGTAAATAGTATGTAATGTTTAGCCACATAAATAATAACTTTGAAATAATATAAAATGATCAACATAATTAGGATAAAAAATATATTAAATTCTCGATTATGATTTTAAATGTAATGCTTGGTCAATCCCTAGCATCAGTGGGATGACACTGACAGCTCACTCCACCTAAGTGTTCACTTCACGGTGAGATTTTTACAGAATCGACATACAGGATGTGTCTAGAGGTATCACACTGACTTACGTTGTGTCGAGATAATTGTGTAGACTCTCGCACTTCTTGAGGAGTTACTAAAAATTTAGGACAATAAATAGCTACTTTTGTCTTTGATCAGCTTTTCAAAAGATAGTGGTTCTGCTCTACAGCCACTTGGGTTCACTAGTTAAAATTTTAATGTTTGGAAGATATGCATCCCTTTTTATTAATTTAAATTTTTCTGACATTACGAACGTAATGTTTATTTTTATTTAATCAAGTTTTAATTGGTGAATACTTTAATATATGAATGATTATCTTTTCGTATGGTTTGAAAACTAGTGTTTTGTATAATTTAGAAGCATTTGTTCAATTTTGTACACAGTAGGTACCCTGGATCCATTTATTATGTCATTATTACGTACGTTGACTTGACAGCAGTTGAGAGTATGTCATGCTCACTTAAATGACTCACTGATGGTGGCGCGTGTGTTGGATCATTCGGTTCCCTACAATATGGTTGTGCTGGATGGTGCTGATCCACGCGGCATGTTCGTGAACAGGTGCTGTCGCGTCGGTTAAGACTGGTCATCTCTTAACTGCCAGGCTTATTTTTAATAGTTTCTTTTTTTTAACATCGTTCTCACATTTAGAAGCAACAAGAATAATGTACCCAGGATTTTGTAATAATATCATGATTTAAATGTGTGTCCCTGGACTTTCTTGCTCGTTCTTCTCCCTAAAGATCTACCTTTTAGAATGGGCAACTAGCTTCAACCTTCTCACAAACTGACCGACTCTTTGACAATTCAAAAGCCCCTGTAAATGGTTTAATTGAAATAAATGCTTTGAGTTTAACTTTGAGTTGGTAAGCGTGATTAGTCTTTATTATCATACTAGTGATAGAAAAGAGAATTTAACATTCTATCGCTCTTCATTATTAATTTTTATCTGATAACGCGCACTGCCATTTCTCCGCACTACAAGCTAAACAATGATACCTAACATAAACTACAGTTATGAATGTTATACAGTTATTCTACGATGACGACAGGCATTTCTTTACCGCCGCTAAAACTGGCAGCCTAAAGAGATTCACGACAGCATAAAGTCCCGAAAATACGAGTAATAACATCTTCTTCCAAACAATAACACTAATACACTAATATCACACACGTAACTCCCAAGACTTAGGTAAATACAATCCGGTAAAACCACATTCACTGGAGCAGACACCAGCCATTGAGGATGTCACCGAACATCGCAAGATGAGGGGCGACCATCCGCTGTGAATACAGAATGATTCTATAATTAGATCGCTCGCAGAATCATTGTTCTGGATTTTGTGAGGGAAGCAAATCTTCGAGAAATATATATTTTGAAAAGGAAGAAGGATTGAGTGCGATTGTGATAATAGATGAAGCTATAGACAGCGTTAGTAAAAACAAATCATGTTCAAAGCGTTTTCTAGATTGTCATGAACCGATTTCTATTTCCAGAAAACTCAACTTGCTCTCAAGATATTAACACATTGTAGACAACGTTATGCAATAGAGACATCAAAAAGGTAAGCACACAGAAAAAAAACAACGATGAAGCTACCTGCGCCTTCTATTTTCAAATGTAACACAAGCAAGCAGGTTGAATAGAAATACTCATTTCTATGCGACGTAATTTCAAATAGAACACATTCCGCGGGAAATATCATGCAAATGGCGACGAATCTTTTTATGAATAATTCATAAGTGCACTTGAATAACAGAATGCCTGAAAATAAAACTCCTTGAGAGCCCATCCGTGCTTTAAGGCAGAGAAACATGACGCGACAACGCGACGCGATTCTAGTAGAACAATCTTCTATGAAACTTCATGACAAAATTTCTACTAGAATCGTGTCGCAGTGTTGCTTTGCGATTAGCATCAAAGGAGAATGGATCAGGCAGTCAGTTACATACGAGATCGCATGAGCGCAACCCGCGGACTCGTTACGCCCTTCTAATTAAAAAAAACGAAAAACGTAGATTGTATGGTATATGTATGTAGACGTTTCTAATAGTGGACAATATTTTTAAATAAGTTTAAGTAACTAGTGATTATATTACCTACCTCACTCGTTTCCTTTGCCCACAAAGTAGATAGACAATTACACAATGAACAATTTAATTGATAATTACCCCTTTGAAACGATTGTGAGCCCGTCGTCGCCGTCGCTCAGAAGAGAGAAAAGAAAATGAATTGGGGGCAGACGAAAAATGTGAAGGAGATATGCTTATAGATTTTAGCCGAATTTGAAGAGTGTGTGTTATTTTATAACGTCTTTATTATTTATTGATTCTTAATCAATAGAAAGTATATGGTCATATGTAGGTATGTAGAGAAGCGTTGTTAGTTTCACGTAAAGGCGTCTAAATTAAATAATGTCTGCCTTATCAATCAATCAACTCAGCCTATCGTAGTCTACTGATGACATAGGCCTCTCCCAGGCTGCGCTACAACACCCTGTCCTCCGCCTTCCGAGTCCAGTCTGTCCCAGCCACCATCTTAAGGTCATCGGTCCATTTAGCTGGGGGGCGTCCCACACTACGAAACTACTATTAAGTACTATAATTTCTGTACTAGGTTAAAATTACACCTTACATGAACTACTTAGTACACGAATTGGTACCTAAGTGCTAAATTTACATTATATAAGTGTTCTCCGTTTTAAAGTTTCTCTTTATTTCCTTAGCAAAAAGGCATTATGTACTACGAAGTGTTAGCACCTACACGAAAGTTCGACGATAATGGCAGTGATGTCCAAAACTATTTAATGAAAGTTCGCTAACTACGAGTATCTTGACGAAGGTCCGGCTAAGTGTAACTTTTCTAATTGACTAACAGCTTTGGTAATCAACCGGTAATTAACGCCTTGAAGGGTTTTGATAATTAACCTTATGAATTCTGAGGTGGGCACTCAAAGTTTGACAGTAGTTTAATGTTTAATAGTTAGCAAGGAACAGCCAACAGGCAGCCTGACATTTTGTCGAAGGAAGCATCAAAAATGGTGTTTCTTTAAATTGTTGGAAGTTAGGATCATTCGGTGTTGTAGGAACTAAAAGTAGTAAAATCTGCATAAATATTATAAAAACAGCATCACAAGTCGCTGATGCAAATAATTTATAGCCTGGTAGTCAAAGTCACGTTTGTCTCTACAAACCTCACAATCCTAGCTGTTAGTTACTATGGGCAAAACTTCTCAACAGATGTCTATTGAATACGAGCTTAGGTGGAATCCCAGAATACACGGTTCCATTTCTGCTGCACATCGATTAATTAAAACTGAACTCAAGCATATCACAGTTT
Source organism: Brachylomia viminalis (assembly GCA_937001585.2). Lineage (NCBI taxonomy): Eukaryota > Metazoa > Arthropoda > Insecta > Lepidoptera > Noctuidae > Brachylomia > Brachylomia viminalis. Next base: position 22,013,756 of record OW443298.2, on the reverse strand, counting down.
ACTGCTGCCAACATTTAAGCCTGTCCTAATTCCATCCAACAGCTAAATTATTGACAGCACTATTGGTTCATTTTGCACAACAATCAGAAATGGAGTTAGAATTTAGGCAAATATTTGCGTGAATCTCTCTCTCTGTACATGTTTATATAACGTAATCGATATTGGCAATATCGTACTGATCGCACGTCAGTGGTAACAAAACCAGTATAGGCTGGCCCTGCATTCTATTAAAACTCCGTAATAAGCTGGGTAGGCTCAATGTTAAAGTGATTCCACCGAGTGTGGCCTACTGTACCCTTTCTGCTTCAGATATTCGACGTAATACTTAGTTATCTTGCCTAATTTGTTGTGCAACCCAATTTGCTGACAAATAGCTAAATATTTGGAGAGCAGTGGTGACCCAGTGGTAACGGCCGTGACTTGCGAGTTGTAATTCGTAAGTTCGAACCCAGACATGCTTTACTTTGTGTAAATTATTTCATCACCACTGCTCTCAAAACGGTGAAGGAAAACATCGTGAGGAAACCGGCATGTTCTAGAACCTAAAATTCGAAAGACATGTGACATCTACCAACCCGCACTGGGCCCGCGTGGTGGATTTCGGCCCACTACCTTTCACCGAGAGGAGGTCTGTGTCCCAGCAGTGGAAACTTTTGGGCACGCCACAATTGCGGCGATAAGTCCCCTCTTTGAGGAGTGGCTAGAGAGGCGCCATGCAATGGGCAGCTCGCCGTTCGATAAGGACCAGGCCCGGGTCGATGGCGCGTTGTGTACCACGCGCGCCTCAAATAGATGTCAGCATCAGTGACGGGGTCCGCTAGGGCCGATGCCTGCCAGGGTTGCGGGAAAGTCCGAGAGGGATACCGTGGCCCATGGCACAGGCAACTGAAGGAACACGGGTGGGTTTTAGTCAGTAAGAGTCTGAATCGCCCTACCGCTCTGCACAGAGCGGGAGAAGTTATTTGATGATTATCCACACACACAAAAAAAAAAAGCAGTGGAAACTTTATAGGCTTTTTGATGATGAGGTAAATATTTGAATGTGTAAATTGTTTTTTCTATCTGATTTGTCGATTGAAGTGATTTAGATATATTTCAGGGAAGCACTTAAGGCTTGTGTTATGGATACCAGATGGTTGATACACTACTTAAATACATATATTTTTTTGTAAATACATAATACATCATACATATTATAAATATACACCCATGACTCGGGTACAAATGTCCATATTCATCATACAAACATTTGCCCCTACCGGGATTCGAACCCAGGACCATTTAGTTTCGCTGACTACACTTAGCCACTGTAGCCACTACACCAAACGTGTCGTATTATATAATATTCGTAGTATTTTCAAAAGTATTGGTAGTGCTGAAATAGATACCCTGCAGGTAGGTACCTATTTCTATACCTACTAGGTATTATACCGGTGTTCAAATAATAATCAGCGATAGCATTCTGAATTATACAAGGTGAAATTAAATTAGCTATTTGTTAGTTAATTTAATTTGACCCCGCAGACGTGATATGTATCAATATCTAAACATGATAAAACAAAAAAAAAATATTAGGCGATAATTTTTATTTGGGGTCAACGACCGTTGGTACTGTAGTTACTCGAAATATCAGTTTAAAAAATTTTGTTTCTGTATAAACTTCACAGTCGTAATGGTTATCGATATCTAAACATGATAAAACAAAAAATAAATTACCTAACTTAATGTTTTTTTTGTGGGGTCATCGACCGCGGTTCGTGTATTTGCTTGAAATATCAGTTTAAAAATCGATTTTGTTTTGTGTGAACTTTATAGACATGATTGGTATCTTTAACTAAACACGATAAAACATAACTCATACTTCACGTAACAACACTGTCGTATAACTCTAAAAACAAAAACATCAGGTCTTTTTTATTTTTATTTTATCATGTTTAGATATCGATATCCATCGCGTCTGCGGGGTTTCCTTAGGTAATTTAATTTGCCTTTGTATTACGTCTAAGTTTTTTACTAGTAAATTCACATGTAAAAGTGTTTGTGTTATGTTATGTTTTATGGTTGAATAAACTGGAAATAAATTCTTGAGACCTTGATCTTAACATGAGAAAAGTTATTATAAAAAAAACACTAAATATACAATATAATTACTAACTATTTACTCTAGGGTACTAAATTAAATAACTATAATAATATATATACTAATAAATACAAAAAAAGGACACTCAAGCATAAAGCGTTTTAATAATGTATATAATGAAATGAAGAAGTTACCAACATAATTATATCGATAACATAAAACTTGAATTCACTACTAAATCAAAATGTTTCACATAAATCATAACAATAGATAAGTTACTCAATCAACTATTAAACCTTTTAAAACTTCGATCATAAAATCTCAAACTTTTCAGCGATCAAATTTTACCGATTTTCAAAGAAAGAAAAGTTTCAAAGAGCTATCGATATCAACAATGAAAAAGTTTTGAACTCCATGAAACATTGAATCTATTATAAAGTAAATACTTAATCGGCAACTTTACTCGCTAAAAGTACCTAGAGTAATAGCTCCAAGGGTCCATTTTATAGCCCTTCGCTTTTATTGGCATCTAAAACATTTAATTCTGTGTAAATACATTAGGAGATCGGTAAAGGCTATAGTTGCAGAATGTCTTACGTTTTTATAGGACCACACATAACGGGTGTAAAGAGATAGATAGATAAACCATTTATTTGGTGCACACAAAAAACAGCACAACACACAAAAATACAATCAGAAGATAAATATACTTAATAATTATAAAAAAAAACAAGGTGCCGATAAAGTAACAAGAAGAAAAACCTACATTATTTATTTATTTATTTATTTACTTAAAAACACATTTATACTTATAGATATAAAAGGCACACTATTAGACCTCTGGGGTCTGTCTTAGCATGCCATGATCTGGAATTACTCAACGCGCTACTGATTTACATTACGGAGTTAAGGTAAAATCGAGGTGTAATATTCTTTGAGCTTATGCTTAACCGTTTTACTGTTCATTGAGTCGCGAATTTCTTTAGGTATTTGGTTTAGTAAGACGGGTATTGTAAAAGATGCAGTGCGCCTACCATAGAAATTATTTTTACGTGGCACTTTAAGTGATTTTAATTTACATAGCGCAGTAAAAGTGACACTTTGACAAATACTTAAAAAACTAATTACTATCTAACGGAAGTACACAGTGCGGTGCGTGTCTCAAGGTTGCACCAAATGGGAGTCCAACTCAGCTTGTGTCAGGCAAATATACCTGAAGCTGATATTCTGCTGGATCCCTGAGTGACACACGGACGCTGAGCCGACGAGATACATTGGTGTTGTGACAGTGTGATAGCAGAGTGAAGTTAAGGATACCCGACGCTTTAAAGACACTTCCCGAAGCCGAGAGTCGCTTGTACTCCCCGTCATTGTAATATATTTTTTGTACTGGACCACACCTGGGAGGCTTTTGGTTACGGAGATATTGAAGGTCAAAATTCCAGCTTTAATTGACTTTTTTTTTTACGAAAACTAGTTTTTAATGTTATTTATTAAAAATGTAATGTATTGTATTAAAAATGTTAAAATTCATGGTCTTCCTTTTATTTGTGACATTAAGTTATTTAGCAAAAAATAATCCTTATGATGAAGCCTTTCGATCGGTATGATAAAGCTACAGAGTGATCATTTTTCTCATGTAACGGGTTCGATTTCCGGATCAACCATGTAATTAATTAAATATCTATGAATGCAGTTTAAATTGTTTTTTAAATTCAAATAATTTGTTCTTTCAGTAAAATGTTCCATCTACGATATTCAAGGTACTTTCCCTCCATGTAGCATATCCGTGGTACGGCCTGTATATGTCGCAGAATCAACACAGGCACGATTATTACAATCGGTATGGAATATTGTTAATTTTGAATAACGCCGTCTATTATCGTTTGTTGGAAACGTCAAGCATTATGCTTGGGTGACGTCGATACAGGCCTTGGCAGCTGTCAGTGGTCATTCTTTGACATTGGGCATATTTTACGTGACAGGCGACGGTGGGTGACTGGACTTGATGGTTAGACACAAGCGTGAGTGGTCGTGCTGCCAGCCTGGGTCGAACTTACCGCGTTTCCTTATCTTAATCCATTTCCATCGGCTTGATTACTTGAGATTTTGTTAATTTGTTAACGGGAGTGAATGTATAGACGGTTGTAATCAGTGTCGAGACTGTTATTTCGTACCTGCACCATGTCGAACTTGGACTCCGATAACAAGATACCCCAAATGAGTGATCTACCCTCGTTATATATTTTTTTAACGGAACAAATAAGCCTGGATCTCACGACTAATCCGCGCGAATCTTAGTATGAGGTCTGGCAATTCAATCAACTTGAATGTAATCTTAGCAAAAAAAATATTTCTTTATTCTTTAGTAGCTTCGGCCCGCGAACTCGTTAGCGTGGTCATAAAATAGCCGTTCTTATATTCGGTCATGATTTACTGCTTAGCTCCATAAAGGTATAGCGTGATGCTCATCATTTATAATGTTAAATTTGTAACTATCTGCAATATTTTGGCTCGTCTTTGTACAATTTGCGGTAAACTATAGAAGAATACGAAAAAATTGCAATATTGCTCATCCCTCGTAGCAAATAGGGTGATAATTTATAGCCTACAGACTGACCAGACTCATAAGGAATATCTATGCAAAATTTGAACAAATCTGTCCTCTAGTTTTTGATTGATGTTGATACATTCAGACGAACAGATAGACAATAATAAAAATAAAAAAAACTGCATTAGAATCGTTCCAGACCTCGCAAAATGTACTTAAAACAAAAACAACGCACGACACGGTTGGCGCAGTGGTTAAGCGATTGACTGCTGTGTTACGTGTCGCGGGTTCGATCCCCGCACGGAACAAATATTTGTATGACCTGCAAGTAGTTGTTCCGGGTCTGGCTGTTTGTGTATGTGAGCTTAAATGTTTGTAAACACACCCACGATACAGGAGAAATTCCCAGTGTGGGGCAACGCTTTTCTAAAAAAAAAAAAAATATATATACATATATATATTTATAGTTTTAACTTCGCTACGATTTTATTATATGTATAGCTATATAGATTTGTATCTGCTCTTTTTTGAGCTTAGTCGGAATGTTGTAAAATATTAGCCAAGCAGGAGTTCTGATCAAAATATTTTATTTTTATATAAGGAAATTCAATAACGTATTTCTTAGTAGCAACCCTGAGTCTGGACTTGTACCCAGTTAAGGCTCGCCACAGTCGCCACCTTTTTAATTACGTCACTCCAACTTTATTTGTACCCCTTCTTTCACCTTTTACTAGCCAACTAACATCTGACGTCACGTCCTCCCCATCTCGTCAGAGGGATAGCTAACTTTAATCAAGTTTCTTCAGAGGAACAACTTAACTAGAATATTAAGCAGTTAATTCTTGTTGTTTTCCTTATATTGCCCACATACATAAGTTAGGACACCGAAATAACAACTTCGTGCGAAAAGCTACATTCACAATGAGCAAAAAGTTCTCAACAAACGAGGTAATTATGCTATGAATTGTCCGTGCCTTCAAAAGCACGTCATGTGCCGTCGACAACATGCTGCTCGTGTATTGGGGCACCGTATTCAAATAGACGAGCGGCATGTTGTCGACGGCTGCATTTGCCTCTGCCGTTGACGCGTGTCGCTGGTGTGTATGCACACTGAGCCGTTGGTCCTGCGGCTGATCTCTCTCCGGTCGTGTCGGATTGCCTTCCCTTTGGACTATGAAAGTTACGGAAAAGAGAGTGCACCTGTTTCTGCGCGGACACTTGTGCACTATAATATCCCCCGCGTCGATGGCTAGTCTCTGCTGAGATTGGCCGCCATGGCCGAAAATCGGTCTGTAGGACTATAATGCTATGAAAAATGTATGTAAATCTCTAAATCTCAGTACATTACAAAATAATACCATTAATTACATAGAGTATGGGAGTGATGGAGTTTGTCGCGCCACTTTTAACACTACCTCGTTGGTCTAGCTGCCCAACCCTTTGAGGAAACAAGTCCTGATGTTTGTTACGTATGTCTTAACTCTAATTCTGAATAAAATACCTGGGAAGAGACAAAGTCCTAATTCGGTCTTAAACCATATCGTTTATGTTGCAGACGACACGGTTGGCACAGTGGTGCAGTGGTGCAGCAATAGCACAGTGGTTCAGCGATTGACTGCTGCGCTGCGTGTTGCGGGTTCGATTCCCGCCGGAACAAATATTTGTATGACCTACAAGTAGTTGTTCCGGGTTTGGCTGTTTGTGTATGTGAGTTTAAATGTTTGTAAACGCACCCACAATACAGAAGAAATTTCTAGTGAGGGGCAATGTCTAAAAAAAAAAACTTAGATATTTCTCATGAACGCAAAAGCTCTAGGCGAGACAAATAACCTAGCCAGTTGCACCGTAAGCCTTGTATCTCTCACTGACATTAATCCCCCTTAAATCACGGCCCACGAATTAATTAAAACCAATAAATGCAGCAACAATTAATTAAACCGTCTATTTGCAAATAAAAAAACGGTCGCCTCTATCTATATACCCTACATCTACGAGTATACACATGATAATTTAATGTCACCTATCCTGTCTGTGTATGTGACCGCATTGTTCATCCAATATTGATAAATCGAATATTGATGCGGTTTTCACCATAATTTACAAAATTTTACATTTATTTAAACATTAATATTAAACTTACATTTAATAAAGAAATCTCGATGTTTTATCAAGTCGAAGAAACCGTGTGAAGCAGGCGCGAGTCGCTGGTAAATAAATAAACTAACGAAGCTGACCGAAATAAGCATTTAGAAAGAAAAGAAAGAAAGAAAAATGGTTTATTCTGCACAAACAAAACGCACATTACAAATAAAAAAATAATAAAAAAGAGACTTAAAATTTCATTAGTCAAGAGGTTACGTGCGGAAAGAGCTCCGGCTCGTAGGTTGCTTCATTAATTTATTTGGACGACCATATGGTGATCCTGAATATTTTTAGATTTCTTGGTACTTAAAGGTTCAATGTGCTGGGAAATACCTTATATGATACGTTTTTGGGTAAAATAAGACCATCATCATCATTTCAGCTGAAAGACGTCCACTGCTGGACATAGGTCTCCCCCAAACACCGCCACTTCGACCAGTTCTATGCTTCTCACATCCAGCGGATTCCTACGGCCTTCACAAGGCCATCGGTCCACTTTGTTGGAGGCCTTCCAACGCTGCATCTTCCAAAACGAACTACGATCTTTGGACGCGGCCGTCCAAAACCTTTCGGCATCATCGACCATCTGTTCTGCGAGCAATGTGTCCTGCCCACTGCCACTTAAGTTTGGCAATTCTTAGAGCTATGTCGGTTACCTTGATTCCTCTTCGGATCTCTTCATTTCTGATTCGATCACGTAAGGAAACTCCATCTCCATTTTGTGATTTTCAGCCTTCTATTCAGACACATTGTAAGCAAACCATGTTTCAGAATAGGATGCAAATATCGAACTGAGAAATCAACGCGTTTTGCTTTGAAATTTACATCTCACAAATGGTTTGTATCCTTATAATTAGAGTTACAAGTAACCCTACTATTATCTTGCATTATCAAACGATACTCCGCGTATAAAACCAACTATAGCTATCTACAGCTCTGATATTGCAATATTACAAAGAATCTGGGTGTTCGATTATCGCCCATAAATGAATTTATGTTCACACTAACAATCCATTTCTATCATCAAGAATCCAATATAATCTTGTTTCTTATTCATGAAAATTCCATTATGAGAATGATATCACTATTGGTTCTGTAACATCTACCTACATTGCAATATCTGAAAATAAAAAAAACATATCGGTACTAAAAAGCAACGTTAAATACCTAGTAATATTTTAAGTTAAACCTTGGCTTATCCAAGATGAAAAAATACTTCTTACCTAATTTATACTGTAAGCAAATTATTTACCAACTTAAATTGTCCGCATATTCAAATCACAGCTGTCATTCTTTGACAGTTGTATGAAATTGCTATAATACGGCAATATGACATATGGTGTCAATTTTCATAGCGATAAATTTCCCGACCACTTTTCACGACACATTTTTACACTACCTAGGTACCTAAATTACTTTGATGTTAACCTTTTTGATATAAGTCTGGTAACATTCGTAAAGTAACTTGGATACCTCAACGGATGTGGGGTTGCCAGTGCAAAAAGGTAGACAGTTGATATATTGCGCGCTTTCTTTTAATTTCCTGCACAGACACGCACCGTAAATATTAGGGAACGCATTACTTGTTTGTTCATGTTTACACCGCTTTACGGAAAATCTGTGAAATTCTTAGCAATGAGAAAAATATGTAGAACTAATAGATATAGAATAGAAACCGAGAAGCTAGAAAAGAGAAAAGTAAAAAAGAAATTTTCAGTACGTACGCTGACTACCTACTAACTTACGACCCGGCAGATATTCTAGGGTTAAAAATAATTACAGAAAATCTTTTCGGATAGTATTCCTCTTTCTCTAAGAAAATTAAGTATTTTTGCGGGACACTGAAAAATGTGTAGCTTATCATATTTATTTCGTTATTTTTCCAAAATGCTCCGATACAGTACATATCGTGAGGTCGTAAAAATGTGAGGAAAGTTTTGATAAAAGAATGTAGATAACTATAAGAGAAGAGAAAGAACAAAGAAACGATGGATAGACTTAGTGAAAGATGATATATACCTAGAAAAGGAGTCGGTATTAATATTAGAGTTGTCATATTAAGTTATATTTCTATGGTTATATTCCTATTCGTCGCATAGAAGACGCGTAGTGCCGTGCCGCCAGTGGCTGCAGGCCGTAACCGTTGCCGCGTGGGTTTGTAAAACTGGGCCCTAATCACCTGGGTCGCTACTGCTTGCCAGTAAACAATGACAGCCACTTATTTATAAATTCGATAATTATAAATAAATAATTAATAATATGTTATCCTAACAAGGTCGACTTTATGGTTTTTACCTGTACCAACAGGTAAAAACCATTTAAATTATTTTTAACCATTGTTTCGTTATTTCTATATTAGTAATTTTACACGATGAGCTGACTCTATGAATCACTTTACCTGAAATATTGTACAATCAGTATATAATGAAGGCAGATACAGCTTTTACAACATAACTACGAGCAGTTCTAAGTAGTACACACATTACAAAAATGAGAGTAATATTTGTGTTATTTATATCCTTCGTGATTGCATCAGCTTACCGACAAGGAGGAAGGGAACGACGTACACGCTTTATTCACAAAGATATGGACAGGGATAGTGACGACGATTCTTACGAAGATACTGTCGAAAACTTTGACGAAGATACCGACGAAAGTTTTGACGACGAATCTGACGAAAATTCTCATAACGATTCTGGCGACGAGTCTGATGAAGATCCCAACGACGAGTCTGGCGATGATTCTGACGCAGGTAATTTACATAATAAGTTTTGTCGTCTAAAATAGCTGGCATTTCAGAAACACAAGTATCGAATTAAATTAACTGGCGAAACTTAAGCATACCAACCTTTCTCAAAGTTCCTGCGTCGTGCGATCATTGACTCCGAGTAGCTTTAGTTCTTTACTTAAAATTCATCTGTGTAGTTTCACCACCTAATTTAATTTAACCCTGACCTTGACCTGAATTTGACCTTTTTTTCATCCTTCTTTGTGCCACTTATTTAAAATAATTTATCGGATGATCAATCGGAATAATTTAGCAGATAGATGATCATAATTTTGAACGATCAATAAACAAAAGAAAGAAAGAAAGAAAATGCGTTTATTTGCGGTAAACATGACGCAAAAAATAACACAAAAAATAAGAAAAGGTTAGGGGAAACATGCGTCACATCCACGCAAAACGGCTATCGCTCAGCATTATGCCGCGACCCTATGCAAGACAGAGCCCCAGCGCTGGTTTTCAGCGACAGCCGGCGCTGACGTAGTAACGCGCGTTCGTTCGCTGTCGCTAGCGCAGAGAGCCTTCGCATAACAAATCCCGCGGGTAATGGGGTGCCGTAGGTAGGATTAATACCTATATCTACAAAGTGCAGTAACCGCGGGGATTCTTAATGGAAAGAACGTGACGTAGGTGTAAAACGTAGTATAAAAACAAGCATTGCCTTAACCCAAGACAATTGTCTTGGCGCAAAAAAGAGACACGACATGCCGTGTAATTGTATAAATCATTTAAAAAGGCAATGTCTTTCATTTTGGTAGTTCAACAACATTAATTGCGTTATTATGTTATTTACGTTGCTGATCAGACGTGTTTTTGGAGCACATGTGGCAATGGATTAGCAATTTCCTCCAACATTCTTCAGATTCTGATCGAAAGTGTGTTACGCAATAGGGATGCCGATCCTAAATAATGGTATAAGGGAAGAACTTATGAATGAAAATGAACTTTTAACTTACATAACCATGTCATTAAACGTGACTGAACAGCGAGGTATCGGGCTTCAGGTAGCACTAAAAACAGATCATAATGCACGTCCTACGGTTTTGGAGTTTGTTTATCTCGGCAATTTAACAGTATAAATGATTTTTGTTTTCAGATGGAGGTTGCTACCACGACGGCTACCAAACCAACGACGTTCGCAAACAACTTTGTGAGATGTTTTGGACCGGCGACTAGACGCGATATGTACGTGAGACTAAGACCAATTCGTTAGTAATAAAATAGGTGGCATTCGATTGGTAATTTGGTTTTCTTATTCCTTTTGGTATTGTATGTAAACCTGACACTGTACTAACTGTCGTTTTTGTTTTTGAAGCAGCAGTTCGTTTTGCAGGAGGAAATAAATAATAAAATTATACATTAAACCCAAATGTGTAATTTTCACCAGTATTTGACATTAAGGTGTCAAAAAACGCTCTGTTTTTGGACAGCCGTTATTGTGTGACCGTTCACCGCTTTCTTACAAAACCAAAGCTTTATTAACATATTATAATTAACAACGTTTATAACTTTTGCGATATAATCTACCTTTAGCTCCTTCTTTAAATAAACCAGCCGATCTATTCTGTTAAAACCTCATCGTGAGAACTTAGGTGAAGTTAGATATCAGTAGTGTCAATCCCTAGCATCAGACGGAATGGCAACTCACTTCATCTAAGTTATCACGGTGAGATTTGAACAGAATCGACCGGCTGGATTAGGACATAAGATACTTTTTATCCCGAAATCCCCACGGGGTCAAGACGGGGACATAAACGGGAGAAACCACGGGGCGCAGCTAGTAAATTATAAAATAATAAGTAATATTTTAACATGATCAACCTCATGCAGTGACTAAGCTATTTTATAATGAACATAATCGTACCTACAGGTAAAGTGATGTATGAAATACCACAAGTGTTTTATTTTAAAATAAGTTTAATTGTTTCAATGTTTCTAATTTTGTCATCATTGTACCTAAAAATGATCGCTTTGATATAAAATCATTACATAAATATTGAACTATCATTGCAATATTTACAACAAATACTACGAACCGTTATTAGAAGTTCACACGAATAACATTTCAAATATGAGGATAATATTAATATTGTTTGATTCCTTTAGACATTATCAGCTATTCGTGAATGTTGTCGGAGTTATCGAAAAACTATACAACTACAAAGAGATAAAATTTACAACTGTCACATTGGCCACTAAATACACGATCATCATATCTGTCATAAAATTCACAATCGTATTGACGAAGATACTGCAGAATTATTTTACGAAGATTCTGACGAAGACGGTGACGAGGATTCCTACGAAGATCCTGACGTAGATTCCGATGAAATTACCTACGAAGATTCCTACGACGATCCTGACGAAGACAGTGACGTTAATTCTGACGAAGATTCAGATGAAGTTTCTGACGAAGTAGCCGACGAATATTCCGATTAAGATAGTGAAGAAGACACTGACGAGAATTTCGACGAAGGCTGTGAAAAATATTCCTATGACAATTCTGACAGACGTTCTGACGTAAATTCTAACAAAGATATTCTGACAAAACATCTGATGCAGATTCCGGCGGAGCCACTGATGAAAATTCCAATGAAGATTTTGACGACGTTAATGACGGAAAATAAGTCGTAAATTCTGAAGGCGATTCTGACGAAAACTGCAGACAGTGATGATGGTAATTTACTAAGTTTTGCTGTCTAAACTCTAAACTGTTGCTCACGACTTCTTTCACGAGCTAACATCAAACTCCCGAAATACATTAAACATTTGTCTACAAAACATAATAATAGGTACATATGTTGTTTATCGTAGATCTTTTTGATTTATAAATCTAGCTAAAAATAGGAAAGGTTCTAAAAGAGATAGTTCGAAAGTAGGGCCTGTGACCGAAAAGCTGAAGAGAAACAGAATGTTCCTCTCTGTTGCTGACTATTTAAAGAAAAGAGAAACATGGGTGGCGCTGACATAACTCTTTTCTTATAACAATAAAGATGTTATGGGTAGGAAGGAAGTGAGGATGGAAATTGTGTTACGGTGGCGTCAGTCGTGTACTGATTTTCCTTATGTTTGTGTTCCCTTGCCCTGTTAAGGGTGACGTAGACTTAAGCGGGCCGCACTGCATAGGAAAAGTCCTCCTACATCACTTTCGTGTATTTTGTATCATCGCATAATACAAGCAGGCCTTTTTTTTATTGAAACAGTATGCTCTGTTGTTCGATGTGGCTGTACAGTATTTTTATTCATATTTATTGGAGAATAACTGATTGATTATAGATCACATCATATTGATGTTGTACAACAATAAATCACAATAAAAACGTCAGCTGTCAGATGACATTGACATTGACGTATGGTAAAATTCCATTTCAACAATATATTATTAAACGTTAACTATTATTTTGTGAATAGAAACATTGCAATTTAAAATAAATGCAGGTGTATTTGGTGCAAATGGTTGTGACAAAGCTGTTTCACTAAAAACGATTCTAGAGTTTTCGAACAAGTTCTGAATTGTGGTTTTAATTAAGTAATCAAAACAAATGTTTATTCTATACAATACATGTTAAATAATAATTAAAACGATACTACTAATAGTTGTTTGAGGCGATTCTCAGAGCTTTAAGATGAAGATGTTATTATACATACAGGGTGTCCAAGAACCTGGCGTCCAACTGGATTCCCACGATGCCCCAAGTTCTAACAGTACTCAGAAAAATATTTTAAAAAATCCACCCCATGTACTTACAGAATTATACTGATTTAAAAAAAAAAAGGGGAAATGAGCACCCTGTGACATACTTTTGAATGCTGTGACTGCTAATGCTGATAATTTCGATATTTCTTGGAGGTTTTGTAATCTAGGGTATTGCTGTGTCTAAATAGAATGTAAAAATAATGTACTTATTGTACCATTTTAAAATAAAATATTATTTTAACTAAAGGTGATATGGAAAACTATTGAATTTCGCAACTTTGACCGACTGTAGTGTAAAAAAAATGTACCAAAATAGTATGGCAAGTGACGTCAAATTTTGACGCGTTTATTCCTCTTTTTAAAAAGGTATAATACTTACACATTAATTTGAAAAAAAAAATTTTTGATAATATTTTTACTCAACAACCCAATTTTTACGATGTCTTACAGAATTCTTAGAAAGAAAAATTTACGACGAATTGAATCTAACCTCTAAAGAATTACTATTGTATGCTCATAAAAATAACAACAGGCCTCTCAAAAAACAGGTTAGACCGTAAGGGACGGTATGTGCATGCATCTCACCATAGTGATTCGTTATTACAACAGGAGGGAGCAAGACAGAAACTATCTTTGCGATTTGCTGGTTCTTCTTTATGGTACCCCATTATTCAGGTAAGAGTGAGGGAGAAAAAAGTTAGAGGTGCGAGTGAGATAGATAGTGACGCTATCTGGGATCGTGCTATTTAGGATAACAGTACGGTCAGTACGCGTCACTGCCTCCTGCCGTTACTACGCACCTCTCTCTTATTGTTACCATTGATCACGTACTACGATTTAAAGCTTTGTTTATTGGACTCGATTACTCTTTGTGCTCTGGACTTTGAAACGAACTCTTTACGACGACCTTTGCCTGTGTTTGGACAGTTTGTGTTTTGTGTGTGCTACCATGGCGACCTACACTCCGCAAGAATACGCAAATATGCACTACATTTATGGAGAATGTAGAGGTAATGGACGAGCTGCAGCGAGACTTTACAGAGAAAGGTATCCGAGGGCTACGCGATATCCCGACCATCGAGTTTTCATTAATGTGCACAGATCACTATGTGACGGGCGGTTCCCCAATCAAGTAGCTGGTGAAGGACGACCCGTAAATGACTTCATACGCGATGAAGTTTTAGAGGCGGTGTCGGCAAATCCAAGCATCTCTGTGCGAGGAATAGAAGCTGATACGGGGATACCGAAGAGCACAGCACACAGTATTCTCCAAAAAGAAGAATATCATCCGTACCACGTACAGCGAGTGCAAAGTCTTTTACCTCGAGACTATCCGAGCCGAGTCGCGTTTTGTGAAACAATCCTGCAAAAACATCGAGAAGACGAAAACTTTATCGACAAAATTTTGTGGTCAGATGAATCAACATTTAAGAAGGATGGCTACATTAACCTACACAACTTGCACGAGTGGCATGTGGAAAATCCGCACTTGATGCGAGAAGATAGATCCCAGTACCGGTTCAAAGTGAACATGTGGACCGGTATTCTCTGTGGGAATATTATTGGTCCATTTGAGATGCCCGAGAATTTGACTGGCGAATCATATTTAAATTTTCTTCAAAATGATTTGCCAAACTTACTAGAAGAGACCCCACCAGATATGTGGTTCCAACACGACGGCTGTCCAGCACATTTTCGCGTATCCGTTAGAGAGTTTTTGGACGAGCAATACCCGAACAGGTGGATTGGGCGATCAGGAACAATCCCGTGGCCAGCCCGCTCACCTGACTTAAATCCGCTGGATTTTTTTTTCTGGGGAACTATGAAGGAGCTCGTTTATGCGAAGCCCATTAATGACATCGCTGACCTTCGTGAGAAGATAACACAAGCAGTGCAGGTGATACGTCAAAAAAGTTACTCGCGAAACATAAAGCGGTCCTTTTTAAGGAGAGTGAGAGCTTGTATTGCCGCGGGTGGTCAACATTTTGAACATTTATTGTAATAAAATATCTTTAAACTAACATTCTTTGCTTTTATTCTACTGGGAACCCATCTACCTGTGTGTATTTCCTTCTTGCTCACTCTTGGAACCGAAGTAAATAATAGTAGTAACATAACAGTTTCTAAGATAAGAAAGGGTCCGACAGTTACCGTTAGTAGGTAGGCACTTCGTAAAAATTGGGTTGTTGAGTAAAAATATTATCAAAATTTTTTTTTTCAAATTAATGTGTAAGTATTATACCTTTTTAAAAAGAGGAATAAACGCGTCAAAATTTGACGTCACTTGCCATACTATTTTGGTACATTTTTTTTACACTACAGTCGGTCAAAGTTGCGAAATTCAATAGTTTTCCATATCACCTTTAGTTAAAATAATATTTTATTTTAAAATGGTACAATAAGTACATTATTTTTACATTCTATTTAGACACAGCAATACCCTAGATTACAAAACCTCCAAGAAATATCGAAATTATCAGCATTAGCAGTCACAGCATTCAAAAGTATGTCACAGGGTGCTCATTTCCCCTTTTTTTTTTGAAATCAGTATAATTCTGTAAGTACATGGGGTGGATTTTTTAAAATATTTTTCTGAGTACTGTTAGAACTTGGGGCATCGTGGGAATCCAGTTGGACGCCAGGTTCTTGGACACCCTGTATACTAACATTTTACTTAAATATTACTAATAAATACGTACTAAATTGTTAAATAATCTTATTAACGTTTAAAATAGTTACCTACTCTACTTATGATTTGTTAATTACCTATGTTAGAAGTTATTTAGCAATTATGTATGACCATCTCTGATTGGTCTAAAATGACGGCAATGTTTGAGGTTCTGGGAATATTCGAAAACTATAAGACGGATTTACCGCCAATTTTGGAGAAGATTGGGACAATTACTGTTTTGACGACACAGGGCATACTCTCAGTGGTGTTCCATGTCCATAAAATTAAGTTGCTAAAAGCCAATGTAGGGAAATCACGCTGCATAACGAAATACTGCATTCTAAAATGAATTGAAATAATGATTATCACATCATCACTTCTTGTGAAAGATCGACTGGCTACAATGTTCATGCAAGTTAATTGATATTATATCTTGTATTAGGCAGGGGTATCACGTGACCATTGTGACGCAGCGAATGCACCCTAATCTCTTCAAGGTGAGAGTGAACAGGCTTCTTCTGGGTAAGCTATCTATTTTAGTGTATTGTATACATACTTATTATTTGCACCAACAACAGCTCCATTTTATGTCCAGGAAAATCTCTGTCCATTCCAAGGTTGCCTGGAAGAGATCGCAGAAAGCGATAAGGCCGCCCGCCCATTGTATATTAAGTAGTGTTCAGTTTAATTTTTGTTGTTATGTTTTTTGTGGTGTACAATAAAGAATATATAAATAAATAAGCTAGCGCAGTCCATCGTCGACTCTGTCTCTGTCACCACTGACCTTCTTTTTTTTTTTGAGGTTGCGAAATCATCAAATAACTTCTCCCGCTCGCGGCAGAGCGGGAGGGCGTGTCAGACTCTTGCTGACTAAAACCCACCCGTGTTCCTTCAGTTGCCTGTGCCAGGGGGCTCTCGGACTTTCCCGCAACCCTGGCAGGCATCGGCCCTAGCGGACCCCGTCATTAATGCTGACATCTCTTTGAGGCTCGCGTGCAACACAACGCGCCGTCGACCCGGACCTGGTCCTTATCGAACGGCGAGCTGCCCATTGCTCGCCGTTCGCAAGCCCCCACCTACGGTGGCCGGGAATCGGCCTGCGATTCCCGACGCCCAGGGCGTCTCCTGCGGCGGCTAGGGGCGTGAGACCAGGGCCGGACGCGAGAGATCGCCACCGCCAATCGCCTCCATGAGTACAGGGCGGTGCTCCGCCCAAGCCGGGCAGACGTCCACTGTATGCTCCACCGTGTCCTCCGGGCGATCCACAAAATGGTGACACCCGGGCGTTTCCTCCCGCCTTATCCGAAACAGGAACCTCCCGAAATAATCGTGTCCGGTGAGGACCTGCGTCAGGCGGAAAGTGAGGACGCCATGGTGCCTCTCTAGCCAATGCTCAAAGAGGGGACTTATCGCCGCAATTGTGGCGTGCCCAGCGCTGGGTTGCGACAATCGCACTCTCCATGCCACCCTGAGATCCCGCCGGAGCTCTGTCCGCTGTACCGTGATTTCTCACGGCAGCGGAGCTACGCCCCGGCATTTCGCTTCCTCGCGCACCATTGACCTAGACTAGAGTCAAGAGCAAACTGATCTTAAATTAAAAAAAAAACATAACTTGTACCGACAGACAGACACTATTGAACATTCAAGGTCAAGATGTCCTCTTGTTCAGGTCATGTAAGTCTCAGTGTAAGTGTCTTCGCCTCTTTATAAGACTTGCGAACGACCATGAAGACAATCCTATGGGAGTTGTAACCATCGGTATTTGTAAAACACAAAAGAAGTTTCTATATTTTTTTGTTAGATACTCGTAACCACAAAATATTTTATTAATGTAAGTGTAAGTACCTACATATAAACTTATTTGACGGTCATTACGGGTAGTAGGAAGCCCAAAAGTTTGACAACCAGTCTCACTTACTTCTACTGCGATAAATTCATCTCAATTACAGGCTTTCAGTATAGTTCCTTCGGTCTCGATACCTAAATAGTTTCCGATAGAACGTCAACCATAGGAAATTTAGCGGCAATTTTCTAACCAAAGCGTTCCATTGCCGTCTAGACTAAGTGCTGTGGTGACGTTATTGTATTTTATAGCTAAACTAGCTGGTATCCGGCGTGTTGCTGCCACAGAAGAAATAGTGGTGGGAATATGGTTTTAAGGAAAGTAATGCCTATAACGTTCGCGCAAGTGCACGCAATCATTTGATGAAGTTTTACCGCAATTGGATTAACGGTATGGCAGCGCATAAACAAACAAACATTGATTTTTATATACAGGGTTATTGGTAAAATACCATCAACCTCTTAAAGGATCATTGTACTCATCATTATGAACAACTTTTACTATGGGACCAAATATGAAATCGCGAAAAAAAAATCAGCTGGTCCCTACATTTTGACGAGTTCTACAAACATAAATGTAGGGAACAGCAGATTTTTTTTTCGCGCTCTCTTATTTGGTCCTATAGTAAAAGTTGTTCATAATGATGAGTACAATAACCCCATAAGAGGTTGAAGGCATTTTACCAATAACCCTGTATAAGAAGAACAAGAAGATGAACATCAAGTTAGATGATGAGGATCAGGATGGAGGAGAGCAGTGGTGGCCCGTTGGAAAAGGCCGCGACTTACGAGTTGTAGGTCGTAGGTTCGAACCCAAAATGGCGTTTTACCTTGTGTAAATTATTTCATCACCACTGCTCTCAAAACAGTGAAGAAAAACATCGTGAGGAAACCGGCATGCTCTAGAACCAAACATTTTAAGACACGTGACACCTACCAACCTGCGCTGGGCCCGCGTGGTGGATTACGCCGCACTCCCTCTCACCGAGAGATGGCCTGTGTCCCAGCAGAGAGAACACTATAGGCTGATTACGCAAGTTGGATACATTAACTAGAAATGGTCACTCATTTTAAAAGTTTTCAAAAAATTCTGAAACAAAACACAGTCAACTTAGATACCATCCATATAGCAGCAATTTTGAAAAAATGAATAAAAGAACCATGTTTCATGGTTCCGAATCGTTAACTGTACCTATTTTGATCTTAATAGTAAAAACTAGGAGTACTTGATACCCAGAAACTCCATTTTTTTTGTTCTGCAAAGAACCGTGGTGTTTAAATAATACATCAATAATTTAGGTTCCAAGTGCGCTAAGCATCTGTTGGTTATAGCACTTTGATGTCCGGCTGCCACGCAGGACAGAACGCTCAATTTTAATTACAGCCGAACAGATTCAAACGCATAGAACTATCATCCAGTAGCGCGAAAGCTCACAATCTTACTCTACAACACCATACGGGTGCGTTTCCACTGAGACGGAGACGAGCGGAACGGAGATGAGACGAGACAGGAATCGACCAAACACATATATTGGCCGAAATCCGCATGAGGTCTCTCGTCTCGTCTGTGATTGGTCGATTCAAAGATATTTAAATATCATAACGATATATGGGACAAAGCGAACAACGTGGTAAACTAAAGTGTGCAAAGTGGCAAAAACTCATAGGTCTTCGCTCAGTCTAGTTCTTACGCTCCTGGCATACGCCCCATATGACAGGTCACATTGTGTGCTAAAAGCAAATTATTTTGGAAGAAAATATGCAAAATTACACGTGGTGGTTTTGCAAAATAAATCTCGTAAGTAGTGATAAACCGACTACCTATACTTAACCTTTTTGTAACTCTAGTAGGGTAGACCGGGGACAATAGTAACACGGGTTAATAGTACCATCATCGATATTTCTACTACTGAGCTATATTTGGCATGTGTGAGTGCGCCAGCACACGCGCTACTTGAGTCCCGAGGTGCCCCTCAGTCGCCGGCGGGCGTGCTGTGAAACGAACGTGTTAGTGGAGAATTTTTGATTTTCGGCAAGCCGCGGTAAGTTTTTACGTAAAATATTATTGCCTGTAACTCGTACTACCAGAGCCTTTTCGACAAGTAATTGTTGTTGCCAGTTTAAACGGATATTCAAAATTTGATTTATGATAAATATGGAAAGTATAAGTTTAGAATTACGTGAATATTAGATGGTTTTTCTAAATTAGTTACTTTGGTGCAATTGTACCAACATCGCCGGGGTCAATGGTACCGGTACAATTAACCCCATGGTAGAAATAACCCCGTAGAAATAATAACAGAGTAAAAAATAAATACTTAAAATTTGTAATTACTTATTAGACATTGTTTGTTTTAGATGCCACGAAATATAATAAAAAAGACGGACCGTGGGTCAAGAGATACTTTGTTGTATGAACAGGCATATGATGAGATTTAAAAAGGGCGTAGCATACGCATGAATATACATATACAAACGGCTATATACACCGACAAAGATGCTATACAAAAAGAAGCGGAGGAAGCTGAAAAAAGAAAGAAAGCTAAACAAATTAAAAATAATCTACAGCACCCAGGAAAATCTAAAGGGATAAAATGTGATTCCAGCCAGAAAAAGAAAACTGCAGCAATAAATGACTCTGAAAGTAGTGAAGAAGAAGAAGAATGGTTTTGTGTTGCATGTATGGAACCTTATAGTGCCAGCCGCCCTAATTAAATGTGGATTCAATGCGCTCAATGCAGATTATGGGCACACGAGGAATGTACACCTCAGGAGTCAATTTATGTTTGTCACAATTTCGAATCAGACTAATATTTTTTATAAGTAAGTAATATTGTATGAGGGTCAATTGTACCAGGGGTCAATTGTACCTCCATACTAATATATTTTTGTTGATTATTTCTATTTTATAATTGTTATAAAGCTAGATAACACCAAATGTGCAACGTGTGAACCTAAGTTGGTTATATGATAATAAAAACTTATTTTATTTTTGTTCAAAGTGAAGAATTGTTATGATAATGTTATTACTTTACATTTGTATTGATTTAAAACACCGATCTCATGATTATTTTGTTACTAATTTTTAAAAATTATTATAAACCCATAAGACTTCAAATAAATGACTGAGAAAATGTGATTAATACCTTTATTCGCGTTTTATTACCCTATGCAGTTTTGGTACAATTAACCCTTAAAGGGGGTCATTCGTAGCACTAGCAATCATTTCATTCAAAGTCAATTTTGACCAAGTTTTGTTCAATCTAGGCCAACTTTAGATATTTTCTTCGGTAGATAATAAACCAAGGCTGTAAAATAATAATATTTAAAATAAAAAGCGACAGTTAAATTTGTGTAATCAACCGATGTTTCGAAAATGGTACTATTGTCCCCGGTCTACTTTATAATTTACCCAGTATTTAGATAAAATAAATGTTCTTTATCAAGCTTGGAAATTTGATCATTATTTTGACCACCTTCTTCGAGATAAATCGAAATTGCTGTACTGGCCAACATGCGACCAGCGGCCGGCAAAAGTTGTGTGAAAATCCATACCTGTCGTGGTTTAGCGGCCAAATAAATTACATAGTAAACTCATATCTATCATGTAATGTAAAAATGGATCTATCTTTTACTCCGAAACATGGCAACCAAGGAGGTAACTCATCAACGGTTGTATTTAAATTTCGAACTGGCTTGCAAATAGAAAGCTGTTTATTGATAAAAAAAAAACAAATTAATACTTTAACGCGGCAAAAATTATTGTTGTTTGTTGTTCGTCATTGATTTTGAAAAGTAATTGTATTTTAATTTCCACAACTAGGCATTGAAGGACTTACGTATTTGTGCCTCGGCTTCTCCTCGGCCAACATTTACACGTTAAACACAAGCAACGACCCACAATGGCGCGCGTTTTAATTCAACCCCCATATCTCGATGGAAAAAAATCACACTGCTGTTATTCCTTGTGGAGTTATTAACCGCTCTAATGGCATAGTAATAAACATTGCTGGCCGCTCATAAATGTCACGCGTACACGTTTCATAACTCCCGCTTTTACGGTGTTTGATTTTAGAAGTCTCATGTGGTGCTAAAATTGTTACATGTAGTTCTCATACTTATTATGTGGGCTTGGTCGTCACACGGAAAACCCATCTAAACAGTAGTCAATCAATAAATCAACACATCCCATCGCAGTCCACTGCTGGACATAGGCCTCTCCCAGGCTGCACCACAACACCCTGTCCTCCGCCTTCCGCATCCAGTCTGTCCCGGCCACTTTCTTAAGGTCGTCGGTTCATCTAGCTGGGGAGCGACCTACGTTACGCTTGCCAAAACGCGGTCTCCACTCCAGGACTCATCTGCTCCACCGGCCATCGGTCCTTCGACAAACATGGCCAGCCCACTGCTACTTCAGCTTGCTTACTCTGCAAGCTATGTCGGTAACTCCGGTTCTTTTCCGGACCATTTCTGATGTTATCCTTCAAAGAAACTCCGAGCATAGCCCGCTCCATAGCGCGCTGAGCGACCTTGAATTTGTGGACCAGCCCAACTGTCTAAAAGTAGTACTTACTACTTATTTGTGAAGGAGCTCATTTCATTTATTTATTCATAAAACAATTCACATTGTGTTTGAACATTACATAATATTTTTTTATTATTGCATGCAACAAAAGTACAGCGGTGCATTCGGGAAGTACAGTCACGAGCATACATAGTTGAAAGACTTTGCTTTCCTCAGCCTTGACTTGACTTTCCAAGTATTACGACTTTGCTTTTCAATGTTTCTATTAACATAAAGAACTTCCTTGAAAACCACTTTCACCAAGGTCTGAGGACGCAAACTTGCATAAAATTAGGTACATTAACATCCTAATTTACACGTAGACAGAGACTCGTTCATAAGTCCCAAAGGTCTGCTGCATTATGACTGTTACAACTTACTTAACATATTACATTCTAACAAAACATGAACACATTCGTCGCTAACAACTAAGCAGCATGCAAAAGTTTTGAAGTGTGACCTTAAAGTTATTATCATTTGTAGCTGTGCCCGCGGCATCGCTCACGTGACTGTGTATTCAATTGGCTTTTAGGCTAATCGGAACGTAAAGTCTTATCCTTTATGTACAACATTAGTTAATTTTGTTATTATCAAAACATTTGGTTAGCTGGCATTTCTCTTAGAAACCCGAACTATCAGCTATAGAGCGACCTGATGCAAGATGATGACGTTGAAGTGTTTCCAAAACTGGATATTTTTTTTTAAATTTTAAATGAAAATGCCTAAGCCTGATAATGAATAAACCAGAATTATATAATACATGCATATGTTTCAAAGACACGACCTTGCACACATTAAAAGCAAAGTGTAAATTCTCTCGACCCTCGTCGGCCACATTTTCACGTCGGCCCCCGAGACATGCCGCTATAAATTTTGCATCACGCCTGACAAAATATAAATCAACATTGCAGTACCTACTAGGAGCACAAAATATGATGTTAGTGTTCGGACACGCTGTATATGAAGATTTATACGAAATGTTCTTTAGCGTGTGTTGAATTATTTATTATTTATTTATTTAAACTTTTCGCACAAAAGGTACAAAGGCGGACTTAATGCCTTAGGCATTCTCTACCAGTCAACCAAGGGTGGTGAAGAGATTAGATGGCAGGTGCTTTAATTGAAAGGAAAGGATTGATTTTGAATGATGTTTAACAATGATAAAAAAATAAACTATCAAAACAACTATTTTAATCATGAATCATTAATCATTTTTATCTACCTACTTAACTATTTTAATCATGTTGATCATGAGACGACTTGAAAACATATTTACTTATTTTCATTTTTGGAACGAAGATAGTAACGCGTCTTGCGGTAAGTAGAAGTTGACTGGTAGAAATCATCAGTAAGTGTTTTGTTCTTATTTGTGAATATGAGGATTGCTGTAATCCTTCCTATATAACTCATGTCTCTTGTCAAATAAACTCATCCCCCGACCCTTCACTTAACTCAAGAGAGCCGCTGTTCAAGATCGCGACCACCACAACCGAATCCAGTGCTAACAAAGGAAAGTATTCCGTGTGTGGGTACAAAAATCATAAAACGTCCCAGTGTCGGTTTGCAAGCTATACTTGTAAAATGTGTTATGTAAAAGGCCATTTACGCCGAATGTGCAAAAGGATAAATTTCGTAGATATTGGCTGGTCGGGAGAGAGTGACAATGACGGCAGGATAAATAAAAAACAAATCATAATATATAGTGGTCCACTTTTATCCTTGGTAGTTTTGATACAAAATAGGGA
Organism: Brachylomia viminalis; assembly: GCA_937001585.2. Taxonomy (NCBI): domain Eukaryota; kingdom Metazoa; phylum Arthropoda; class Insecta; order Lepidoptera; family Noctuidae; genus Brachylomia; species Brachylomia viminalis. Next base: position 21,989,679 of record OW443298.2, on the reverse strand, counting down.
ACTAAAGTTCGAAGTTTGCACCGGATCGCCAGTCACAGCGATTTCTGAGAAAATGTACAAAAAATATTTTGAATTGATGTCATTATTGTCAACGGCAGATCAACTATTTATTATACAGGTCGTGCTGTTGACTGTTTAGGTATAGTGCAATTGCTTATTACATACAGGGTGTGTTCACGATTTGATGAACCAGATAATTAACTATAACAATTAAAAATGTTAACTATTTATCTAGAACTTGATGGTGTGTTAAAAATTAGGGTTAAAATTAGAGAAGAACCAACTTTTTCTTCAAAAGTGCTGAATTTACATAAAAAATCATAATTTATCACGATAGCTCTAGTATTCAGCAGTAATTAACAGAAATCAAAATGAAAAAATAATGGTTTTTGTTGAAACTACAAACAAATTTGTAATAATGGTATAAATTTCGTAAATAAAAGACAAAAAGGACTTTACTTCGGAACCTTTGAGTAAAAATGGTTAACATTTTAATTGTTATAGTTAATTATCTGGTTTATTGAATCCTGAACGGTGGACCACTACTTACGCCACACCCTGTATATGGATAAAACACACATAATTAAAGAGCGAGATATACGTGATGGTGGACCCCGATCTTAGCAGAGATTTTATTTGTTTAGATTGCAAATGATGCTTATAAATAATTTTACATCTAATTATATTGCCGAAAATTCTGATGAACTGGGTGCTTTTACAAACGATCTGGTCAAATTACAATTAAAAGATGATGCGAAACCGGTGATTTTCAAAGCTCGTCCTGCATTTGCACTTAACGATAAGGTTAACGGTGAGCTCGATCGTTCAGTACGTATAGGTGTACTAAAACCGGTTCAGTACTCTGAACACGATTCACAAAAAAAACGACTTTATATCTCTCTCTGTCTCTTTCTATTACGTGTTATATACGTATGTGTGTGTGTCGACCGCACACTTCTTTTATTACGAGAGGGTCGTATGACGATTTGCTGAACAAAGTAATTCAGAACACACAGGTAGGTACACACAGACGAGTTATGTAAGAAAAGAATTTTCACGAGACCGTTTAAATTAACTTCACCCGAAAGAATGCGTTCAAAATAACAAATGTACGAACTTTTCCTTTTACTAAATCAGTAAAACCTTTTTGTTGTATTTTTCATCCGCGACGAGTCCCATGTGTCAGGATCTAAAGAGAAACTAAGGAAAACGAGTGTGTTAACAACTGCTTCACTTTGCTGATTATATCCCGGGTCCAGTAAGTAGATAACTCTCTGTTAACTTTTAATGATATGTGTTGCAGGTGCAGCGGGGTGAGTACGGCCCCTGTAATAGGCTTGAGTCACGCATTTTATCACGGGCTTTGCTCCCAAACTGTGATAAAAAAGTGTGACTCAAGCCTACCTTGCGGAAAAGTCCAAGGGGATTACCGTGGCCCCTGGCACAGGCAACTGAAGGAACACGGGTGGGTTTTAGTCAGTAAGAGTCTGACACGCCCTCCTGCTCTGCCCAGAGCGGGAGAAGTTATTTGATGATTTCCCACCCACACAGTAGGCCGTGCTCGCCCCGCTGGGAAGAAGAAGGTTGATGATAAATGATATAAAGGATGACTTACAACTTTTATATTGTTACCAGTCCAGCGAGCGACACATAACATCACGCCTATGTTCCCTGAAGGTTTAGGCAGAGGTGTGCATCTGTAGTACACCCAACCGCCGAACTGAGCACTGTACCTTGTGATTCCCTATGTAATGTCTCAACTTATCAATGTACCTACACATTAAACTTTAAATGAACGAGTGAATATTTCTGAACTTTAGGTTTGATTGATCACATTATAGAAAGACTCGGGTGGATCTATTACATGCTAATCTGCTAATACAAACGCTATTGCTCCGAAACCAAATTCAAATGTATCCTACTTACCACTCCAAAACCTACCTACAATCAATCTGCCTAGATTTTTTTCAATTCTGTTGGGGTGGCTTATTAGCTGAGGTCGGAAATAGGTAGAGTTATTTATGTACTTGCATTGAAATGTTGATATTAATACCTATGGATATTCCCGGGATTTCTAATGGCCAATCCCGTGTGCCCAACAATATTACAAATAAATAATATTAAAAACCTCAGAGATAGACAGACAAATAAAACAAAGATAATTAACATACAATTTTTATTGGTATTTACATTAATTCACAATACAAATTATTAATAGTCTTAAGCAAATTCTCATACTTATACCTCGCCTTTTTTATAAATAAGAAAATACTTTTGCTTCTAGCCTAGACTCGTGAGGGTTTGCTTATTCAAACGGCTCATCAGAATCATTTTCCTTGTCCGCTTCATTCAAAGTACCACTAAGATAATATGAAGTGTTCGCTTCCGATATTACTGTATAACTTTTTTATTTAATAAATCACGGGATTTTTCTGCTCTTTAAAATTAATCTCGGGATTTGAGGCATATCTATTTTATTCTTTCGCTGTATGAAATCAGTGTAAGTACATAAATAACTCTACCTAATTCCGACCTATAGTACTTTGCACGAATTTACTCACCCGAAACGGGCGATTTGACACATTTAAATAATATTATTTCATCTGTAGGCGACTCGTTCCAAGTTAATTTATTTGTGGGTGAATCGACCACTCCAAACATATTTATTAGGCAATTGGCATATTTTTAATTTAATGCAATAAAGTTAGGAAAAAAGTACACATTAATAATTGGTAAATGTAGTTTCTAATGTACTTTTTTGTTAACTTTATTGCATAAAATTCAAAATGAATACCAATAATTTACAGAGAGCGACTGCCTATGCAGGTTTCACAACCCAGTTACTGGGTAAAACGTTACCCCTACGAGACGACTTGGGTACCTACCTACCCACCTAATCAACTAATTGGTTTTCTTTATATAATTATATTAATATCTTAAACGTGTTCAGTAATTCAAAGAACTTTCAGTAATCGAAACATGTGACGATCACGTTCGAAAATGTTCCGAAACATCGATTTAACTTAAGGTAAGGTTCTCTTAAACTTTGCAAATTGAATCATTATACTTCTCGATTACTTGGAAACTTCCCCTTTTATCTGTTCGGGGTGTAGTTTCGAGTTATTACGAGCAATGATTAAAGTTGTAACCCCTTTATTGTGCTTCATTTGGCAATGATTACGGCCGTCGTTTTAAAATAATGAATGTTCGACTATTTGTAAATTAGGTGTTAATTGTGATAAAGTTTGATTAGTTTTAAGTCATGATCATTTGCCTATGCTTCTCCCAATTATGTTGCGGTCGGCTTCCAGTCTAACCGGATGCAGCTAAATAACAGTACTTTACATGGAGCGACTGTGTATCTGAACTCCACAACCCAGTAATTATATAAATAAATATATCTTTATTTCCAAAAAGTAAAGTACAGTACAATTGTGTACATTGTGGTACTTACAAGTGCATAGGAATTTTAAAAAAAATTGAAAAAAAAATTAAGTACAATGGTTTGATGAGAAATGAATGAGAGAGTAAATGGGTAATACGGTACACCTTGGTTAAACTGGTTTGTCAGACTCTCAGGCTTCTTGATTATCTGTAACAACTGTCATAGATCTACGCAGAATGACAACCGGGACCGTAGTTTCCGAGGCACGGACGGGTCTCGGTAGGAAAGGGATGGTCACCCATCCACGGACCGACCGCGCTAAGCGTAGCTTAACATTGATCGATTGAACTGTGCGGCTGTTATTTTGCCACGAGCCCCTTTAAGTGTTTCTATTGTATTAGTTAAATGGGTATCATTTTGCCAATAATTATAACTCTATGGCTCTGTCGTTTGATCTCGCATTGGCACAAGCTATACAAGAATAGTTACCTACTTGTAGCGGTATAACGTCGCCACATGCGAACCACGCATCACACTGACGTCACGCAAAATCCTGCATCGCGCAAGCAAAGTTTACCGCTTATATACAACGTCCCGACATCAATCGTCGGGCAGTTGCCCACCAGACAACACGTGTCAGGTCGCAGGGTCTTCTCTTTTCTATGGAGGTATGAGCGAACTTTACACCCTGTTCCTCATACGTCTTTATACTTTTACTACCAAACTTGCCGACTGCTAGGTAATTATATTTACTCTAGATAAAAATGGTCCAATGACTACGATTGGCAGATGACTTTCAGCAGGCCGAACCACATACGTATGTATTATTATAATTCGAAAAAGCCGTTTAATCACTCGTAATATAATTACAACTTTTCCAATCATTTAGCTTCTTCAAAAACAAATAGATAGCTATTGGTGATTTAGCAGTGAGCTTTTAAATTTAGGTTTTTAGAGTGCTTGACTGAATCTGTTATTCATCGTTGGTCCTAATAAAAATTCTCGGAAAGTTATCTGGAAATGATAAATGATTTTATTTCTGTAAGTAGGTTTGAACAAACACTTTTACACGTCAATCATATTTTTTTTAAACTAGATGGGGTCGGCGTTTCCTATCTGACTACTCTGAGAAGAAAGGCCGAAACAAACTCAGAGGTCACAGTCTCTTTTAAAGTCCAGACAAAATCTTGGTCAGGTCATGTGAAAGCTATGTAGATCGGTGTCTGCAATGGTCTTTTGAGGAAAGAACCACACAGATTGAGTGGACCTGTCCAGTCAGTGCACGCAATTGTCAGTAATCGTGCAGCTCAACTTAGACTCAAGGAGCTCAACGATTCGACGAACAATACCAAGGAAAGGACATTTGAGTAGGCCGCATAAATTACTCAAACTGCCAGATCATGATAACGTTGAGAAAAATACAAAAATAAATATAAATAAATCAATGACCGACATAGTTCTCACATTCACAATAATTAGAATAATATTATAATAATCTTTGAGGACCATGTAGATTTGTGTCTGAAATGGTCTTTTGAGGAAAGAACCACACAGATTGAGTGGACCTGTCCAGTCAGTGCACGCATTTGTCAGTACCCGTGTAGCTCAACTCAGAACTTAAGGAGCTCAACGATTCGACGAACAATACCAAAGAAAGGACATTTGGGTAGGCCGCATCAGCTACTCAAACTGCCAGAACATGATTAAAACTGCAACAAAAACACACATAGTCCTCACATTCACAATAATTTAAAATAATATAATACTTTATACAGTAAATATTAGTGTCATTGTATATGTAAATAAGTATAGATACTTATAGCAAAGATTAAAAGTAAAAATAGTTAGCGAAATAAAATAAATTAACATTGCCTGTGCTTTGTTGGAGCAACTCAATCCTAAGCCTTTTTGTTCTCAATATAGTCTTTGACAGTATAATAGGCATTCTGGCATAGTTTCCTTTTTATAAAAGATTTGAATTTATTAAGGCTTAGTGCTTGTATGTGGCTTGGAAGTTTATTATAAAAACGTATACATTGGCATCTAAACGAGCCACCTATTTTCTTGAGCCTGGAACAACAAATTTGTGCTTGTTCCTAGTATTTAAATTATGGATATCACTGTAATTTTTAAACAGATTAATATTTTTATGTGCATACAAAAGATTTTCATAAATATACTGAGAAGGCACAGTCATTATATTAATCCCTTTAAATTTGTCTCTGAGGGAGTGTCTGGGACTTAATTTATAAATTGAACGAATTGCCCTTTTTTGTAAAACAAAAATCGTCTGAATATCGGCGGCATTTCCCCACAACAGAATACCGTACGACATTACACTATGAAAATAACTAAAGTATACTAAACGGGCTGTCTCTAAATCAGTTAAACCACGAATTTTCCTAACGGCGTATGCTGCAGAGCTAAGCTTCTTTGACAATTTATCTATATGGGGGCCCCATTGAAGCTTGGCATCCAAAGTTATGCCTAAGAATACTGTGGTATTTTTGGGTTTCAACTCTTCACCCTTTATGAGAATACTTGTTTCTACTTGTCTAACATGAGGTATCGTAAACTTAATACATTTCGTTTTTTTCTCGTTAAGAAGAAGGTTATTAACATTAAACCAGTTAACTACTTTTGCGAGGGCACTATTTACATTGTCAGTAACCAGCTGCTGACGTTTGAGTTTAAATAAAAGTGAAGTGTCGTCTGCAAACAGCACTATATCATGTTCATCCTTTATGAGGTAAGGCAAGTCATTTATATAAATAAGAAATAAAAATGGACCTAGAATTGAGCCTTGAGGGACCCCCATTCTTACTACCGATCCGGGACTTCTTTTCCCGTTAACATCAACTCTCTGAATCCTATCACTTAAATAAGAAGTAAGAAGATCCAGAGAGGCGTTCCGGGTTCCGTAGTGGTGCAGTTTCCTGATTAATGTTTCATGAAGAACACAATCGAATGTCTTGGACAAATCGCAAAAGATGCCCAACGCATCGCATTTGTCCTCCCAAGCATTATATACATGCCCTAGAAGTTCAACTCCGGCATCAGTAGTTGAACGACCCCTTGTAAAACCGAACTGTTTGTTATGCAGTAATTTATGTACATTAAAAAATCTTTGCATTTGATTTAAAATAAGTTTTTCAAAAATTTTACTAAATAAAGGTAGCACTGAAATAGGTCTATAATTAGTAGGGTCTGATGAACTACCCGATTTAAACAACGGTATTATTTTACTGTTTTTCATAAGATCAGGAAACTCACCACGGTCAATACAATTACTAAAAATAACAGCTAAAGTAGGTGCTACAATATTTATAATTGACTTAGCAACGTCCACCGAATCACCCCATAAATCTGCAGTCTTTTTGACATTTAACGTGTGAAAGGTTTTAATTATATCTTTAAAAGTGACATATTCGAAATGAAATTCAGAATGACAAACTGGAATGTTTTCTTTAAGTAAAGACTCTGCAGCAGTGGGTGAAGAGTTTAGAGATTTAGTAGTCGATACGGGAATCTCTGCAAATAAATTTTCAAAGGCCACGGCGACTTGAGAATCAGATTTAATTATATTGTCATCAATAGCAAGGCTGTAGTCACTTCATCGTTTGCAAGACTTTCCCGTTTCGCTATTAATGATACTCCATGTCATTTTTATTACATTACTACTATTTTTAATTTTTGAACTCAAATAACGTGATTTGGCCATACTACAAACTTTTTTAAATAATTTAGAATAATTCTTAACATTTAAATTAAATTCAGCAGTGTTTTTACAAGTTCGTTCATCATACAATTCATAAAGTCGTTTCCTACTTGTATGTATACCAATGGTGGCCTAGTCACTGAAGGAAGCGTTACTATTAACCGAGAACGTCTTTGGAATGACCGTGTTATTGAATACTGTGCAATACATATTAAAAAAATCATTATAATGTTGATTAGGGTCATCATTAGTCACCAAAAATGGTAATTTACTTAAAAGTTTAGATTTAAATGTATCCAAGCGATTAGTCGTTTTCGGGTTAACAGTGATATCTTTTTTAGTAACTTTTTTGTTTATATTTGAAATAGTTATTAATTGTCCGCAATGATCTGAGTCTATTAAATTAATAACATAACATTTAAATATAATTTCAGACATATCTTTCCATCTCCTGCAGGGTGCAATAATGTCTTCGAGCTTTTCTTCATCTGTCTATACCTCTACCAGCTACGAATATTATTGGTTTTTGCAAGAATCTATGCTTATATCATAAGTATATTAATTTATTTACCTATGGGTTTATTTGGTCATCGGTTCGATTCCTACTCGTAAAAGTTGTTCTTAAATCTCAAATCTCAACATACTTCCCGTATTTTATTAAACGGTCACATTGTAATCTCGGTCTCAATCTGTCAAAAATACCTACATTTTTGTCATGATGATTGTCGCTGAGTTATAATATTTATTTATTTATTTATTTACATACATTTAGAGATGAACATTTTTAAGGACTTGACCCGCGGGTCAATACATGTCATGTCTTTACCGTGGGTAAATCCTGGACAAGGATCCAGGATTTACCCACTAACTAAATTGCATTTTATGAATGTTACCTACTGTTATAGTATATAAAATAAAGCCATAGTAGGTACAGCCCTCTACGTTAATGAAATAAACCTCTTATCTTTCTTTTTTCTTCATAATTCTTCTTCGTCTTATGCTCAGCTACTTTTCTAGCACAGAATATTAATGTTGCCGACATCTCATTTTAATCTTAGCATAAAGAAGCATTCCAGCCGGTCGATTCTGTAACAATCTCACCTTAAAAACTTAGGTGAAGTGAGCTATCATTCATGCTAAGGATTGACACTATTGACAACTCCCTTCAAGCTCACTTCACCTAAGTTTTCACGGTGAGATTGTTACAGAATAGCTCGGCTTTACAAAGAATGACATATAGTAACTTTGCTGACTGGTTGTCACTTGCTAAGAACTTTGTACTTAGCGCGTCATGGCTCTAGTTTTTTATTTCGTTATTACCCGCTACCTATGGAGGGTAGAGGTATGGAGAACTATCTCATATGGGGTGAAAATTTAAAAAGTATCCAGCATAAACAGTAAATAATAATTAAAAACCCACCAAAATGGCGCTAGCGTAGGCAAATGGTGTGGTGTGAATATAGCAGTTGTTAACGGACTGAAGTATGCCGAGTTAGAAAATTTAATACTTTTAGTGACTAGAGTAGTTAGTGACAGTCCTGTATACCATACCTCAACAATTTATGTGGTCGAACATTATTTTGTAAAAATAACCTAAAATTATTGCTTTTAAAATTTACCCGGTGGCTACTGTAGCGCCCCCCTTGTGTAGCACCATTTAACGGATACTTTTTATACACAGAAATAGTTCTTCTTATCTCTTCCCTCCATACCACTACCGATAAAGGAAGAAGCGTTAAACTGCGGTTACGGGTACGGTTTCTAGACGAGCGGTGGCCGCCACATAGCGGAGTCACTGTCACTGAAACATTTTAATTTTATGAAAGTTGGTTGGCGTTTACCTAGAGAGCGTTTTTTGATACCGTAAAGTCAAACCCCGCTGCCGTCATTTTTATGACAGCTGTCATTGCGGCGGTTATGTGGCGGTCACCACTCTCTTTTTAGTAAATCATAGCTTTACACGACGCTTACGGCCGCGTCCTAATCGAAAGCGATTGCTGCGCGGAGTACGCAATCGTCGCGCTCGTGTATACGAATATGACTATAATTGCGCGATCAATCAAGTTGCATATGTACGTCATTATTCAGATAAACGACCGCGTAATCGCGTATTCACGCGGCCTTTAGTTTCGGTTAGGTCGCGGGGTTCTGATGCGATACCGCGGCGAAGTCCGATAGTTTATTTTATTTCATTTGATAACTGCTATTTCGGACTTAATAACGCGTTAAAGGCGTTCCTATAACGATAACACATTTATTTTATTATTTCATGCTTTTATTTAACTAGCCTTTTCGTTAATTAGTGAGTTAGTTATTATGTATTGGTCAAATCTTGCAAGCTGAATTAAAACCACTTCCTCTTATCCTACAGAGTTAAAACCTTACACGTTGATTCTGTCTTGAAGACAATGTATTTTAGCATGATGCTGGACCTGGCTGCTGCATCCAGGGTTTGTTCCAGCCGAAGAAACTACTCAACGGTCAACAGCAGAGACACAAAGTTTTGTTATACGCATTCAATTATGAAAGACCGTTCTAAAGTTCACCATGATCTTGTGGCTGCTGCACCCAGGGTTAGTTCCAGAAGAGGGAACTCCTCAGCGGTCAACAGCACAGAGTCGAAATTAAATATACGACGACGTTTAATTATGATACTCCGTTCAAAAGTCAATCATGACCTTGCTGCTGCACCAAATTTTGGCTCCAGACGAGGTAATTCCTCAACGGCCAACAGTACCTACATACAAGAATGTTATCTAAGCATTCATACACCATGACCTGTGTGCTGGCCCAGGATTGGCTCCATACGAGAGATCTCCTCAGTGGCCAACAGCACAAGCACGAAATTTTGTATACGCATTCAATTATGATAGCCTGTACTAAAGTATGGCACAACTCGGATAGTGCAACTCGGTTGGCTTCACGCCATGACTTATGTAAATGCGTGTTTAGGTTCGTTGGATTTGTCTTCACAAGTACCTTTCAAATGAAGGTGATAGATAAAAAAGATATTTAAACAAATTCTAATGAAACAAGTACAAAATAGTTTTTTCTAAAAACTTTTTAAAAACAAGCTTTTCATTAAGTCAAAAGTACAAAATAAAAGTTACGTATACATGGAACTTTAATATTTTCTGAAAAGCTTGAGGTGTGAACGTGTCACACTTTAAGATTAGCCTGAAGCTTGTTTTTTTAAACAGATTATATTTAATTTAAAAAAAAATCCCAGCCCACAATAGGGTTGAATAGGGAATATGCATGTATTTTTTTATATTTCTGAACCGATAGCTTACATCGTCAAAAAAAAAAAGAAAAAAAGCAATTGAAACTACTACTACTAACTCTACTTTAAAAAAAAGTTCTAAATAGCTAACCGACACGTGCACTTTAAATGCCCTTCATTTTCGCACGCTTGGTGTGACGTCATAGTCTATGACATATAACACATTGACATTATTATGGTTGTCATAGACTTTTACGTCACATTCGATTTGACCAATGGCGTCACTTTTCAAATATTTGAATTTCCCACAGTAATGTTGCACTTAAAAAATAAACATGATCAAAAATAAGTTATTATAAACAAAAATATTGATGGAGGCATAATTATGAAGAAATAAAGTTTGTTTAAAAAAATGAAGCCTTATTTGAAGCACATATAATATATTCCCTATTGTTTACATCGTTACATTTTTTAAATAATATTTTACGTACCTACGTCTAAATCTAGGTTTGTGTAACGATTTCTTATAGGTTAGCACCGCGTGCCCCATAAACGTAGTTAATAATTGTGTCACAAGCACTAAATACGTTTAGAGATAAACGAATTTAAAACGTCATTCTGTTTCTGTAAATCGTTTGAAAATGATAGAGACAGAACGATGTTTTAACTATGTTTGGCGTTAAACGCATTAAGTGATTTGTGGTGCAAGTTGTACTTAGGGGCTTATAATATCAGCTCGCCGTTCGATAAGGACCAGGCCCGGGTTGACGGCGCGTTGTGTTCCACGCGCGCCTCAAAGAGATGTCAGCAAAAATGACGGGGTCCGCCAGGGCCGATGCCTGCTAGGGTTGCGTGAAAGTCCGAGAGGAATACCGTGGCCCCTGGCACAGGCAACTGAAGGAACACGGGTGGGTTTTAGTCAGTAAGAGTCTGATACGCCCTCCCGCTCTTCCCAGGGCGGGAGAAGTTATTTGATGATCTCCCACACTCAAAAAAAAAATAAAAATAAATGGGGCTTATAATATCATATGCATACGTTATTCAAGTTTCTAAAAATTGCCACTTCTTAGCCTGTCTTAGCTACAATGAAACATATCTGAAACTTTTATATATATCTTATGTTAACTGAAATTTTACGTCTTACGAAGAATCCAAACTTGGTTAGGTCTCCTCAAAATGAAAGCTCTTCCCAAAGATTTACAATTTTAATCACCTTCCGATGGCATCAAACCACAGTTTCTTCGAACTATAAGAAACTTCGATTTCGAACTAAAATGTTCAAGTTCCTGGTGCACTAGGTACCTACCTACCTACTGCAATTTTGAATTTGATTTACATAGTAATGAATATTGTTGCTGGCTTGCTTTCAGCTCCATCATTCAATTTGAATTATATTATACTAGAGCTTCATCGAAGGAGATGGTAATCAACCTGGCTTTGGAAGCATATTATAGGCAAAATGAGAAAGGGAGCAGAGCTTGAAATACCGTTATTTTTGGGCACCGGTATCATTAGCACTGGTGTGATACCGGTACCAGAGTAGTACCTGTACTATTGGTACCGGTACCAGACGTAGTACTTTTACAATGGGTATTTCTTATCAGTATCGGTACGGTAACGGTATTAAAACAAATATTTCCGTAACTTAGAGTGAGAAAACAGATATAGTAAGTAAAAAGTATAGTTTATAGGCTTTAGAAAAGTAACTTCAAGGTTGCCAAGCGTACGAGGTGCGTCGTACAAACATGAAATTTGTGATACGCGCCGGGTACCTGAACTTAGTACCGGTAGATACTTGTTACGTGGAGTACCGGTACCCGTCACGAACCGGTACCGAGGTACCGAAATGGCGAGAACCGCTAAGTGCCGTAAAGAATTATGAGGGTATGAGGAACAGGGTGTAAAGTTCACTCATACCCATAGTAAAGGAAGGATCAGGGGACCAGTCGGATGTCGTGCAACTGCCCGACGTTTGATGTCGGGACGTTGTATACGAGTTATTGGTAAAACACCATCAACCTCTTAAGGGGTCATTGTACTCATCATTATGAACCACTTTTATTATGGGACTAAATATGAAATCGCGAAAAAAAAGTCTGCTGTTCTCTACATTTATGCTTGCAAAACTCAAATTGCAAAAGTCAAAATGTAGGGACCAGCTGATTTTTTTAAGAGGTTGATGGTGTTTTACCTATAACCCTGTATATGCTAGTTGCGCGGTAAACTCTGCTTGCGCGATGCAGAATTTTGCGTGACGTCTGTATGATGCGTAGTTTGTATGTGGCGATGTAGGTAGGTACCGCTACAACCGGTAAAGAACTTTTGGTACCGGTTCCAAGCTCTGCCTGGAAGTTCTGACCACATTGAGCACTGTGCTTTACTGTTGCAATAGACATTATCAGTTTGAACATTATAGCAGAGGTAAGGTCCATCCTCTTTAGTAAGATCTAGAGTTGGAAAAAGTAAGTACCCACCTAATGCAAGGAAAATAGGGCGTTTCACGCGCCCAGTTTAAAAAAATATTTTAAGAGATCTATTCTGTTTATGCATTGAACAAAACCTTATAAGGCAACAATTGTAATGCGCATAAGTTGCCTCGTTGGTCTAATGGTCGTAAGTGTGCTACTACTGAGCATGAAGTCCTGGGTTCGATTCCCAGGTCGGGCAAATGTTATTGAATTTTTTATCAGGTATTTCTCAGTAAAGCAGCCCGGAGTCTGGTTATGTGCCCGGTTGATGACAATAAGCTCGCCCCTTATTACTTGGGACTGAATAAATGGTGAAATGTGGGTGTACTAAGTTACACCTCTACCTAACCCGTTTGGCAATGCAGGCGTAATATTTTGACTGTAATGGAAAGCACTAGTTAGGTACCTTCGTTAATTGTAAAGTAGGCACACTTTCAACTCTCAACTGTCACAATTGAATTAGATCTTCAACAGAGCTCTAAATTACCTTAAAGTACCTTCTTCGAAAGCCCTGCCCTTATCCCGCTCAGGTAAGCTGACTATTAAAATTCAAGTATTATGCTAATACGCCGCACGGGGCGACTTTCTACGTCAATTTAGAACGGAACCCCCATAAATATGGAAGGTTCGGGCAACTTCTGGTCGTATCTTATGATTACTAATAAACCTGGGCAAGATAATTGATTTTTGGGCTAAAATATGAGGAAAATGGCGTACCTTGGCGTTATTTGAAATTCTTGTAAGATCCATCCATTAGTTATAATGCTGCCTACCCCACATGTTCTGTCCAATTTTTACATAATTATGTAGTCTAGGCAAGTAGGTACGCACAGTTACACATCAAGCTATACATTTCCAGTTTACACTGATCTCTCATTGTTAGGAAATCCTATACAATGCGAGATCAGCTTATACTGGAAATGTATAGCTTGATGTGTAGCCGAGTGTACCTAATTATAATTTCCTCTCAGCAAGCTCACTGTGAGCCTAGCACCAGCGCATGGAGTTGTCGTAACGTAAATCGACTACTCGTGTCGCATATAAATCATTAACTTAGTTTTAAGGGGCTGACAACAGCTAAAGCGCGGTCACTGTCAGACTTCATAGAAAAGAAAGAGAAGCGCGATGACACAAAGCTGGTAATTTATTGCAAAATAATTCTCTATTTACAAAAATCTATTGATTGGACTGAAACATGTAATCCTTCACTGCATGCAGTTTGACATTTGACATTTTATGGCATATTTATAATTACAATTGTTGATGAAAGGATAAACTGCTTTGAAAGTCATTTAAGATATGTGTTTGAAGATTTTCTTGATGCATTAATGTATATTTAATTATGTTTTGAGTTCCATCACTTTATTAAATTAATTAAATACTTGAAAATATATTTTTTTTCTTGATGAAATTATTTACGGTGAGATACATTGCTTTAAAAAAGCACCTTTTTGACCTTTTTTCAAGAAATCTCCGTCTTTAGACTTTATTATACTTATGTGTGATGCTAATGGAGATTATCCATAATGCTATAGGATAGTTGTATTTACGATTCAAAAATCGTTCAAATTTACGTTAGGTTTTCTTCAAGAAGTCTATATTGATATTATGTTGAGTACAATTTTGCTAGATATACCAGGTTTGTATGTGTGCAAGAATTGAAATACAGAAATGTTTTTACTGGAAAAGGTGTTTTCATTTCACATGCAATTGAATTATAAAATTACAGCCACTACCACCGCGCTGTGACAACGGACGGCCCTTTTTTCTAACAACCTCGGAGGCAGCCGTCGGTCATTTTCAGTCCAACCACTCACAAACAAACTGTAAAGCGCTTCTACTCATTCTGAATCACCAAAGTTTTCCTAAATTTACAGGGAGCATTAAAAATAATAAAAGTAATAAAACTCTCTTTTAAATAGCTTAATAAAACGTAGCTCCGTTGCCAAGTGAAGTCTTTTAATAAAGCATCATAATTCGTAAATTAATCCCTAGTTTAGCCGGTAATTTTATAAACTAATTAGCCGGTACCTGCGGTCAGTCTCGCGTGCGAATTAATTTTCAGTACTAAACTTATCCCCTAATGAACAATCTCTCAAATTGCATGCTTCATTATGAGACACATACTGCTTAGGAGTTGTGAAGGAGGAATTTATTTATTTAGGATCTCCAACAAAAGATGTACACAATATATGACACATAAATAAAGAGTTACATCAGGTAATAAGTAAGTGTACCCCTTCACTTATAGGAGACCACAACATGCACAAAGTTAAACAACTAAGCTAACAAAGTTAAAATTTGGAAAAGTTAATTAATGGACACAAAAGGTAAACAAAAAAAAAATGAATTCCAAGAAGATAAAACCTTTAGATATTGGTACTCAAACTGAATCTACTTATATTTAGACATTTTAGACAGAGACTCGCAGATGTCTATATTCGTAGTTTTAGATAACACGTTGTATATTGCCTACAAAGTCTTGGCACAGCGGTGTAATGACCGAGGTTAGTTTTATAAATGTTTAAATGTTTTTTAAATGTTTTTTTTTTATGTTTTTGTTTTATAAACAAAAGCATACAACATTACAGTTTATGAATTTAATAATGGGGTTTTTATTTTTGTGGCTGTATAGTGGAATAGTGATTCATAATATTCAATCAAACTCAAAGCATTTATTTCAATTAATCCGTCAACTTTCGTCTACTAGAAGCCGTTGGCAACGTGTTTGTACTCGTATGTAAGCGCTCAACGGTTTTCACGATTATATTTATTGTCATTTCGAGTGTATTTTTCTTACGAACATTCACCGGTTCATACGATATTTGTCAGGTTAAACCAGTTACAGGCACTTTTGAACTATCAAGGGGTCTGTCAGACACAAAGATGAAGCTAGTTGTCCATTCCAAAGCGCAGTACGTACCTATGGAGAAGAACGGGCAAGAAACTCCATGGACACTCTTTTTAATCAAAATATTGATTAATGAATGATGGCGATCTCCCCGTTTTTCAGGCACCACGTAATGTTGAGACTACCTATAGCTACGCATCAGGCGGCGGCCGACGCGATGACACGCGGGGTTGCGATAGTCGTGGAGAGGATCCGGCAGTTGGGTCTCGAGGTGGCTTTGCACAAGTCCGAGGCCATGTCTTTCCATGGGCCCCGGAACAGGCCACCATCGGGATCCCAACTAACGGTAGGAGGGGTTCACATCGGCGTCGAGTCCACGATGAAGTACTTAGGACTCGTGCTCGATAGCCGGTGGAACATCGTGGAGCACTTCCGACGTTTGGCCCCCAAACTGGAACGGACTGGGGCCGCCCTCAAGCGGCTCCTGCCCAACCTGAGGGGTCCAAACGCCTCCTGCCGGAGGCTTTACGCGGGGGTCGTGCGGTCCATGGCTACATATGGGGCCCCGGTGTGGGCGCGTTCACTGCGGAGGAGAGCCGCCCACTATCTGAACGCGCCCCAAAAGGTGGTAGCCGTAAGGCTGATCCGGGGCTACCGCACGATCTCGGGCGAGGCGGCAAGTCTCCTTGCCGGACTGCCGCCGTGGGATCTGGAGGCGATAGTCCTCGCGCGCCTGTATGAGTGGCGCGCGGTGCCTCCGCGCGCCACTCATCTACGCCGGGGGGAAACCCCGCTTCCGCGGCAAATCGCGGCGGAGTGGACGGACCTCCGGCGCGATCTCATGGCGGCATGGAAGGAGCGACTGTCGCAACCCAGCGCAGGGCACGCCACGATAGCGGCGGTAAGACCCCTCTTTGAGGAGTGGCTAGAGAGGCGTCACGGCGTCCTCACCTACCGCCTGACGCAGGTCCTCACCGGACACGGATGTTTCGGGAGGTTCCTGCACATCATCAGGCGGGAGGAAACGCCCGGGTGTCACCACTGCGATGATCGCCCCGAGGACACGGTGGAGCATACGGTGGGGGCCTGCCCTGCATGGGCGGAGCACCGCCGTGTCCTCGTAGAGGCGATCGGCAGCGGCGGCGACCTCTCACGCCCGGCCCTGGTTCAAGCCATGGTCCGGGGCGAGGGGGAGTGGGAGGCAGTCGCCTCCTTCTGCGAAGCAGTCATGCTAGCTAAGGAGGTGGCGGGACGGGAGAGGGAGAGAGTCTCCCGTCCAAGCCGCCGCGGTGGACGCTCCGGGCGTCGGGAGCCGCGTGACGACTCCCGGCCACCGTAGGCGCGGGCCTGCGGGCGGTTAGCAATGGGTAGCTCACCGTCCGATCAGGACCAGGCCCGTGCTGGACGGCGCGTACGTGTTCCACGCGCGCCTCAAAGAGATGTCAGCATCGAAGAGGGGGCCCACTAGGGCCCAAGCCTGCCGGGAAAGCGGGATCATCCAAAAGGGGTACCACTGACCCGGAACATAAAGGGCCAAGGAAGGAACACGGGTGGGTTTTAGTCAGTAAGAGTCTGACACTCCCTTCCGCTCCACCCAGAGCGGGAGGGGTCATTTGATGATTTCCCATCCTCAAAAAAAAAAAAAAAAAGACTACCTATAGCTATAGCTTTTAGGATTCATTAATCATAAGTACAAACACGCTTTTGTTTTAAATCGATACTAGATTTAGCCGCGGGCAAAAGCTAATAATGATAAATGATTTCATTCCTGTAAGTAGGTTCGTACAAACACTTTTTACACGTCATTCATATTTAAAAAACTAGATGAGGTCGGCGTTTCCTGGGCACGCCACAATTACGGCGATAAGTCCCCTCTTTGAGGAGTGGCTAGAGAGGCGCCACGGCGTCCTCACCTTCCGCCTGACGCAGTTCCTCACCGGACACGGTTGTTTCGGGAGGTTCCTGTTCCGGATAAGGCGGGAGGAAACGCCCGGGTGTCACCATTGTGTGAATCGCCCGGAGGACACGCTGGAGCATACGGTGGAGGTCTGCCCGGCTTGGACGGAGCACCGCCGTGTCCTCGTGCAGGCGATTGGTGGTGGCGATCTCTCGCGTCCGGCCCTGGTCCACGCCATGGTACGGAGCGAGAGGGCTTGGGAAGCCGTCACCTCCTTCTGCGAAGCAGTAATGTTCGCGAAGGAAGAGGCGGAACGCGTGAGGGAGAGGCAAAATTCGCGCCCTCACGCCCCTAGCCACCGCAGGAGACGCCCTGGGCGTCGGGAATCGCAGGCCGATTCCCGGACACCGTAGGCGCGGGCTTGCGGATGGCGAGCAACGGGCACCTCGCCATTCGATAAGGACCAGGCCCGGGTCGACGACGGCGCGTTGTGTTCCACGCGCGCCTCAAAGAGATGTCAGCATCAATGAAGGGGTCCGCTAGGGCCGATGCCTGCCACGGTTGCGGGAAAGTCCGAGAGCGATACCGTGGCCCCTGGCACAGGGCAACTGAAGGAAGACGGGTGGCTTAGTTAGTTAGTCAGTAAGAGTCTGACACACCCTCCCGCTCTGCCCAGAGCGGGAAAAGCAATTTGATGATTTCATTAAAAAAAAAAAACAGGTAGATTGGTGTCTGAAATGGTCTTTTGAGGAAAAATCACACAGATTGAGTGGAGGTGTCTAGTCAGTGCACGCATGTGTTAGTAATCGTGTAGCTCAACTCGAGCTCAACGATTCGACGAACAATACAAAAGAAAAAACATTTGGATAGGCCGCATAAATTACTCAAACTGCCAGATCATGATTAAAACTAACTGAGAAAAAAATACAAAACAGCAATGACCCACACAGTCCTCACATTCACAATAATTTAAATAATAATAATTTATACTTCTCAAGGTCAAAGAGAATCAAATGTCAAAGAGTACGTAAAAAAAAACAACATTCGGTATGCACAAACAGCTAGTGCATAATATTGGCAAAAACATTGCATATTTGTGCCCCACTGCTAGTGCCAATATTATTTTTTTCCATCCGAACCAAAGAACAGAGCAAGAAATAAGCTGCTACAGTTTCATCTTCAGCAATAAGTTAACCGTTCCCAAAAATCTGAATACTTCATCACAAAAATCCGTTCTAAATTCGCTGATTCACCGCCGCCAAATAGAATGGAGTGCCAAATCCACAAAGTTATGGTTCTGTTAAATAGGTGTTCGTGTCCCATGCAACGGTAATGTGGCTCAATGGCTGCGGTAATCGTTTTGGAAAGCTGCCAGAATCTGTAAGCTGTATGATGGATTTTGTGGTAGATACTTTGGCAATGGATGACAGGGGGACTTTTTTTGACTGGTACATACTAGCTCTGGCTTCATTATAAAAATAATGGGAAAATGCAATTTCTTTTGTACTGTAGATCGCACGTCAGCGGTTATAAAATCAGTATAAGCTGGCCTCTATGGAAATTTAGTTGTACCTACGCTAGGTCACCTAAAGGTCAAAGTCCTACCACTACCGAGCGGCCTACTGTACGCTACAACCTGCAAAATAGTCTACCATCGTTCTTACCTTTACCACTTGATCCTCAAATTATTCGCAGAGAATAATTTGAGGATCAAGTGCAAATACAAACTTTTGTCTCTACGCGTAATGCCACTTCACGTCGTGTAAACTCTTAATTGTACCTATACAGGGTTAAATTTAATCAGCAAGCGAAACTTCACAGCCTTGATAGGTATCGTGTAAACACGATAAAATAAAAAAGATTTGATGGTTTTTTTTCTGGGATCAATTAACACTGGTAGTGTAGTTACTTGAAGTAGTTGGGAAAATCTGTTTTTATATTATTTTATCGTGTTTAGTTGTCGATACCCATTACGTCGTGGAGTTTCGCTAACTAATTTAATTTGTCCCAGTATTTTGGACAGGTAGGTTAAAAGTGTTGATTGGATGTGTCCTTTAAGGTTCGGTTTCATAAGAAAGCGATGAACAGTCACACAATGACGGCTATCCAAATACAGAGTATTTTTTGACACCGCAATGTCAAATACCGGTGAAAATTACAGATTTCTATGACGACCGTTATAATATGACGGAACCGCTTTCTTATGAAACCAAAGCTTTCTTCAAAAAATATTTAACATCATGTTTGTGCGGACATTTTAAATAATAGTTTGTGTGAATTGTATAGAAATGCCCGTAGTGACTCAGGTTTCAAGTAAATTTAAATATATTCAGCAATCCTATAGATTAGAGCTGATTATGCAAAGTATTTATGTATATTGCCTTTTATGGTTCTGATAAAATCGATTTCGGAAACTCGCCGTGGCAGTATTTATTAGGTTAAAATATATCATAACAGACTAGCTTCGATTCCAATGTAGGTACAGGGTCAAATTAAATTAGCTAGAGAAACGCCACAGACGTGATGGGTATCGATGTCTAAACACGATAAAATAAAAATGATATGATGTTTTTTTAGGGGTCATCGACCGCAATTGGTGTATTCCATAGATATAATAAAGAAGGTGTATTCACTTGAAATATCAGATTAAAAATTACAGATTAGAAAGAGACAGAAAGAGATATAGCTTTCATGGATCGAACACGTACGGAACTTCGTTCCTGTAGGGGTCCCCCCCCCCTCCCCGTTGTTTTATTTGCCATTTAACAACCATTTTACATGTAATAAAACTATTTAGATACGCTCAACGTGTTTACATAAACGATTTGCGGTTAGTCATAACAAATTACCAAAAGGCCATTACAATACTAACGCGAATGTCTATGCCAAAACTATTTATAACATAATATTCAACTAGTCACATTGAATTTTCACTATAAGAACGAAAAAAGTGAAAATTATTCAAATAATTTTTCAATTTTACCATTCGCAGGTTTCTTTATTTTAGTATTAATTATTTATATAGGTATACTCAAGGGGGTAAATACTGAGATGAAGATAGAATTAGGTAATTTATAGAAATAGAATTAGGAGATAAATGTTGTGCCGATTCATAATTAATTTGGATAAAAGCAGAAGAATGATGAAGTTGATAAGTTTCTTTAAACAGTTTCGACTCGATGTGTTGCAATTTAAGTGCCGATTTTTTTTCATATTCAGTGCAAAAATTGTGTTGACCTCAATTCGTCCTGTCCACGATAAATCAATCACATCTGTCAATCTAGCAGTCCATGACTCGACATCAGTAGCGTATGTAGTTGCATTCTCATGCCAATAAAATAAAACACTCGTGAATCGGGTTTTTAAATTTTTTTTTTAAATGTAATTTATATACCCATACACTAGCCCAAGTAGCCAAGGTTGGTTTTGGTTTACAGAAACTGAAGTGGTTTAAGGCACGGTACAAAGTAATGGTGTGAGTTTGTCCCTAAATACCTATGGCATTTCATCTTCCGTGTGCTCGTTCCATCATAAACGTAATCCATCACATTCCATCAGGCGAGAGCGAGCTCAATGGTAGGCCCAACCGGCAATAAATACAAAATTGCATCTTCTACCATTCCCATAGTTCCTTCTAAAACCAAATCAAAATGTAAACCACTTTGCCATATACATGCAAACTCAATAGAAGGAGAATGAATATGATCCCCGGCCCCGGTTCGTTTTAATTTAATCTGACCGCGAAATTTACCTTTTCAACATCCTTATAATCCAATTACCTAAACATTAAAACGAGCAGCACAGTTCGTAATGCAATTAAAATTCTGTACACAAACTGAATATATAATTGATAATAATTGACTATAACTTCCCTATTTAATGTTTATACCATAAATAACGATATTCCCTCGACTACTGCATTTTGTTTTCAGGTTTTCCCGTATCTACAAACTTTAAAATATAATTTCATCTATACCAGGGTTTTTACAAAAAAAAAGCCATTGTTTTCCCTTAGGATTCAAGATGAATTTCATCAAAATCCATTCCGCCGAACGCCGATTGAACCCGACGCCGCTGATTGACGCCGATTTGAATGTAACAAACAACAAAACGATCAGAGATAATTTTGCATTGACAATATTGGATAGTGAATCTAGATGTAGTTGCTAGTTGACTAGTGTTCTCAGTCTCCGATAATAAAATGTTAGAAATTATGGCGGCTATATCTAAGAAGAAGACACATATTTGATGCAATATTTGTAACCCAGATTCTAATATCTGAGATACATACATTATCTAATATTTAGATAGATTAATTTAATGTAAACCCGTGCTAAAACTAAGAACGCACTCATGCGCATATTTTGTGCAAGTGTCATATCTTTAGCTAGTAATGATGACATCAGTTGGTGAGCCAGAAATCAGGAGATAAACCATGGGAATGATTAACACAAAACTGTATTTTTTTTTATATGTAATTTATATGTAAGTATTATTATTTTTATTTTTATGTGTTTAATTTAATTTATATGTAAATGGACTGATTGGGGAGCTCAGCAGTGCTGGTGTCGGTTGTTCAGTGGATGGTGTTTTTACGAATAACATTAGTTACGCTGATGACATGGTGCTGCTGGGTCCCTCAGTCTGTTCCGTGAGGTCCCTATTGAACATATGTGAACGGTATGCAATGACCCATGGGCTTAAGCACAATGTGCAGAAGAGCGAGCTGCTAGTTTTTAAGGCGGGGACTAAAGCCTACCCTGGCCCTCCGATCACACTGAATGGAACCGTCCTACAGCAAGTGTCCAAATTCAAGTACTTGGGTCACTGGGTCAATGAAGAATTGAGTGATGATATGGACATGGACAGGGAGCGCAGGGCATTGTCGGTAAGGGGTAATTAATATGCTTTCTCGCAGGTTTGCGCAATGCTCACGTGATGTTAAAGTCTCGTTATTCAAAAGCTATTGCCAAACATTATACACGTGCAACCTGTGGAGCAATTACACTAAAAAAGTCGGCAATGCTCTGCGCGTCCAATATAACAACGCGTTCAGGGGTTTGTTGGGGCTCCCATGGCGCTGCAGTGCCTCCGGCATGTTCGCAGACCTCAGGACGGACGGCTTCCAGGCGGTGCTTCGCAAAAGAACGGCCTCCCTGTGGTCTCGGGTAAAGGGTAGCACCAACACGCTTCTGAGCGTGGTGGCGGACAGAGTGAAAATAATTATTATTTTAAATTTTATTAACACAGTTATAAGTATCTACCTACTAACAAAATATGTACCAATTACTGTGTGCTTGGTCTGAAATAAAGATTTTTAATTTCAATTTAAATTTCAATTAACATTCAGGAATCAACTTCTCAGAAATAAATTGATGAATAGAATTCAGAAGAATTGGTGGCTGATAAGTTACCATAGCTACTAAGAAGACCAAAGAAGAGTTGAACGGATCGTGTAAAGAAAATAAAGAAAAGTGAGTGATTGGAAGCGTCACCCACCTCAGGTAACATAGGACATGGGCCAAGAGCCAACAAACCCAGTTAACTAAAATATACTTAAGAATATTCTATTTTAAGAACTATGTCTATGAAAAGATAAAAACGATTATATTCCATGGATATTCAGGCTAAAAGAAAAATAACAAACTCGACAATCAACTATGCAAAATAAATCTTTATCTGAAATAGACTTTTGACATCCCATCTTGAAACTTACTGATTGGCTCCTGTAGCTATAAATGAGGGATCCACACTGGCTTAACGTCGTACCCCACTCAGTGCAGATCTACATGTCGAATGAAAATAGGATCCATTTTAGAAATAAGTTTTTCTGAAGGCTTTAGGCGACGGGTGTCATTGAGCTTAGGAGGAAATATCTATGGTTCTGTTCATCAATCTTTATCTACCGGTAAGCTTGTGGATTTTGAGGACGTTTTGAAAACTAAAATATTATGATCGATAACCTAAAAGTTATTAAACATGTGGATTAAACGCGTGTTATCGTTTTGAATTAAATCACATTAGAATTACAAATTACATTAGTAGGTACATCGAATTTCTGTACATTAATAGAATCTAGACAACAAATTACAGCAAAGACCTTAATAAGCAAACTTGGCCACGAGTTAATTACGGTTAGTCTGAATACCGCTTAAGTTATGACTTTAATTACGACAGAGAAATCCCGGAGCGAACCATATTCAGGATTACACAATAACAAGATACACGTAGGCAATACAGATCGTAATGAAATACATTTATATAACCTAATTCACATTCTGCAAAACTAATTAAGGCAGTAGTGGTGGCCCAGTGGTACCGGCCCCAACTTACCAGTTGTAAGTCGTGGGTTCGAACCTTCGAACCCAAGCATCAGGCGATTTACTTTGTGTAATTTATTTTCATTACCACTGGTCTCTGCTCTAAAAACATCGAGAGGAAACCGGCATGTCCTAGAACCAAAAAATCGAAGACATGTGACATCCACCAACCTGCACTGTGCCCGCGTGGTATATTATGACCCACTTCCTCTCACAGAGAGGAGGTCTATGTCCCAACAGTGGGAACACTATAGGCTGATTATGCAATTAAGGCAAATAAGACTGAGTCACCCAAAAGGCCGAAGAGAGTTATGCTTGGAGTTTCTCTCCGTAGTCGAATCAGAAATGAAGAGACCAACGTAACCGACATAGCCCAAATATGCCAAACAAAACAAAAGCGGCAGTAGGCAGCGCACATTGCTCACCGAACAGATTGCCGATGGGGCCCAAAGGTTCTGGAGTGGTGACCGCGTACCGGAAGACATGGCATTGAAAGACCTTCCACAAACCCTGGTGAAGACCGCAGGAATCCGCTGAATGTGAGAAGTACAGAACCGGTCGAAGTGGCGATGCTTGTGGGAGGATTTGTCCAGCAGTGGACGCCTTTCGGCTTTAATAATGATGATGATAACTTAAACCATTTAGGCAAGTGCGTAGGTACATTCCCTAAAAGTCTCAATAAGTACATAGACCGATAGGTAGGTACATTTCTCTAGTTTGAAACGAGTTCATCAAAGCGGGTGAATTTTGTCGGAAACTCAATAAAAACCCTCTTTAGTACTTTGGAATCCTTTCCGTTGCAAACTTTTTCCGATTAAATAGAGAACAAAAAGTTTATTTTTTACGAGTCTTTGAGATCTTTCAATTTGTGACTTTTAGTTGCTTTAAATTTTTTCAGAATAAAATATTACTTATTACATTTATTCAAAATGACGACTTGTTATTTTTTTTCTAGTTATTGTAACAGGTGACAAACATGTTCATAATTAATTTAAGAATATACCAAGGGCCGGTTTTTGAC
The DNA here is from genome assembly GCA_937001585.2 of Brachylomia viminalis. Lineage (NCBI taxonomy): Eukaryota > Metazoa > Arthropoda > Insecta > Lepidoptera > Noctuidae > Brachylomia > Brachylomia viminalis. The sequence goes on along the minus strand of OW443298.2, from coordinate 21,964,796 downwards.
TTAGTTAAACACATTTTGCCAAAATTAAACCACGGATCCAAAAACCGGCCTTATGTATTCCTGTGTCTCCTCACAGATCAGCTAATCTAAGAAAACGTTAATTATCTTTAATTATTTTAAGCCATGACAAGATGAAAACATGAAATTATGAAGAAGTTTTATGAACTAACAGCTGCTCCAAAATAAAGCTATGATCAAAATTATTGGTGGGATATCGAAGAGATTTACTCCTCAATAATTTTATTACTTAAACAAAATTTGTTGTTGAACATTGTTTGAAAATGATTTACGTTGATACTGTCATAATTTAGTTAGCCAGATTTTGAGTGGTGTTTGCAGAAACAAAAGTTGCGGGCTTGTTTTTAATCACCTTATCGTGTCAATTTATGTTTGTCATGTCTATTTCCTTGATTTTATCCCTACGATCTAATAGAGAAGAGCCCTGTATCACAGTAGTTAAGTTTGCTTAAATTTTATTAAATCGTTTTCACATAGGAAATCTTTAAGTCTATCCAAAGGTTGTCTGTAAAGGATAGATTTAAGCGATAAGTTCGCCCATTGCCACACCCCAGGTAGACAGCTCTAATAAGTTCTTATTTTTGATTTGTTATGGTGACACTGACTCACTCACTGACTGACATGCCGTTTCTCGAAATGGGTGGGAGATGGGTGGGGGGTTTGTTCTGGGGAAATGTGTGGCAACACCGGGCGAGTAGAGGAAAATTATAGCGGTGACGTCATATCCAAGATGGCGGCCATGCGAATTCCGATCTCGGTAGGGAAAAGAGTTGGAAAGATTTTGATTGATAGATTTTGTAGAGGATTGAGAATGATTTAAAAAAAAAGATGAAAAAAAAAAAAAACAAAATGGCGGCCGTGCTTTGGCGTTTTGAAATTTGACACTTTTTTTGCTAGATTTTGGCGAATTACTTTGTTTTACAGATTTTAAAAATAAAAAGTTTTGACTATGGTTATTGGTAGGTAATTTCAACGACATTTAGGAAAAATTATGACATTTCAAAAATCAAAGATGGCGGACGCTGTGGCGGCCATTTTGTAAAAATGTGGATTTTACGTTTTTTTTCAAACTCATTTTTCGGGTAGTTGGCAACATCCGACGGGTTCGAGTTGTACCGAGCGGTCGTGTGTTTCGTAAAGGAGTGTTGCCTGGTGTGAAATTTTTCCCCATTTTCAGGGTAATTTCCCAGATTTTCCCCAAAAACATGAAAAATAGAAATAGCGACATTTTGAATAGAGACTTTGCGCAGCCGGCAACATTGGGGTCCCCCGAATGACATTTGACCATTTTCGTCTCTTTTAATTGGTCACCCCAAAAAAAATTTAATATTTTAATTTTTGGGACCTTTTCACTTTGCCGAATTACTTTGTTCTACCAAACTATAAAGTTGGCAACACCGAGTACGTCGATTGATAGCCTATATCCTTGAGATTTTAGGAAAATTCTGACATTTCAGAAAAACAAGATGGCGGACCGTGTGGCGGCCATTTTGTGAAAATGACAAAAAATCGCAATTTTCGAATGGATAAATGAGACAGTTGGCAACCCCCGACTGGATCGTGTTGTATGAACCGGTTGTTTACTCGGTTGCGGAGTGTGGCCTGGTGTAGAAAATTTCCCCAATTTCGGGGTACTTTTTGAGATTTTCCCCGAAAACGTGAAAAGTAGAAATAGCGACATTTTTAATGGGGACTTTACGTCACAAGCAAGAATGGGGTGCCTCAAATGACATTTGACCAGTTTTATCACTTTTAGCTGGCAACCCCGCGAGACATTGGGGTTTGAAATTTTGGGTCAGACCCGACTTTGGCGAATTACTTTGTTCTACTAAAGTCAACGTACAGCCACCGTTTTTTTACTGACAGGTGGCTTGTATCCTGGTCTCTCCAGGAAAATTCTGACATTTCCGAAATTCAAGATGGCGGCCGTGCCACTTCCGGTTTTAAAATCGTGATTTTCGACACACTAAATGGGACAAAGTAGAAATAGCGACATTTTTAATGGGATCTTTACATCACAGGCAAGAATGGGGTGCCCCAAATGACATTTTACCGGTTTAATCACTTTTAGCTGGCAACCCCGCGAGCCATTGGGGTTTGAAATTTTGGGTCAGACCCGACTTTGGCGAATTACTTTGTTCTACCAAAGTTAACGTAGAGCCACCGTTTTTCTACTGACAGGTAGCCTGTATCCTGGTGTCTTCAGGAAAATTCTGACATTTCAGAAATTCAAGATGGCGGACGTGCCACTTCCGGTTTTAAAAATCGTGATTGTTGGCATCCAAAGTAGAAATAGCGACATTTTTAATGGGAACTTTGCGTAACCGGCAAGAAAGTGGTGCCCCAAATGATATTTGACCGGTTTTATCACTTTTAGCTGGCAACCCCGCGAGCCATTGGGGTTTGAAAGTTTGGGTCAGACCCGACTTTGGCGAATTACTTTGCTCTACCAAAGTCAACGTACAGCCATGGTTTTTTTACTGACAGGTGGCTTGTATCCTGGTCTCTTCAGGAAAATTCTGACATTTTAGAAATTAAAGATGGCGGCCGTGCCATTTCCGGTTTTAAAATCGTGATTTTCGACACACTAAATGGGACAAAGTAGAAATAGCGACATTTTTAATGGGACCTTTGCGTAACCGGCAAGAATGGGGTACCCTAAATGACATTTGACCGGTTTAATCACTTTTAGCTGGCAACCCCGCGAGCCATTGGGTTTTGAAATTTTGGGTCAGACCCGACTTTGGCGAATTACTTTGTTCTACCAAAGTTAACGTAGAGCCACCGTTTTTCTACTGACAGGTAGCCTGTATCCTGGTGTCTTCAGGAAAATTCTGACATTTCAGAAATTCAAGATGGCGGACGTGCCACTTCCGGTTTTAAAAATCGTAATTGTTGGCATCCAAAGTAGAAATAGCGACATTTTTAATGGGAACTTTGCGTAACCGGCAAGAAAGTGGTGCCCCAAATGACATTTGACCATTTTAATTATTTTCAGCTGGCAACCCCGCGAGCCATTGGGGTTTGAAATTTTGGGTCAGACCCGACTTTGGCGAATTACTTTGTTCTACCAGAGTCAATGTACAGCCAACGTTTTTTTATTGACAGGTGGCTTGTACCAAGTTCTCTTTAGAAAAATTATGACATTTCAGAAATTCAAGATGGCGGCCGTGCCATTTCCGGTTTTGCAAAAGTTGTCCGATTGAGGTCGTTCAAACGGTTTATCCGACTGAGGTGCATGAGTTTGTTTACCGGTTGTATACTTGGTTGAGAAGTGTGGCCTGGTGTAGGAAATTTTCCCATTTTAGGGGCAGTTTTCCAGATTTTCCCCGAAAACGTGAAAAGTAGAAATAGCGACATTTTTAATGGGATCTTTACCTCACCGGCAAGAATGGGGTGCCCCAAATGACATATGACCGGTTTAATCACTTTTAGCTGGCAACCCCGCGAGCCATTGGGGTTTGAATTTTTGGGTCAGAGCCGACTTTGGCGAATTACTTTGTTCTACCAAAGTCAACGTACAGCCACCGTTTTTTCACTGGTAGGTAGCTTGTATCCAAGTCTCTTCAGGGAAATTCTGACATTTCAGAAATTCAAGATGGCGGCCGTGCCATTTCCGGTTTTGCAAAAGTTGTCCGATTGAGGTCGTTCTAACGGTTCATCCGACTGAGGTGCATGAGTTTGCTTCAAAATGTTGGGAAAATTCAGAGATTTTAGAAAAACAAGATGGCTGACCGTGTGATGGTAATTTTCTGAAAATGGCGAAAAATCGCGATTTACGACACGCTAAATGGGACAGTTGGCAACCCCTGACTGGATCGTGTTGAATGAACCGGTTGTATACTTGGTTGAGGAGTATTGCCTGTTGCAAAGTATTTCCCAATTTTTAGGGTAATTTCCCACATTTTCCCCGAAAACGTGAAAAGTAGAAATAGCGACATTTTTAATGGGGAATTTGCGTAACCGGCAAGTATGGGGTGCCGCAAATGACATTTGACAATTTTCATAACTTTCAGCTGGCAAATTCAAGATGACGGCCGTGCCATTTCCGGTTTCGCAAAAGCTGTCCGATTGAGGTCGTTAGGTGCATGAGTTTGATTAAAAATTTAGGACTTTTTAGGGATTTCAAAGGATATTAATTTGCTTTAGGGTTCTGCCCCTACGGGAGAGCATGGCAGCACGCAAACCAATAGTCTCCGATTGGGTTCTTTCAAACGGTTTCGGCCGAATGTGGTTTATTATTTTTGTCATGAATTTTAGGGTTCTCTAAGGTTTTTATTTCATTTAGTGGTTTGAATATGTGGTTGATTTTAGGGTTTTTGATTGGCATTTCACTAAACTTAGGGGCTTGATTAAGTGAAAAAGTGAAACCAACCAACACTCTCCGATTGGATTCCATGAAGCGGTTTAGCGGTGTAGCGGGTATGAGGATTAGTACCTAAGTACTTAAGCTACTTTTTAAGAGTAATTTAGGGATCTTTCAAGTTATTTAGTATTTTTACTACACTGAGGAGTTTTAATATTGACTTTGACTACTTAAATAGTAGATAGGTAGGTAAGCAGGTATCGTGGGGAGGCCTATATGTCTAGCAGTTGACTTCTGCAGCCTGATGATGATGATAAAACAAAGCTTTGACTTAGGTAGCTGTATCTATCTACTACCTACACTGGTAGATAGGTAGTTACATGAAACAGTTGTAGGTAAGTATAGGTAGTTAGGTATGTTTACTAAGACATGGACTACAATAGGTTGACGTATCTACCTAATTAATTCTGCTTTCCTTTACTTGTAGTTGTAGGTATAAGTATAATAACTACTGGTGAACAAGCATTATTATGATCCAACTAATGTTACATGGTAACCATCGTTTATACTAAAATATTTGCCTCGCAGGTCACGCACGTCAGGAACGTGACCTACGATGCACAGGCTCTTCGTTCATCAACTTAAAACATACAGATGTTAAGCATTATGTACTTGTAGTAACTATACCAGCATCCACTTCCTTCAAACCTAAATTCAGGATACCTATATTAGCTTAACAACAAAAATAAGCATGGTGGCAGTACTTCCCCAAACAAGCTCTTCACCTACAAGTTACCAACAGAAAATCAATTACTGCTCAATTTTTTAGGTAGGTAAGTACTTACCCAACTTTAAGAGACAGCTAAACAAGAGAAATATTGTGGAGAGCTCTGTTTGGGTAACTTCCTCGGTGAATCATATAAGTAGGTACCTACTTAGGTACGTATATACCTACCTACGTTACTAATTATGAACCGATTGGATGTGAATGAAGCATATTATACTGGAACTATGAGGGAACAGTTGCCCCTGACGCATCTCCAAATTCTCCAATTAATTGATGCTTGTTTATACATGCCTGCTTTACAGCTTAATTCATTAAAGGCCTGCCTTCTATTGTATTCTATTTATCGTTCTATCTATTCATTAAATAGATGTATAGGTAAACAAAACACAAATAACTCTCAATAATCCAATTCCATATTCGTTATTAAATCTCTTTTAGTACCAAATTCAGTGTCACAATCCTCATATTTCTTTTCTTCCTCAAAAATACTTTCCCCTGCAATATTTTCTAATAAAAGCTGTTTATCTTCAAAATGGAAGACGACGCAGAAACAAGTGGCTCCAACAGCGTCTGTTTAACAAATGCATTAAATGGAACGTAACGAGCGATTCATCACATGAGCGCGCCAAAACTGCTGTGACGTTATGCGGCGTAAGTGATGAGCTGATTGATATCTTTTAGAACTGAGAGAGCTTTTGTTTTATGTTCTTCGATGTAGGATCTTACAAATAAATAATAATAAAAACCTCAGAGATAGACAGACAGATAAAACAAAGATAATAACAACAAAACGTTTAAAAAAATACATAATTTTTTTATTAGTATTTACATTAATTCACAATACAAATTATTAATAGTCTTAAGCAAATGCTCGTATTTATACCTCGCCTTTTTTATAAACAAGAAAATACTTTTGCGTCTAGCCTAGAGTCGTGCCTAATCAAACGGCCCATCAGAATCATTTTCCTTGTCGGATTCATTCAAAGTACCACTACACACTAAGGTTTGAACTTTTGAAGTGTTCGCTTCAGACGTTACTGTATCACGTTTTTATTTAATAAATCACGGGATTTTTCTGTTCTTTAAAATTAATCTCGGGATTCGAGGCATATCCACTTTATTCTTTCGCTGTATGAAATCAGTGTAAGTACATAAATAACTCTACCTAATTCCGACCTCTGATGATCACTATGATCAGTCAGTCCTCATTCTTTGTGCCAATCTATAAGTTGAATCGGATCCAAAACTAGATTCCGAAGCACTGTATTATTGCAATTATTATGTCAGGTTATAACATTAGATATCATAAGATATATCTTCGGATATTTCGATCATGTCAACTGCAATAAACTCGATTGCGACATTTTGTTGGCAGTAAACTGTCGTAAGTATATCATTATTGTAGATTAGTATGTAATTTATGAAAATTGTGTTACATTTAGTAGTCTATTTGGCTTGAACTAGTTTATATTTTGTGTACGATTTTGCTTATGCATATTATCAATTTTGTAACATTGAGTACGTTGTTCATATGGGCACCGGCGAGAAACATCTCCGAAGGCATGTGCTAGGTGTTTCGTGAAGGCTCTTTGGATGCTTTCTACTCTTTGTGAGTGTACTGCATAGTGTGGGCTCCACACCACGCTGGCAAATTCAAGGTGCCTCCGAACTAAGGCATTATACATATAGTACAATTTTTGTTCTTACTAGCTTAAACCCTTTAGTGCTTCTCTTATGAAATACTAGTAACCGTGCCCATTTCGTAACAATACTATCAATATGGCTTCTAAAGTTGACTGTCCATATGATGCCGAGATCACGAACCTCATTAACAGTTTGCAATAATGCTCCTTCTATATCATATGAGACAGTTTAAAAAAAAATATGTTGTTTTGGTCATTGTATAATGCTTTTAACTCAATACTCTAATTGTATGTAACCTAATTGTATGAAGTCTTGCTTTAATTATGTTGCACATGGTATATAAATAAATGTTTCATCAGTCCCCGTAGCGGATTACGGTCCATTTAATCTCACAGAGTGGAATCCTGAGACAAAATGCTCCTACTGCACTGCATTATATTCATCAAAAAAGCTACATTTTTATGTCGCTTCTAACGATACTAAAGAAAAACAACATCGTCATATAGGTCAGTACTTTATTTATTAAAAAGCTATAAAGAAATTCACCCCTCTACAAGTGAAACTATTCACTTTATAAGATTAGGTTTATTTAAATATTAAGAGGTAATGAAAGTAAGGACGGCTTCACTTTATGAATCACTAATTTTATGGTTAGGACCTACCAGTTCGCCAGTGACCGCGCTTTAACTGTTGTCAGCCCCTTAAAGAAAAACAAAAGACTGGCATAAAAAAAAAACGAGTGTGCTTTAGACCACACAACTGAAGTAAAACTTCTTTAGCTCCATCCTTATGCGTTCGCCTCGCCCGATCACACTTTTCGTAACGCTCTCGTCATGCATTCGCCAGCTTACTCCCCAAGCCAAGCGTGCCTAAAGAAGTTTTACTTAAAAAAACGAGTGTGCTTTAGACCACACAACTGAAGTAAAACTTCTTTAGCTTCATCCATACGCGTTCGCCTCGCCCGATCACACTTTTCGTAACGCTCTCGTCATTCATTCGCCAGCTTACTCCCCAAGCCAAGCGTGCCTAAAGAAGTTTTACTTCAAAAAGAATTACAAACCTTCTAAATCGGAATTTAAATAAATCACCGAAAGGAGTTTGGTAATCTTTGTACAGCGATAATCAACCTTCGCACGCTCTTGAAAGATAGGTTTTTTCTACGATAGCCGCAAAGATTGCGTGCGAAGGAAATGCACCGGCTGCCTCCGGAGAAACTATTGTGAAGCACGCGAACTTTAATGGAATTTTACAAACTCACATTAAACAGTAGGAAGCACTAGGGTTATTTTTAACTTCGGGTCGTTTTCAGGTATAATAGCTACGCTTTCAAGCAATAAATTTGCGGCAATGAGTTATGCCGGTTTGAAAATAGTATATTAGTCTTTTATTATTAAGGAAGTAGGTATGAGCAATGTTCTTCACAGTTGGTTGTCGCTGCAAACGAATGCTAATTTAAACATAATCAAGGTAAGTATGTGAAATATTTCGTATATTCTAGCTCTTTACCCTGTTTATAATTAAACAAATTTTTGTACCTAGTTGTTATTGATATTGGGTTAAAAGTTATTGTTATTTTTCCTTGTTTTCCAAACATTACTCACTTTGATCAAACCAGTGAATGTAATATGGTAATTGGTGTGCAAACGAGATGTTATGCACACGGAGTATAATAAAATAAAAGAATCGCGAATATTGAAGCAGTAAATAAAGACATTCTATATTTATTTTGCATCGTACCTCTGAATAAAACATCACGATCAACCCACATTTTGGGTGTTTGTTTGTTTTAGTATTTCATGAGCATTTGCGCATGTTTTCGGATTACCGACTTGAACTCGAACCTTCCTTAAATTCATACAGAACACCGACCAAAACAAAACTAGTGAAATTAACCGTAAACATCAGCGTGAATAAAGACGTAATAACTGCGCCATCATTATCACGGACATGCCTCACAAATGAAGTAAGTAATAAGAAATAAATTATTAAAAGGAATCCCTTTAGGCAAGGTTCCGAAGATACTGGCAGCGTTCCCCCTTTGAATAGCTAGACTAATTCTTTGTCCGAGGTAGCTGCCAGCTCTTCGGTCTCCTGTGATGTCGACTAACCTTTTTGCTATTTCCTTAAAAAGCCTTATAGCGCTAGGACCCCAGGTACCAAGGGTCTCGGCACCGAATGGGACAAAATCATATTCGGAGCCTAGACCCCTGTATTTGCATGTTTTAGCTTTTTCAGCCGCTTCACAAGCCGCACCAGCTCTGTTGTTGGTTCCATGTAGATGGGAAGGGGCTAGCGTGTCTGAACAGGTTGCATCCCATACCAGCACCCGGCCCATCTTCCATGTAATCAAACTCATATCGTCCGGTCTCTTGCTGCGGTGTGTAATAAGAAATTACACACCGCCGTAATTTCAAAATTTGCCGAATTTAATTTGTTAAGAACCAGAGAAGAAGGGAGCTATTGGCAAGGTTGCGCAAGTTTAGAAATTTTGGCTGATCTAGAAACTGTTTCTGCTAAGATTATTTATGATATGGCAAAGCTTCACTGCTTTAAACAACATAAAAAATTGATTGTCTGTAAAGTCGGTTTACTTACAATAGTTTTACGTGATAACGTCTTAAAGAAACATCGATGAACCACTACTACTACTACTACTGTATTATTCGGAATACTAGCTCTGACGTCACGCGAGAAGAGAGATAAATGTGACACAAGCTAACCGCTAACGAAAGGGAAAGGGCTGATCGTGCCTCTTTATCGCTAGTTCCGCGCTCTCGCTTGCACGCTCAGGCTCAGACGGAACGTTACACTTTTTCGTGCATGCAGCCGGTGTTCATCGATTTATGAGACGTTATCAAAAAAATACATAAAGTTTTATTGGCTACAAGAAAAGGTGATGACAGACAATCATTTTACAGTTAAGTTTGTATGTACATTACGATTTTTGGTTTGACCGCTAACCCCCAAACGAAGCAGGGCTTGTATCTTGGGGGTCTGAGTGCGAATGAGCAGAAAGAAATATGTCGGTTTTCGTAAAGCGCGTGTTATGTTGTGAGTGTGTGTTTGTGTGAGTGTCGGTGTGGGTGAAAGTGTGAGAGAGAGATGTTGTTTGCTGGTGCTATGGTTTGTCGACAAATGTTAGAGAAATGATTCTGTTTCGGTGTATGTTAGTTACAGAACCATGTTAACAAGTTCTTTAATGTCCTCACTGGACATCATAGAACTTGTTAACCCCTTGTTTGCAGACCTTGTTAAATAATGTGTGATATTAATGATAAATAAATAAGAGACAACATCCACACAAGGTCCCGAACTAGGTAGAGCCTGTACTACGGTAACCTGATGACTGATATACATACTTATATACATATACACACCCAGACACAGGTCAAACAGACATGTTCATGCACACAAATATTTGACTTGTCCGGGGATCGAACCCGGGACCAGCGGCTCAGAAGGCAGGGCCGCTACCAACTACACCAACCGGTCAGTCAATGTGTGTAAGTGAGAGTAAGCTGGGCTCCTTCTGGCCAAAAGGGACTTCGCAGGCGGAGTTGGGACTCAGAACACCTGCTTTGACAGAAGTTCTAACACATTATACAATGCAATAAACATGAATTGCATGCATGTCATTGCAGGTAATTTTGAATATTGCGTAAACTTAGGTAAGATTAGGATGGGGCTGGCATGCTGGATAAATACAGGAAACTCATACAAGATAAAAGTCCCATAAATATAAAGAGAAAATTTTAACAATTTGTTGAACTTGCGCGTTATAATATTCATCCTGAAAATCTAGGGTTAAATGAAGGATTAGTTGACACAGAGACACGATACAGTTTGCTAACAAGAAAAGTTCCAAACGACTTTTTCTTTTTTGTTTCACTTTTCGCCTACTTAAATTCCTTTAGACTTTAAAGCCAAGAGCTTAACTTTTATTGTAATAGGTAGACTTTTTCAACACATTTGCTCAAAAAATGCATTTACGAAGCCTGTATACATTGTTCGAAAGTTAAAAATTACGCACCATACAACGGAACGTGGTAAAATAGGTACTCTCACTTAAGTACATGTTTTACCGCCCCCTTCGTTGTATAGCGCCGTGCGTATTCTTTACGGTTTTTTTTTAATTACCATAAAACAATATATAAGAATTCCACCAAGGAGTTTCAAATTACGAGAATAAATAAGCTGAATGATCGAACCTCCTTGGAAGCGCTTTTGCTCAATACGTTTATCTCACTTTAGTATTAAAGAGAAAATGAGACAAAAGATGCTTTTCGACTCGACTATTGCGATTCGACTTTTTGCGATTCTAATTTACACCACGCTCACGTAGCGCCATTTTGAAATGGCGCCATTTTCATATTAGAAACGTCAAAGATTGTTATTGTTGCGACTATCTGACTGATATTTTTATAAACAAGTTTGTTTCATTACCTTTTGTACTGTTTTCTCGCAAATGTGTTAAAAAACGTTGTATGACACACGTGCGGAAATTGGTATTTACAAACTCGTGACTATGGTAAGTAGTACCTTCGTCTACTCGTGTGTAAAAACCTACTTACCGCACTAGTATCATAAATAACTATTCTTACACTAAGTAGGGTGTAGTAATAATTGTCATTTTTAGGGTTTCGTACCCAAAGGTTGTCGTCGGGACCCTATTACCAAGGCTACGCTGTGCGTCCTTCCGTCTGACACAGGGCTGAATCTTTGAAGCTGTCATAGGTAGAGACTTGAAATTTTTACTATGGCCGCTATAACAAAAAAAATAACAATAAAATTAAATTAAAGAAAGGGTACTCATATAAGAAAAGCGTTAAAGAAATACAGACATTACAAACTGAAACCATGAATTCAGTACATAATTCTACACCCCACATGATTCTATGAAGAAATTTATCGTCGGTTATCGAAAAAAAATTGCTGTTTTATAGAAAAGTGCAATGTTTGAGCAATCAAAATGTATGGAAGATAATTTTTTTTTTTAATACCCGATGTAAATTTTTCAAGCACGGGGAAGAAGAGGGGAAAGGTTGAGTTAAAGTTGGTTTATATAGTCAATGGTTTATATCCATGGTAACAGTTTGTGCATCGATGTCCCTGCCACGCTGTAGGTATGTCTTGAACGGAGCTATGGAACGCTTCGTACGTGTGCAAGTCCGACTCGCACTTGGCCGCTTTTCTTTTTGTCTATGCTAATATTATAGAGGTAAATTTGTTTGTAAGTTTGTATGCAGGGGGTAATCTCTGGAACTACCGGTCGGATTTGAAAAATTATTTTTGCATTTTATAGCCCTATTTTTGAGGAAGGCTCTAGGCTATTTAGCATCACGCTAAGACCCTTAGGAACACAGCAAAAAGAAAAAAAACTCAGAAAGGTCGCTAAGCGAAAACGAAGTGATAGCGCGGGCAGGTGATGTGACGGGATGGGCAACACCATGAACGAACCAATGAACAACCATTTCACGTGGACTTAGTCCCGGGCACAAGGTAGTTAAGTATAAAAGTACAATATTTTGCGTGTCCTAACGAGGGATAGCACGAAAAGTGAAATTAATATTTGAAATGAAAAATAGAAGCTCATGCTGGTTATGGGGGAAGCGCCAGGTTGCCCGCGAAATTCAAATTTTCTTGCGTTTTTTTGCAATTTGCTGGTTGATGTCTGTTTGTATGTCGAACAAAATATGATTCGCGACCGTAACTAGTATGTATTTACAGAATTATAATTGTAAAATCATTAATACATCCTTCTAAGTTCATATAATCCTATTGAATGACAATTTCATAAATATCAATACATAGGATTATATTAACGAATTTCTGTAACAAGCTATTTCTGTTGAATTATGACCGTAATTTTAGTTCATCATAATCAGCCTGTAGTGTTGGCCTCGGTGAGAGGGAGTGGGCCGTTATCCACCACGCGGGACAAGCGCGGGTTGGTAGATGTCACATGTCTTCGAATTTTTGGTTCTCAGACATGCCGGTTTCCTCACGATGTTTTGCTTCACCGTTTTGAGAGCAGTGGTGATGAAATTAAATACACAGAGTAAAGTGCATGCCTGGGTTCGAACTCACGACCTACAACTCGTAAGTCGGGACCGATACCACTTTTTTTTTTTTTTTTTAATGTTGCCCCACACTAGGAATTTCTCCTGTATCGTGGGTGCGTTTACAAACATTTAAACTTACATACACAAACGGCCATACCCGGAACAACTACACTGGGCCACCACTGCTCTCAATTTCTGTTACCATTCGAAAATTCTCGATAGTCCTATAAAAATCTTTGTCTTTAACGTTTTCTTCATTTTTCTTTTTATCGAAAAGAAGATAACATAAAGATATCCCTCGTTTAATGACCACTGGTCACGACCCCTATTTACTACTACCTATATACTTAGATATATAGGTATTTTATAGGTTCAAAGGTCCGTCGATTTATTACATGTTTACTTTGTTGATAGGATATTAAACTAACCGTATAAAGTCCTTATGAGACGTGAAGAAGTGAGGTTATACGAGTAAGTATATAAAATTCGTTAAGAAGTTAATATCGGATTCTAATTATCCAACTGAAGACTTTCTCCCGCCGAAACTTGCAACAAAATTTCCATTTCTATATTACAAAGGATCCCTACAGTATACGTAGACCAAGTTTGCTGAATAGAATTCTCTAAGCAGGCAAGAAACAACAATTTACTTAGTACTTGAAAACACGTCATTGATTCGTTTTCAAAACGGAACGAAACCAGATTCGACTCTCTAACAAAGGAAGTAGGACAAGAGTTCGTTAATAAATTCAAGTGGAAAAGAAGAAAGTCCTGGCAAGGAGTGGCTTCACGAGGAATAAAAAGTGAGTTCATTTGTTTGCACAGGTAAGCACCGTGTACCTACTTCAGTCCAGAATACTCCGGATGAAGGAAAATAACCTCAAAGGAGTAGCAGCTGGAATATGGACGCGGTTTTTATAACAAACTGTTTGATGGCTCCGTTTTATCTTACGCTATTGTTTTGTTTTATTTATTTATAAAGAACAAAGTGAAAGATGCGGCTACTGCATGCAGGCAAGTGCCGCATTATTTGCAGAGAAAATGCTACCATCATTTCGACAACGGTTTTATTGTATGTTTAAAGGGAATCAGTAGCTGTGATATACACCGGTTACCGTCATAGTAATTCAAAGCTAAAAAAAAGTTGGGCTATTTTTCAACAACAAATCGGAATCTACTACTTTTTTTTTATAATCTTTATTGAATTAATTGAGGTTTTTATCCCAATGGATACGCCAACCTCATCATGCCTTATACATACTACTTACTACGAAACAATGCTTTAAATTTAAATTAAAAGGAGAATCTTAATCGATATGGTACACCAACACTCGCTAAATCTTTTCGCCACATTTGACGTCGGTTGTGCTAAAATCGATTACTACTTAAATGGAATAATATCATTTAAATTAGACTCTTTAACGTAATTTGGATAGTAAATTAAATTAAATTATTGTAGTTGTAGGCTTTAGTTTAAACAGCATGGTTTGTAAAGATAATTTGTATGTGTATTCCGTGGAAAACGTTGCACATTTGGCCGTATCTTTTTGCATTTCTTCCTAGAAAATGTAATGTGTCACTGTTTGTTTTGCCTAATAAATAAAATAAAATTAATAGCCTTGCTTTTAATTTCCGTTATCATAGCCATTATTGTGTGTTGTGTATTTTCTCAGTAGCAGCCTGGAGTCTCAATTTGTGCCCGGTTGATGGCAATAGGCTCGCCCCCTGTTACATGGGGCTTAAACATAGCTGGCGAAATGTGGGTGTACTATAGGTACCCTTTCAGAGAATACACGCGTGGTGTAATGTTATGAAGGAATTCAAGAGGTAATTGTATAACATAAATGGGTGACTTCATGGTACGTAAATATGTGACTTCATGGTACGTAAATATGTGACATCATGGTACATGAATAGGTGACTTTGTGGTACATAAATAGGTGACTTCATGGTACATGAATAGGTGACTTTGTGGTACATGAATAGGTGACTTGATGGTACGTAAATAGGTGACTTGATGGTACGTAAATATGTGACTTCATGGTACATGAATAGGTGACTTTGTGGTACATAAATAGGTGACTTCATGGTACATGAATAGGTGACTTTGTGGTACATGAATAGGTGACTTGATGGTACGTAAATAGGTGACTTGATGGTACGTAAATATGTGACATCATGGTACATGAATAGGTGACTTTGTGGTACATAAATAGGTGACTTCATGGTACATGAATAGGTGACTTTGTGGTACATGAATAGGTGACTTGATGGTACGTAAATAGGTGACTTGATGGTACGTAAATATGTGACTTCATGGTACGTAAATATGTGACGTCATGGTACGTAAATATGTGACGTCATGGTACGTAAATATGTGACTTCATGGTACGTAAATATGTGACTTCATGGTACGTAAATATGTGACATCATGGTACATGAATAGGTGACTTCATGGTACGTAAATATGTGACTTCATGGTACGTAAATATGTGACTTCATGGTACGTAAATATGTGACTTCATGGTACGTAAATATGTGACTTCATGGTACGTAAATATGTGACATCATGGTACATGAATAGGTGACTTTGTGGTACATAAATAGGTGACTTCATGGTACATGAATAGGTGACTTTGTGGTACATGAATAGGTGACCTGATGGTACGTAAATAGGTGACTTGATGGTACGTAAATATGTGACTTCATGGTACGTAAATATGTGACTTCATGGTACGTAAATATGTGACATCATGGTACATGAATAGGTGACTTTGTGGTACATAAATAGGTGACTTCATGGTACATGAATAGGTGACTTTGTGGTACATGAATAGGTGACTTGATGGTACGTAAATAGGTGACTTGATGGTACGTAAATAGGTGACTTGATGGTACGTAAATAGGTGACTTGATGGTACGTAAATAGGTGACTTCATGGTACATAATTAGGTGACTTCATGTGTAAATGCATAGCTATTACGACCAGCTTGTGCCTGCAGCATCGCCCGAGTGGATGTCAGAAAATAGCCTACGGGAACGTATTTCTGGGATTAAAAATACCCTATGTGCTAAGCCAGGTTACAAACCGTCAGTGTAATAAATATCAGCCAAATCCGTTCAGCCGTTTTTGCGTCAATCTGGAACTCTGCGACAAAATTCACGCTGCGCCAACACACGCTGCCACACACGAATTAAAAATGGAAACAATATTATTCCGCGTTCTTGAGTAGTACCTATAGCGTTCCATAGCTTATTGATGTATATTCTGCATCTGTTTACTTCTCAAATGTCAAAATCATAAAGTCAAATGTCAAGTCATTTATTCAAATTAGGCTGAGAATCAGCACTAGCATTCTCTGTCTACGACTAAGACAGTCCCCCCAAAACGCCGCCGTGTCAAACCAGAATTGACGTTTGCCGCCATTTGAAAAAGTTATATCGCATTCCAATAGGGCGATTACTTTTGCCCGACTTGTACATCCAGACAAATAAATAAACGGGCAAAATTCTTCTTTACTATTGTATTATATGTGACGGAGGAGGACCCCCTCTCCGTCATCATTAGCACTCATCGTTCGTCCTCTTTACTGTGGGCGTCTGTCGGTGGGTAGTGTTGGACGAAGAAAATAGATTCGTATACTTCAGATTATAATCCTAATCCAACAGATATAACACAGGTAGGTAGGTACCTACGTATCGCAGAAATCGCAATGGTTCGGTTATGTCCGCACGCGCCGCCCGCCAACATACAAAGTAATGCAGAATCAATCGTCGACGCGCGCCTCACCAACTCCATCGAGCGCCACCAGATGGCAGTGGCGCTGCCCGTACGATACGACTCGATTGCGACATAATATAATATATTATGTATAGATTTTTAGATAATGTTTTGTTTTGCACCCTAACCTGGAAATGCAATCAAAATAAAAATAAAACATTATCCGTAAAGTATTATACACATATTTCAGTTATTATTTAATGACCTCAGAAAATGAGTTTGAAGATTGCTATCAAGCAATTCATTGCAAGTTTCAGTCTACAGCCTATCGTGTCGTTTTTCCTTCATTATTACAAGCCATAAAAACTTACGTTGATTGCTATGCATAAATATTTTTTATTTTGCTCGTAAAAGAGGACTAGATCCAGTAGATTAACAATAAAACACTAAGTCACTAGACACACAGCTAGGTTCCTATAGCAGATTGAAGGGTGTGCTTAAAAACTATCCTCGGACGTCGTTATTCCGGCTTATCTTTAGGACAAGTTTTCTGTCTGACTCGTAGTTTTAAATCTATATTACTTTGCTTCTAATTTATCTGTCTGTTGGATCATTTAGCTACCTACAAAACGGTTCAGCTGAATGGTGCTGATCCATGCGGCCTGTTCGTGCACGGGCGCCGTCAGTTGGGACTGGTCATCTCTTAGCTGCCACGGCTTATATAGGTACTATACGGGGTGACTTATAACTTGACGTATTCCTTCCAGGACGTGATAGTGTGACCCATATGCAACAATTTAGCACCCCGTAAAGCCGAGGCGAAAATTCATGGAATTCGAGAAAATCGAATTTTTTGTATTTTTGATAATTTCCCAGAATTGATCACTAAATATCACTTTTCTCTAAACTCTCAAATTGAATGGCTTTCATTGCTATTCCATTGGGTACAATAAACCTTTCGATGTCACCAAATTTACTGAAACATCAAACAGTCAAAAGTTAAGGGTAGTTAACCATTAACCATGATCAGAAATAATCTACGAAATGAACTTTAACGCCAGTTCATCCAGCTCGGTAGACACAACTTTGAGAAAGAAGCGGACAGAAGGATCCGATTGGGTTGGACAACGTTTGGGAAACTTCGTCAAGTCTACTCGTCACCAATCCCGCAATGTTTGAAGACTAAGGTCTTCAACCAGTGCCTCCTGCCCGTTTTGACGTATGGTGCCGAACCGCGGACACTGACTGTTGGGCTGGTCCACAAATTCAAGGTCGCTCAGCGCGCTATGGAGCGGGCTATGCTCGGAGTTTCATTGAAGAATAAAATCAGAAATGAAATTGTCCGGAAAAGAACCGGAGTTACCGACATAGCTTGCAGAGTTAGCAAGCTGAAGTGGCAGTGAGCTGGCCATGTTTGTCGAAGGACCGATGGTCAGTGGAGCAGACGAGTCCTGGAGTCGAGACCGCGAATCGGCAAGCGTAGCGTGGGACGCCCCTAGCTAGAAGGACCGATGACCTCAAGAAAGTTGCTGGGACAGACTGGATGCGGAAGGCGGAGGACAGGGTGTTGTGGCGCAGCCTGGGACAGGACTATGTCCAGCAGTGGACAGCGATATGCTGAGTTGATTGACCAGATATCTCAAAATTGTACTATGGCACTAAGCCTACAAATTACGGGAAAGACATCATCATTTAATTAACTATCTAACGAGATTCTAAAGTTACAAAAATATTTAGCGGTGCCGCTGAAACAGTCGACAATGCTAGCAAAGGTTAAATTTGCAAATTGTTGGAATATTTAATAATTGTGTGATAACCGAATTCATTAACTGGTTTATGCCATCCCGCTAGTTTCTAATCTGCCATCAATCCATCACACGTTAGGCACCCAGGCTGTCATGACCAGGTCACAAGTTGCGGAGCGGCCATGACTCACGGTCTACTCGCCGGTCACTGTTCACTTTTCGCTTAGTTTGCGTGTATTTAAACATACAGCTTACGTAGATACTTACTCCATTAGTTGGACATATACGTCGAATTTTGAGGCTTATGAAAAAAAATCCTTTATTTAGCATGATCTTAGTTTCAGAAAATTTCCTAGAATGCGTCATAAAATGTGAAATTGAAGGGCCTTCATTGCAAATTTAAAAGCTTATACATTGACAAAGATTCCTACGTCAATAAAGAAGTCGTGGGCAGAGACTTGTAAATAAAGGCACCTATGGGTAGAGTGGTAAGTACCAGTATGGAACAGCTCATTTTGCCTAATTAAAGTTAAAGCTTAAACAACAAATTGAGCTGATCTGGATTGGCGGCAATAGAAAAAAGTGGTTTGTTTTGGGAAGTTTTGGGAAGCGTTTACAGAGAAATATATTGTTGTTTATCTTACAGCAGCTAAAATTCAGGTGCCACTGAAAATCAGCGCCGCATCGCTATTTGTAGTTAGGTGCTAGCGTAATTTTAGCTTTATGTTCAATACCGTGAACAATATTTTTATTGGCAAAATGCTGTAAAATCTTTATCGACGAGTTTGTTTCCTGTCGTTCGAAATCTTCCCTTCTGAACCTAGAAGAGGTTAAGTTCAGACACAACATCTTTAAGCAGTAGGTACCTGCGTAGAATAGATAAATTATATTTCACCACTAACCATTATTAGTTTGTTGCGGGTCGATTTGAGCATGGAGTATGGAGAAGCCGGGCGCGATGATGGCGGGCAGCGTGCGAGAACGCAGCAGGGGCGGGGGGGCGCGGCGCCCTCCCCCTCCCAGTGCTTCCGCCGCCGCCGCCGCTGCCGCCGCCGCACTGCAGGAAGAAAACAAAGTGGTATAATAGGTGCAAGAAAAAACGATGTAAAGCCAGGCAAATTAATTGTCAAACAAATTGACTTCAAACTTGAGTTGTCCGTACCTATATTCAAATCACAATGCAATTCAATCACATTCTTTGACAGTTATATGAAATTATTGAAACACGGCAATTTGATGTGGAGCGTATTTGCTTAACAATTAATTCCCCTGACTTTATCATGACGTGTTAGACGTTGAGACAAAGACAC
This sequence comes from Brachylomia viminalis, assembly GCA_937001585.2. Lineage (NCBI taxonomy): Eukaryota > Metazoa > Arthropoda > Insecta > Lepidoptera > Noctuidae > Brachylomia > Brachylomia viminalis. The sequence continues at coordinate 21,945,203 of OW443298.2, read as the reverse complement.
CGCCGCCCGCGCCGAAATTCAAGAGTCGACGTATCAGGAATTGACATAGGTAGTGGGAATAATTCGGATCATCATCATCATTCAGTAGAATGATGACCACTACTGGATAAGGACATAAGCCATTTGCTTCCCGCAATCTTCACCACCGCTGCACCGGGGTAATTCACCACACAATCCTAATGCAATTCATTAAGACAATTCAACAAAGTTCATTGCGTTATTTATATTGTTCAGAAGACGAATTTCTCAAATATTATTATGAAGCAATATGGATTATGAATTTCCTTCGGATTGTGATAGAAAGCGTGTTGCGAAATTAGGGTACAGGTCGCCGCTACACGACCAGGCGTAACGCGTGAGGGAGAGGCCAAATAGGCGCTCTCACGCCCCTAGTCGCCGTAGTAGACGTCTTGGGCGTCGGGAATCCCAGGCTGATTCCCGGCCACCGTAAGCGCGTAAATGTATAAACGGTTTTTTTTCTATTAGCCATCATAGGAAATAATTTTTCGACAAAAATATTTCTTGCTCTTTCCGACGCGTCTGCCTCACGCGAAAATACAGATGAACTACTACACATATGATATGACACGCGGATGATGCACGGATGTTACGGTCACTATATCCGTTATGTTCATGGGTATGAATAAGTAATATAATTACGTTACATTTTTTTACAAGGCGTTTAGTAAAACGATGAGTAAGTTATGAGTAGTCTTTATCAAAGATATTGCCAGAATCATCTGTTCCCAAAGAAGTAACTTTCACACAATAAAACCTCCACAAGACTCGACAATACCTGATGATCATAACTTCATGTTTGTTGCTATAACAAAAAAAGGTAACATTCAACATAAATAAGACATACCTTAAACTCAAGACGGCTGCAAACGACGTCCATTTTATCCCGCGCTTCTGTAAGCATAACTCTTCAAATTCTATCGGGCGAAAGGGCAAGGCTTGGCGCGAAATGAGCGTCGTTTACCGCAGACGACGCCAGTAAGCGCCATGTTGTATTATGATGTCACATGAAGATACTGGAACGGATGATAAGGTTGTCCAAACACAATATACTGACGATATAAATACAGGGAAATTGTGGGATCATTTTCGCGGTAGCAATCATTAGGAAGAAGAAAGGCGTTGTGGCGTAATTAAAAGATAGGTTTCGTCTTGCAGTGGATTATGCGAGAATATTGGCATCAACCGGGCACAAATACAGACGCAGGCCTACTACTAAAAAAAAAAAAACCATCATCATCTGAGAAATTCCAGATGGAAAAACCCAATATCATTTTGCCCGGCTCGGGATCGAACCCAGGTAATGCTTAGCAATCGCACTTGCGACCACTAGATCAACGAGGCAATCGAGGCAAAGAGGTAAGAAATTAAATAATAATAAATAAGTAAGAGGGAGGGCTATGTGCAACAATAACATTTCTATAGGATGATGCGACATAGTTTACAATATGAACTTTAAGAATCAAGCAGTTCAAACATTATTATAATTATTTCCAAGCTGTTGTCATTAAATCAGCTGCTTAAGTATCATTTACAATCAATTAACAATATATGTATATATCAATTTCTTTTTATCTGACGTTCAAGCCAATATTTAATTATTGAATCAACATAAAACATAGATGCTTGTCTGATAATATGGCTCATATTATTTTGGATAACTTGATCGACAAATTAATATTCCTGGGAGAAAAATTACAGCCAGCCGATTTTTTTTATCACACGACTTTTCCTTTTTATTTGCACGAAAACGAAAACAATATTTTTTTATCTAAAGATACAATTACCATTTATCAAATCGAATCCATATATGAAAATCTTTTTCTATAAACCTCATTCATTTTCTGCCAAATAGTTTGGAAGTTTTGATACTTCGTAAAATCTACTGCCTAAGAATATTTTCAGAGAGTTATTATAAATTGGATAGTATCTTGATTTATTTCTTCAGTCTGACAATCAGTAAACTAGCTAAAAGTTAATTTATAGCCAGCTTTGTAAGTAAGTTTATTAGAAATAATTTGATCAAGCTCCAAGTTTTCAAAATCAATTTCAGTATTTTCTAGGAGCCTACTTACCTACTATCGTAACCCAAGTAACACAGGAAGCATTTTAACAAACGAATATTAAACTTATGTAGGAGTTAAGGTCCGTATAAACTCTTATATGAGTTTACCGATCATCTTGACGCCTTAAATTGGCATTTCAAAACCATTTTGATGCTTTACACTGTACAACGGTTGGATAATGGCATATCAAAATGCTTTTGTATTGCCTTTAGTTTTAGTCCAGCAAATCACAACGCAGCTGTACAGCTTTCAGCTTATTTTAGTGCATTTGGATCTACAATAGCATTTTTAAGTAGAAAATAAATGCTTAATGCTGTGTAATAGCATAAACATGAACCATTATAATGCTACGTAAATCCGCTATACAGCTTTCAGCTGTTTTTAGTGCTTTAGGGTCTACAAGAGCATTTTTAAGTAATAAGATAATGCCTAATGCTGCATAATAGCATAAGCTTGTACCATTATAATGCACCGTAAATCCGTTATACAGCTTTGAGCTGCTTTTAGTGCTCTTTGTTGTGTAATAGCACTTATAAGTGGTAAATAAAAGCCTAGTACTGCTGAACAGCATAAACGTGAATCAATGTAATGCTTGCATTTTAAAGATCAACTGAGTTCTGTTGTACAGCTAACAGCTCTTTAATCAAATACACGTGAGTTATTTTAATGCGTAAAGCTGTAAATACATTCATTTTACTGTATTAGTAAAGCCATTTGTCAGCCATATTGGGGAAAAGGACATATTATATGATCAACAAAACAACAGCAATTTTTATAGTGGACGTATAGATATTATATGTTATTAATTTAACTGTGCGTGTTGCCTAACCGTGTTTGTATAACGATTATAATATATTATAATATGCATAGCGCTGTCTCGCACGCACTAGGGAAACGGTCCCGCAACTGCATCAGTGTAAGGTCCACGGTGCGGCGGCATTGAAATAAGATCTATAGAATCACAATAATATGCTCTTGTTAACTGAGTGATATTCAAGTACCAACTCGAATTATACTATTTACTTGATTTTATTTTTGTTGAAATCACCGTAATCATTTTAATAAGCCACTCGCAGTAATAGTTATTTAGATAATGCGGTCAGAAAGCCTTTTATCAACTCTTGGCAAACGGATTCAAGTTGTACAAAAACTCTGAAATGGGTTTTATTGTTTTGCTCAAGGATCCCCAAAATTGCGTTCAAGTAATGGCACTATTTCAGGCTACATCAAGTCTACTGGTATACCAGTAAGACCATATATAACTACTTTATAGACAATAGCACTACAATGGTTCAACAAAAGTCTTCTCTCTGGTCTCTGGCTTAATAATTGTTCACGTGTGAGTATTTATACTGCTGGCGGCATTAATTAGGCTTTTTAAAGGCTCACCGGGCTGCTACAGACCGACACCATTTTGTAAATATTTTATAATAAAAAATATTATCATTTGTACTTATTTATAAAAGCAATAGACCTATAGACTAATGATATACCTTAATTTAATACTGCCCAACCAATACTATTATGTTAATTATGCAAAATTCGTTCCATACTAGGAATACACAATTGTTTTGGTTATTTCACACATATCTTTATATAACATTTTATATAAAAACCACAAAATATCGAGGGCGCGTGAAAATTTTTAATGAAAATTATATAGACATTTACAGTAAACTACTTTGCGCAGTAATATTTGAAGGCATGAAATAACAAAAGAGTCAAAAACTAACCCAGTATTATAAATTTTGTTTTGATGCAAACAAATATTGTCACTCACTCAGTTTTAACCGTCTTCGTCCTTATTATAATTGCGAGACAAAATAGTTAAATTACAACGTTAATTGTATTTATAACATTAGTACCATGGTATTAGAGATGTTTTTGCAATGATGTAAGGTTTATTTAAGTTCCAACGGTGAACACTTAAATAGCTCCAATCATTCTTTTACTATATTCTAATGCTAGTCTAATGCTTTTTTAATGCAATTAACATCTTCATTATCAATAATATTGCTAGTATAATGCTTCTGTAATGCGATTGGCAACTTCATTGACCACAATAATGCTAATATAATGCGCCTGTAATGCAATTAAACACCTATTGTGAACCTATTTAGGATGTAAAGCCGTATAATTTGTGCCCAAATAAGAATTACAGTAGCCGTTTAAACGTTTGTAATGCTACTATAAAACTAACTCAAAATGCGAAAACGATACAGGGATGCTGTAAGTCGGCCGTTATACTGCTTTGATGTGTTACTTGGGAACTTATTGAAACATCGATTCCATTTGCAATATGGCAAGCTTGTTAGCTTTGACAGTTTCATAATAGAAAAATATCTTAAAAGCGTAGTAGAGAATGCTTTAAAAGTCGTATACTTATATATCCATAAGTTTTATTTTAAAATTGTTATTTTCAAACGCTACAATCGGATATAAGTAAAAAACTAAATTCAAACATGTTTCAAAAAACAAAGGTTCTAAAACTCTTAAGTCTTATTTCCACTTTACCTTTCTTGAATAGAAAATTTCAGTCGCAATCTCCAAAGTATCTAGTTTCTTGGGCTGTCAACCGTGGGTGAACGTCAAGGTACCAACTACCCGCGATGCACGGCTGTTACGTAAAACAAAATGGTGGACTGTGAGAACGTTGTGTATGATTTGCAAGCCCGATTTTGCATGTCACGTTTCTGTTTTTTTATCGCATGATGTTTTGTTGTTTTCCTCAATAGTTATTTTGGTGTTATATTGTTTCGTGTGACGTGTTTCGAGCTGTGTAGGTAATTTTATAGTCTGTGATATTTGTCGTAGTAAAGAGATGTTAAATCAAGACTCACTAGTTGTAAGACTTCAAAAAAAGAAGGCTGTAGGTATGTAAGTAACGAAAAAACAATTTGATTGTATTTTCGTTGCCATTCTTGAAAAAGAAAATGCCTAAGTAGGTATGCTGCAGAGCTGCGATATATTATTTGCTGTTTGATTGGTTATAATTTTTATTTCAATTCCACTTTCACGTATTTAGGACCAGAACTGTGTATAGTATCCACGCTATAGAGAAACCGTTTTAATTTGTATACAATATTTAATTTCTTATAGTTCAAATTCAATATTCAGTTCACAAGTTTCATCTCAAACGTTTTGAAGCGAAAGGGTTGTGTTTTTTACGACTCTATTCAACGTATTTATACCACTAAAATCCTACTGGTTCCTAGTTAAAACTTTTTTCAAATAAATCTGAAGTTTTAAAGTGGGTTGCGAGGTTTATAACAACTAGTTTGCACTACCTATTTATAAAGGGTGTCCAGCGGAAAATTTTGTTTTTTAAACTTAAATAAAAAACATATTATTACATTCAAAATATGTATTCTATTTTTAAAACAAAGAACGTTTCTGCGGATTTTATTTTTTTAAAATAATGTCTTCCAAGTGACGTCCGTTTCGCGCAACACACTCTTGTAAGCGAACCCTCATATTGGCGAATACGCGCGAACACAGTGCTTGGGGGATTGCATCAATTTCACGCCGGATATTTTCTTGTAGGGCAGATATGGTGCGGGGATTATTACAGTACACTTTAGACTTGAGGTATCCCCACAAGAAAAAATCACAAGGCGTCAAGTCAGGCGATCGTGGTGGCCAGGCTATGTCTCCGTACTTGCTTATTAATTTTCCAGGGAAAATATCCCTTAACTTCAACATGGATACCCTAGAAGTGTGCGGGGTTGCCCCATCTTGCTGGAAATGTGTCCTATTGTTGCGCCCTGGAAAAACTTGCAATTGCGGCACCAAAAACTCATCAATCATGCGGCAGTATACAGAGGAATTCACAGTTTCCCCCTCATTAAAAAAATACGGTCCGATTATTCCATGAGCTGAGATGGCGCACCATACTGTGGTTTTAGGGCAGTGCAAACTTTTCTGATGACGTTCTCTTGGGTTGTTGGGATTCCAGTAACGCATATTTTGCTTGTTTACGTAACCCCCGATGTGAAAATGTGCCTCATCGCTGAACAATATGTTTCCAAGTGTTCTCGGGGTTCGAAATCGTTCCAAAGCCGTTCTGGCGTACCTTTCCCTTGAAACATAATCGTTCTCATTTAATTTTTGGACAATTTGCATTTTATAGGGATGAAGCTTTAGTTTTTTTTTCAAAATCGTATGCACAGTTGACTTCTTAATGCCTGTAGAGGCGGCAATCTTTCTTACTGATTTCCTTGGATTTCTTAGAATTTCTTGACGCACCTGTGTCACTCGTTCTGGTGTTGCTGCCGACGTAGACGGTCCTGGCGGCGGCCTATTGATCATTGTCCCTTCTTCTCGAAATCTTTGCACCCACGTTCTGATAAGCTGCGTACTCGGACCATCGCTTAATCGCCGAATGTTGTAATGCAAACAAAAAGCACGACGCGCTCGAATAGGCGAATTGCCGTTCATTAAATATTGCTCCACCGCGTACGCGCGGTGCGCGCCCGACCAATGACTCATGGCGACTGACAAATCCGCAGAAACGTAGCTTCTAGCGCCACCCCCTCCGCGGCCCTAACCCCGCTAACAAATGAGTAACGTTGATTTAAAGTTGAAAAATTCCCGCTGGACACCCTTTATTTTCACTATTTCCTTCTCTATCTTTTCATTTCAAATAATCATTGATATGGAAATATAAAAGATGTATTTTAGAACGGATATTCTTTGAAATATCAACAGTGGCTCAATAGTAAGTATAAAATTTTTAACATTTTGTTTGGCGAACACAGCAATATTGTCTATGTTTTGTGTATTTCTTGTTTCTATGCTGTATATTGTAGCTGTTTGTGGTTCCTATTGAATAAAAATATAAATAAAAAAAACACGTTTTTAGGAAAAAGGACTTAAGAAGGCTTTTTTCTTTGGTACAAACTGCAATATCCAATTGGCAAAGATTGAAGTTTATTGAACATATCGTCCAGTACATTCTTCCAGCCTTAAGGAGTCTGCCCACACACACACACACACACATCGCACCAAACCATGACCGTGCTAGGAACGTGTCAGGCAAATAAAATTCTTTGTATTGAAAATAATAAGACTATGCCCACTAGACCGTTCTATATCCGACCAACACTGTCGCATGTTATGCACGGAGAACAATATTGTCGGCGAGAACATTTTGCCAGTACTGATAGGCTCTGTAAATGGCATGCGACGTTGCCAAACCGGTGCGCCTAGGCAGCGAACGGAGAGCATGTGGGTTATATCCGTGTATTATGACCGTTCTAAACTAAAAATAAAAAAAAACACGAATATCCGTTCTAAAATACATCTTTTATATTTCCATATCAATGATTATTTGAAATGAAAAGATAGAGAAGGAAATAGTGAAAATATAAATAGGTAGTGCAAACTAGTTGTTATAAACCTCGCAACCCACTTTAAAACTTCAGATTTATTTGAAAAAAGTTTTAACTAGGAACCAGTAGGATTTTAGTGGTATAAATACGTTGAATAGAGTCGTAAAAAACACAACCCTTTCGCTTCAAAACGTTTGAGATGAAACTTGTGAACTGAATATTGAATTTGAACTATAAGAAATTAAATATTGTATACAAATTAAAACGGTTTCTCTATAGCGTGGATACTATACACAGTTCTGGTCCTAAATACGTGAAAGTGGAATTGAAATAAAAATTATAACCAATCAAACAGCAAATAATATATCGCAGCTCTGCAGCATACCTACTTAGGCATTTTCTTTTTCAAGAATGGCAACGAAAATACAATCAAATTGTTTTTTCGTTACTTACATACCTACAGCCTTCTTTTTTTGAAGTCTTACAACTAGTGAGTCTTGATTTAACATCTCTTTACTACGACAAATATCACAGACTATAAAATTACCTACACAGCTCGAAACACGTCACACGAAACAATATAACACCAAAATAACTATTGAGGAAAACAACAAAACATCATGCGATAAAAAAACAGAAACGTGACATGCAAAATCGGGCTTGCAAATCATACACAACGTTCTCACAGTCCACCATTTTGTTTTACGTAACAGCCGTGCATCGCGGGTAGTTGGTACCTTGACGTTCACCCACGGTTGACAGCCCAAGAAACTAGATACTTTGGAGATTGCGACTGAAATTTTCTATTCCAGAAGGGTAAAGTGGAAATAAGACTCTTAAGAGTTTTAGAACCTTTGTTTTTTGAAACATGTTTGAATTTAGTTTTTTACTTATATCCGATTGTAGCGTTTGAAAATAACAATTTTAAAATAAAACTTATGGATATATAAGTATACGACTTTTAAAGCATTCTCTACTACGCTTTTAAGATATTTTTCTATTATGAAACTGTCAAAGCTAACAAGCTTGCCATATTGCAAATGGAATCGATGTTTCAATAAGTTACGATAGTAGGTAAGTAGGCTCCTAGAAAATACTGAAATTGATTTTGAAAACTTGGAGCTTGATCAAATTATTTCTAATAAACTTACTTACAAAGCTGGCTATAAATTAACTTTTAGCTAGTTTACTGATTGTCAGACTGAAGAAATAAATCAAGATACTATCCAATTTATAATAACTCTCTGAAAATATTCTTAGGCAGTAGATTTTACGAAGTATCAAAACTTCCAAACTATTTGGCAGAAAATGAATGAGGTTTATAGAAAAAGATTTTCATATATGGATCCGATTTGATAAATGGTAATTGTAACTTTAGCTAAAGAAAAATTGTTTTTGTTTTCGTGCAAATAAAAAGGAAAAGTCTTGTGTTAAAAAAAATCGGCTGGCTGTAATTTTTCTCCCAAGAATATCAATTTGTCCATCAAGTTATCCAAAATAATATGAGCCATATTATCAGATAAGCATCTATGTTTTATGTTGATTCAATAATTAAATATTGGCTTGAACGTCAGATAAAAAGAAATTGATATATATGTCGTAGGATAATTTGATACTTCGAATCTTCGCGAAAATCCTAGGGGTTTTGCGAAAACGCGGATAATTAGACATAGGCGAAAAATTATCAAATCTTACTGGACAAAGTCAGGATCTAACATAACCTAACCTAAATGATACAACAACAATAGAAGGGTATCTGGCGCTTGGCGGCCGCTGCCGCGGCACGCTCGCTTCGCTCGCTCGCCTTCGCGCGCTAATGGTCACTGTTCTAACCTAACCTAACCTAAATTCTAATTATCCGCGTTTTCGCAAAACCCCTAGGATTTTCGCGAAGATTCGAAGTATCAAATTATCCTACGACATATACATATATTGTTAATTGATTGTAAATGATACTTAAGCAGCCGATTTAATGACAACAGTTTGGAAATAATAATGTTTGAACTGCTTGATTCTTAAAGTTCATGTTGTAAACTATGTCGCATCATCCTATAGAAATGTTATTGTTGCACATAGCCCTCCCTATTACTTATTTATTATTATTTAATTTTTTACCTCTTTGCCTCGATTGCCTCGTTGATCTAGTGGTCGCAAGTGCGATTGCTAAGCATTACCTGGGTTCGATCCCGAGCCGGGCAAAATGATATTGGGTTTTTCCATCTGGAATTTCTCAGATGATGATGGTATTTTTTTTTTTTTTTTTAGTAGTCCTGCGTCTGTATTTGTGCCCGGTTGATGGCAATAGGCTCGCCCCCTATTACGTACGACTTTACACAATACTACAGAGGGTGTACTTTATGTAGGTACACCTCTGCCTAACTACCCTTATATAATTAAATTTTTAGCCCTATCCTACATCCTTTTGTAGGTTGATTACAGAACGTTCTTAGTTGCAGTAAGATGTTTCAACACTTTAGTATTTTTTTGTTATACCTTATTATTCGACGGAAACGAATCCCTTCTCGCATAATCCACTGCAAGACGAAACCTATCTTTTAATTACGCCACAACGCCTTTCTTCTTCCTAATGATTGCTACCGCGAAAATGATCCCACAATTTTCCTGTATTTATATCGTCAGTATATTGTGTTTGAACAACCTTATCATCCGTTCCAGTATCTTCATGTGACATCATAATACAACATGGCGCTTACTGGCGTCGTCTGCGGTAAACGACGCTCATTTCGCGCCAAGCCTTGCCCTTTCGCCCGATAGAATTTGAAGAGTTATGCTTACAGAAGCGCGGGATAAAATGGACGTCGTTTGCAGCCGTCTTGAGTTTAAGGTATGTCTTATTTATGTTGAATGTTACCTTTTTTTGTTATAGCAACAAACATGAAGTTATGATCATCAGGTATTGTCGAGTCTTGTGGAGGTTTTATTGTGTGAAAGTTACTTCTTTGGGAACAGATGATTCTGGCAATATCTTTGATAAAGACTACTCATAACTTACTCATCGTTTTACTAAACGCCTTGTAAAAAAATGTAACGTAATTATTACACTCGTTTAACTTTCCCGTCACTGAAGCAAGGGCGTTATGAGCATAAAAGCTACAACTATCTTCAATATTTACTCTAAGGACAAGTCAATACCAGAAGTTACGATTGATACCTAAAAGAATCCGTTTTCGTTCCAGGGCAGCGAGCACGGCCTCTGTGATAGGCTAGAGTCGCGCGTTTTATCACGGTTCCTGCTCCCAAACTGTGATAAAAATGTGCGACTCAAGCCTATCGCAGTAGGTCGTGCCCGCCACGCAGGAACATTCATAATATTCGTTTATCGTGATCGACTTTGACAACGTATGCGGGACGATAGCAGCGTCCTACTTTTTTCTTTGGTTTCTATACTTATTAATAAATATAGCGAATAATTAGTAACACACTGCAAATTCTTTCGCAAACCTAGTCTGTTACATGTCCCTCATTCCAAGTTCACGTACAGGCAGAATTCGTTTCTGATCCGTGCGAGCAGAAGTTTTAATAAACTGTCCGATGAACATGATTTGGATATATTCGATACCAGTGTTTCTCGGCTTAAGCATTTGTTGGTATTAATTTATGTAAAAGGTATTTTGTACCGACATTTGTATTTTTTCTCGTTTTTAATTTTAATTTTGGTGTTTATCTGTGGAAACTTGTAAATGGCCTTCAGTTGCAAAATAAATAAATAAAAGACCTTCACATAAAAGGTATTATTCATGTGCAGTAGCTGAGTTTATTACCTTCCTGGGTTCGATTACAAGGTTAAGCACACAGTTATTAAGTTTTTTAGTTTCCTGGGACACAGACCTCGTCTCGGTATGAGGGAGTGGGCAGTATTCCACCACGCGGGCCCAGTTCGGGCTGCTAGATGTCACATGTCTTCGATCAAGCCCCAAGCGATTGTGTAAAGCTAGGTGGAGCGACAATCTTCGCAGGGTTGCTGGTAGCAGCTGGATGAGAGTTGTCGAGAATCGAGCTAAATGGCGTGCAATTGGAGAGGCCTATGTCCAGCAGTGCACTGCTGTAGGCTGAGAGAGATGTTGACATGTCTTCGATTATTTATTTCTAGGACAAATAAATATTTCTCTTAATTGAATTTTTCAAATAAATCTTTATTACAGTTGAACACATTTTCTAACTAAACAGTAGTGTTACTAGCTACAGTAACTGTCGAATTGACTGTTACAAGAGGCAGTACGTCAGGTGTATTCCAGACTTGGACAGTGGAATTTTTGACTGTAGTTGCACGTTCGATAAGCATTGTATGATGCTTCTGAGTTATTGTTGCAGTTGTTAAAGTAGCTACCACTTTGGTAGTTGTTTCATTTAAATTAGCACTGTTACCACTTCTTCTAGAAGCATCTGCCTTTTCTGTGGCTGGTGCTTCAGATGACGTTACGTTCACGTGCCCGTTCTTTGAGGAGTTTACGTGCCCGCGATCTTTGAAAATAATAAAGTTAGTTTTAAGGAGGGAAATTAAATATTAAGTACTTGAAGTAAAATTGTAGTAACGGAACATTGCTTGACGTTTGACCTGTCATTGTGACAATGTCTTGACAGCTGTCATTGACGTGTCATATTAGATAGAAGATATGATTAGCTAGTACTAACTTGAGAGTGTGTAAAATCATTATTAAATAACGAGATAAAATATTAATTGTTTCATTAACAAATACAAGCAATACAAAAAGTAGCTGACTCTTTGAATTGATTTCGGTCGAACTACCTAATAGCGAAGACAATAGAGGAGTTATTGCGAAAACCGTTATTTGTGTCAATATTTCAGCCCAAGCTTGGTTTCTTTCAATGCCGACAAATTATTATTTAGTCAATAAAAGACATAACAAAACAAAAAAAAACAATAATGCTTATTATTTCACACTTTTTTAAATATAAAAAGAGAGATTAGTTCTATAAATTTTGTAAAATTTAATCCCTAAATTATGTAAAATTTAAGTCACAATATTTTGTAAAATTTAAGTCACAAAATTTGTAAAATTTAAGTCACAATATTTTGTAAAATTTAAGTAAAAAAATTTGTAAAATTTAATTCACTACATTAAGTAAATTTAAGTCACGAAATTTTGTAAAATTTAAGTCACGAAATTTTGTAAAATTTAAGTCACAAAATTTTCCAGATTCTTGCGTAAGGGCGTTAACAAACTGACGACTTGCCAGCGCGTTTCCAGCTAGGCGGCTTATGAACGCTGGTGCGAAGCGAATAAACTGAACACTTGCATGTCTCACTCTCTATTGTAAACTAGCAGCGATAGCTCTCGTTACGCAAATGTGCTGAATACGTTACGCACATGCAGCGAGCGCGTTAATTATTCGACTCGCTGGAAACACACTTGCAAATCGCCAGTGTGGTAAGGCCCTTATGAATAACTAGAAGGACTCATATGAAAAAGATATAAATTGTAATCCTTACCAACGAATAATCCAGTCAATCCTGGTATGAAAAGCCCAGTTTCCCCAACCCCCAGTTCCACATGAACGTTCCCAATGTTAGATATTCCGTGAGCATCCAAGTTTACCAAGCCTTTACCTAAAAATATATTAGGAATAAGCAGGATTTTTATAAATTCTATCTCCTTTGGAAGCTAGCTTGTGTCACATTTACGTATTATTAACGCCTTTATTGGATATGCGACTTTTTTCAGTGCCTATTTCTTCTCGTAAAAGCATTTTCTCAGCTTGTTCTCATTAAATTACACTTCGCTCGGAGAAATATGGTTTTATTGTACGCTATACAGTAAATACCCTTAACCAGAGCGAAGGAGTTGTAACGCATGTAAGGGACTGCTGGAACGCAACAGTTTCTGATCTCCAGCTTCAAGACGTTGAATCTCTTTTAGTAGAACTCTCTGATACCATTTCTATATTTGCCATCTACCACGCAAACCGGATAGCTTTATTTCCTCTCTGAATCAAGAATCAAACAATTATTGTGACCGGAGATATTAATATCCATATTTTATCGTCGACAGACATTTCAAAGTCGGATTGTTTACGTTTAATGGCCGAACACGGACTGAAACAGGTTATTTCGAAACCAACTCGTCAAAAGACATGCTTAGATCACAATATTCCTTAAATACAGATATCAGAATGTTATGGGATTAGTATGTGATATTGCTATCGATATCACCAATCACCGTATAGTAATGATGGGGTACAACATGCTCACGCCTACCGGTTCAAAATATAAACATCGCAAAATAAATAAAATCAATTTCCCTGCACTGATAGAGGAACCTAAAGATGTAGACTGGTTTGGAGTGGTGTCTGAACTAGACATACACATTGCAACCAATAAAATCCACAATATAATAACAAGTGCAGTACAAAAACACACGGTATAAATGACAATTAGCCACTCTAAATACATCAGCAAACCCTGGATTACACAGTGATAAACTTCATCGTGATTCAAATAAACACCCTAAAGACCAAACAAAAAAACTTATTTACGATCGTTACAGGAACTTCTTCACAAATATCGTAAACAGGTTTAAACGCGAACAAGACAGTAAAACATTTGAAGATAACAAAAACAGTGTTAAAGGTTTACGGAAAGCTATTAGAAATATTAGTGAACAGACTAACAACAGAAGCTGTCCTAATGAACTGCTTAAAAGTGAATCTTCTTCAAAACTTCGATAAACAACTGCAATGATTACTTTTCCTCCGTTGGCAAAAACCTAAGCAGGAAAATTCTCGCATCTATTAATTAAACCCAGCCATCAGTAATAATCAAACTACAGCTAGGAGAGCCTCAAAACACAAAGTTCTTTATGCAACCTACTGAATTTTTTGAAATAAACAAAATAATCACAAATCTGAGAAATGACAGTGCCCATAAAGAAGTATGAGGAACAGAGTGTAAAGTTCACACATACCCATAGTAAAGGGAGAATCCTCCGACCAGACGTATGTTGTGTCTGGTGGGCAACTGCCCGACGATTGATGTCGAGACGTTGTATATATGCTAGTTGCGGTAAACTCTGCTTGCGCGATGCAGGTTTTGTGTGACGTTAGTATGATGCGTAGTTCGCATGTGGCGATGACCCCAAGCCCGGATAATTTTACACCAATACAAAAAATAAATAGTGTAATCATAATTCTATTAACACATATTATAAACCTTAGCTTAGACTCAGGCATATTTCCTTACAAATGGAAAGAGGCACAGGTCACTCCAGTACATAAGAACGGTTTAAAACAAAACCCAACTAATTATAGACCCATTTCACTGTCAGCAATATTTCCAAAATTCTCTAAAGAATAGTAAATAAACGACTCACCTCATAACTAGATCCCAACAATATATTATCCAACAAGCAGTTTGGCTTAAGACAGAGAAAATCCACAGAAGATGCAGTAAGTCTCTTAGTCAATCTTGTAACGTCTTATTTAGATGAGAATGAAAAATGCATAGGAATATTCCTAGACCTTGCAAAAGCTTTCGACACCGTTGCCATTCATATACTACTAAAAAAGCTCGAGACGATTGGTATTACAGGACTGCCACTCAAATGCTTTGAGACCTACCTTTCTAACAGAAGGCAAGGTGTGAAAATGGCTTCAAGGTGGTTTCCTGAGCCCGACACTATTTATCATCAATATTAATGGCATCTATATGGATGACAATGACAAGAGCAGTGGTGGCCCAGTGGTAACGGCCCCGACTACGAGTTCAAGGTCGTGAGTTCAAACCCAGGCAGGCTCATTACTTTGTTTAAATTCTTTCATCACCACTGCTCTCAAAATGGTGAAGGAAAACATCGTGAGGAAACCGGTATATCCTAGAATCAAAAATTCGAAGACATGTGACATCTACCGACACGCACTGGGCCCGCGTGGTAGATTACGGCCCACTCCCACCCACAGAGAGGAGGCCTGTCTCCCAGCAGTGGGAACATTATTATAGACTGATTAAGTATTAATGATATTCAGTCATCTGGTACGCAGATGACACGGCTATTATTTTTCATTACACATCTTGGAAAACAGTCCGCGAAGAAGCCCAAAACGGCTTAACTAGTATCCCTTCAACTTGCAGCACGGCCCCCTACACATGTGAGGAAATTAAAAATGTCGAATCTATAAAATATTTAGGGGTTCTATTAAATCAACGTCTTTCATTCAGACCACATATCGACTAAGTACTACTACTTACAATCTATTGACATGATTAACTACAATTTTTCGGTCTACCCGGCTGTGCGGCTCCTGCTAACTGACCTCCCACAATCCATTCTATTATGTACGAGTATATCTATACTTACTATTTCTGTGTATATCTATAAAACTTGACCCAGAATTAACGCACACCACCACATACCCCAATTAGAATAAATTATTATGTTATAATCCCGCCTTACGAAGGCCTCATCTAGTTTTGAAAAAATATGATTGACGTATAAAATGACGTGACGTGACGTGTTTGTTCAAACCTACTTACAGGAATAAAGCAATTGTTTATTTATTTAATCATGATACATACTCTGAATTTTTACTTTTACGTATAAAACATTGTTTATTTATTAAATGAGTCACACTGAGTGTGAGAGAAAATTGTGGTCACATTGCAAATCTACGCACGCACACAGTCGCACACGTACGTGTGACACGTATAAGCTCTAGCATAGTAGGTACTTCATCTGTTTTGGTTTATTTTCACTGTACAGCGGAAGTGTGACTGTAAGTTACGTAGTTTTAATAATGTTTACACATTGTATTTAAAGAGTTTTTTTGTTTGAAGGCGGTAATCTCAGGAATTATCAGTCGGATTTGCATTTGATTACCCAATTATTGAAGAAGGTTATGGGCTATTTAAAACCACGCTACTTCCTTAGGAGACGAGCACCAGAAAAAAAAATCAGAAAGAAAAATTCAACGGCGGATGAAGCCGCTGATCACAGCTAGTTGAATATAATTTTCCATGTCAAGGTAGATTTTGATTTTGGTAGTTATTATATTAGAGATCAGGGTGATTTTCCATGTCGATAGTTTTAATAGCCTTGTATCTGGGTCAATGCCAATTTCTCTGTTGTTACTTAAATATAAACTTTCATCGTTAGTCCTTGGACCTCTAAATGAGGGTAAGGAACAGACAAATACCAACTACTTTTCAAAATACTTCGTCAAGTTATAGGTACAACCTCGAGTATAGGTACTTTTATTTTACTCGGGGTGCTTTCATTTTTGTTTCTAGAGTAAATGCTGAAATATATTGTTTTAACAAACTGTTCGAATAAATAAAAATCCCAATCGAGGCTGTGCGTATGTTTTGTCATGACTAATCCTAAATGCTAGCGATTGGATTCCCTGCGATATTTGAGTGCAAAGTTATTTATTTAGTATTTATAAGCCTTTATGTTCCAACCCGAAGTTTATTCACCCGATTTCTGTGACCCACGGTTTTTACGACTTGACAAAACATTGAGTTTTATTTATTATAATATGTAAGTTTGATATTAAATTAACCTTTAATACACATAAACCTTTCAGAATAAATTCTCGAAATGATGGTGATTACCGCATCAAAATCCGTTACGTAGCTTAGAGGAACAAACCACCCGGTCACACAGGCAGACAGGAAAAGCGATTTTTATTTAACCGTTTGCAATTCTCAGCCGCAGAAATAATTTTCCTGTAAACATTTATATCAAATCTGATTTATTTAAGCTTGATTCAATACAATTTTCAGGAGCTTTTCGTGTTATATGAAACGTAATTAAAAGCTTTCGTCATCACTCTTTAATTTACCCTGTCAGCGCTCATTAATATTGGAGGGTTTGCTTTGGCGCATATTATTAAAAGGAAGACGTATTGAAAAATATAACTTCCATATTGTGGGTACGAATTGTAATTTCAAAAAGACTGGTGGAAATGTATGAAATTTTATTTACGATCGTATATCTTCCGGGGTGTAAGGGGGCTCACTTACCATCTCAGTGCCCCAACTTAGCCTCACCTACTCGTGGTGCACCCTGATGAATAATAACGAGGCTCTGACAACCGACAAATGGCGGTATAACCATCTCAAAATAAAACTTCGCAGCTAAATGCGCCGACTAGTGACGGGCACCAGCGTCACTAGTGCGAGAAACTGTAATCTGCGATCGCCAACCCGCATGCCCAACGTGGCGATTATGGGCAAAACCTCTAATGGCAAGCCAAAATAAACCACGGCCCCCAGTTCCCGGCCGCCTTTCTATTCCTGATTTTGGCGGCGGTTACGGTAACTGCAAGGTTATTAACTTAAACACACGTTTAAGACGCTGAACTGGGAAAGACGCAGTATTAACATCAACGGCGAGTACATCTCACACTTGAGATTTGCAGATGGCATCTTCATACTGGCTGAATCGCTGCATGATTTGCAGCAGATCTGGACGGCCCAGTTGATTCTTCTGTACGCAGTGGTCTCCGGATGAACTTGGACCAAACCCAGGTTATGTTCAACGAAAACGTCACACCGGGACCGATTGCTGCCAATGACAGTGCTCTCAAGGTTGTTCGAGAATACGTTTACCTCGTGCAAATTCTGCAGTTTCGCAAGACCACAAAACCAAACTGCAAACCAAACTGTTACCAAACTGCAAGCTAACAGAAGAATTCAGCTGGGTTGGGCAGCGTTTGGGAAGCATCGTCGAGTCTTTTCGTCGCGTATTCCGCAGAGCCTAAAGACAGAAAGTCTTCAATCAGTGCGTCCTGCCTGTTATGACTTACGGAGCCGAAACATGGACACTTACGGTACGCCTAGTCTACATTTTCAAGGTCGCTCAGCGAGCTATGGAACGAGCTATGCTTGGAAGCTTTCTCTAAGAGAATGAATCCGGAATGAGGTGATCCCGCAGAGAACCAAAGTTCTCGACATTGCTGACAGAATAAGCAAGCTGAAGTGGCAATGGGCCGGCCATATTAGCCGTAGAACCGATAACCTTTGGGGTAGACGTGGTCTTGAGTGGAGACCGCGAATCGGCAAACGTAAGGTAGGGGCTCACGCTAGGTGGATCGACGATCTTCGCAGGGTGGCTGGTAGCAGCTGGATAAGAGTTGTCGCAAATCGAGCAAAATGACGTGCTATTGGAGATACCTATGTCCAACAGTGGACTGCTGTAGGCTGATGATGATGACCTTCCGTAAAAGAATATACTTTTGCTGCGAAGCACCATATACATAATGCAGAATTCAAGGTTGATATAAAAGAACACCAAAAAGACGCCGCGATGGTGAAACTGCTTTTACAGGATTTCAGCAGGTAAAAAGGGCATGAACACACGTACCACCCCACAACCACAACCACACGACGTAGACAGGCACTAATTTGTATAAAAATTAATAGTCTATTCACATCGATCAGATTTGACCGTCAAAATCAACCGTGTGGACGAAACTGACCTCATCAAGGCGACGTTGCAGCCACAACGATACCACAACGTTGCATAGACGCGATGACACTGTCACAGCCGGAGTCGATTCTGCACACCGCAACTACTAGCTACAAAGACGCGTTGTGGTAACACATCGAAAGATGTGTTACCACAACGCAACTACAAGATGCTGCAGCGTAAGTCACACGTAACTACTGCTGGCCCACACTTTGTTGCTGCGATGTGGTGTGGTTGTGGTATCTGTTTTTGGGCCCTAATTTTGTTCAACATAAGTTATAATGACGCTCAAGGGCACACAGCTTTAGGCCATATGGGCTCAAATGACCATAGACATATTCAAAACCTTGTTTCTTATTGATGTTATATCGACTTAAAAAAATATCAACTGTAATACTAGTGAGAATTAAGGTGATTTTAGAATGAATAAAACAGTAAAAGTTCATAAAAAAAAAATAAAGTGGCAGCGCAAACGGAACTTTGGAACCTATCGTTCTTTTTTATTCAAAAACCACATTTGTTAGGAATCTTAATTGCGAACGTAGGATAAATTTAAAATTTGAATTATATATTAAAACCGTTTCCATACCAGTTCCATACTTGAGTTCCAGATTAGTGTCACCAATAGCACTGATGCCGTTAACGCTAAGTCTCACATCAACGTTTTCCAAATGCTTTTCACTAAGTTTGTCATGAGTTTCTAGAACATTGTTAGTATTATTGCCATCCACATTATTCAGCGCTTTCTTTTTCCTTTTCTCTCTGACTTCTTTCAGTTTTGTTTCTAACTGAAAGTAATATTTTAATTTATTGTGTAGGTAATTCGATGATAATATATTAGTTCATCATTGACGAACAAAAAAAGTCGGGCAGATTATAATATAATTCACACGTAAACGGGACTCATATTATAATATAATTCTCACTTAAACGGGACTCAGTTTTGTCTTAGCCGGAGTTCCATCCGACTTTTTTTGTTGGTGGTGTAGATCATCGTGTTTTAAAAAGGGCTTTCATTAGTAAATACTTTCAATTTAAAGGAGTTCGCTTTTTATTTCATGTTAGTAAAAACTACTTAAGTTCTCATCTAATTTGTCTTGAAAGAGTAAGAAAAGTTAACGATAGTATTTTTTAAGAGAAAAACCAATATATTTAATGATAAAAATGAAGAAGGAGTAACGCTTAATAGATGTAATAACTGTAACAATAAATAAAACGGAAAAAGATTGATGATGTTTCATGGCAGGCAGGTTTGACGTAAGTCAAACAAACGAACGGTATAGAAGAAATAACGCAAATCTCATCAAAGTTATTGAA
Source organism: Brachylomia viminalis (assembly GCA_937001585.2). NCBI lineage: Eukaryota > Metazoa > Arthropoda > Insecta > Lepidoptera > Noctuidae > Brachylomia > Brachylomia viminalis. Next base: position 21,925,028 of record OW443298.2, on the reverse strand, counting down.
CAAACATAAATGATGGATTTGACCTTGACAGTAGACGACCTGTATTGATTATATTTTGAAGAACAGTGAACTGCCTACATAAGTACCAATATGTAAGATCAACAGACCAGTTATTGAAAGATACATAGAATTGTTAGTCACTACATTATATGAAACAAAGTCCCCCCCGCCGAGTCTGACTGTATGAACGCGATAAACTTATACATACAGGTTTCACCCATGGACCGAGTGATTTATGAGGAAGGTTTGAGGGTATAATTCATTAAGGTTTTGTATAAATTGGCTGAAATATGATGATGATTGCTGAAGATGTCGAAAAAAATCATGCCGACTGGGAGCTTTTCTGGCGTGTGCCGCGTAAACCATTCGAGTTATATGAAAGCAGTAGTACATTCCCGTGGGTTATTTTCCGATATCCACGCGGGCGAAGGCGCGAGCAAAAGCTAGTTACGAAGTATTTTACGAAATGGAGAGAATGATACCGATTTAATAACAATCATCGAAAATCTGAATACGCAAGAATTCAGAAAAAACATAAGCATATATTTATATCTGCTTATGCCTACTTTATAAGGCAAACTATAAATTGCATAATAATCAGCCTACAATGTTCTCAGTGCTCGGACACAGGCCACCTCTCGGTGACAGGGAGTGGGCCGTAATCCACCACGCCGGCCATGCCGGTTTGCTCACGATGTTTTCCTTCGCCGTTTTGAGAGCAATGGTGATGAAATAATTTACATAAAGTAAAGCACCTGTCTGGGTTCGAACCTACGATCTGCAACTCGTAAGTCGCGGCCGTTATCACTGTTCTCAACTATCAATTGAATACATATACCTATATTTACTATTAGGTTAAAAATCGAACTATTCCATTCTTTACTCCTTTATGCTATTTAATTGTCAGTGGTTAACTTACAACGTACATCTATATTAATTTATAAAATAAATAAATAAAATGCTTTATTATTCAGACTAAGTCCATTGGTTAGTACAACACACAACTAGAATCTAGTGTTAGTACTTATATCTACCCGAAGAACTAAAACAAAACCATTATTCATTATGCGCCACAGTGGCATGTAGGCGCATCCAATGCCCCAGAATGGGACTGTCCCACCTGTCAGCTATAGTTTTCAGGGTGTTGTTGGGGCTGACGCGTACCCTGCGCATGATGGAGGTGCATCGCTTGCGCATGATGGCGTGAAAGCCATCAATGCCCGCTTCTGCGAACATGCCGGCAGCACTGCAGTAGCGCGGCAACCCCATTAACACCCTGAATGCATTGTCGTATTGTACGCGCAGAGTGCTGTATGCCCTCTGCGTGTAGCTGAGCCACAGACTGCATGTATAGAACGACTGACAGTACGCTGTGAACAGTGTAGCCTTTACTTCATTCGAGCATTTCGCAAATCTGCGAGCCAACATATTGCAGCGGACAGCCAACTCTCTGCGCTCACGCTCAATGTCTAAGCTGTCCTTTAGGTCCTCGGAAACCCAGTGGCCCAGATACTTGAAAGATGTGACTTGGTTTAAGGGACTTCCGCAAAGTTTCAGCTGAGGCGCAATCAGGTAGGTTTTAGAATATTACCGTGGTTTTAGTGCCTGCCTTGAATACCAGTACTTCACTTTTATTAACATTGTATCTGAGCCCATGGGCCTCCGCGTACCTTTCACATATCATGAGCAGACTCATCATTAAGTTAATCGATGGGCTCAGCAACACCATATCATCAGCATAACTGATATTGTTGACACATGTTCCGTCTACATAACAGCCTTGATAAGTGTTGCTGAGCTCAACGATCAACCGGTTTATGTACAGACTGAAGAGGCGAGGGGAGGTCAGGCCGCCCTGTCTCACTCCACACTCCAGCCTGTACACATCCGATAACGGGCCTGCCCACCTCACACAATTGGTCTGGTTGCTATACCAGTACCGTAATATAGCTATAATTCCCCTATCCACTGTGGTATCGTTCAACAGTTTCTGCCACAGTAAGTCGTAGGATACCAGATCGAATGCTTTGGAAAGTTCTAGGAATAAAAAAAATATATTAAGATATAATGTAATTTACTTTTGAACTTCCATCTTCGAAATTGCGATATTATATATTACAATATATATCCCTAACACGTTATATTACAACAGCATATCTCACACATCCAAGTTACATCATGTCGGAAGCACATAACAAGGTTATTCAACCGTCCCGAAGCCTCCGGCATGAGATAATTGATTTGTACCGAACTTCGCACATCGAAATAATTCACCAAAGGGGCAATTATTTTATGTGCCATAACTCTGATCACCACTTTAGTTGAAAGTTCGCCACTCATCCACTCTTGAACTGAGATCGGTGTGACGATGCCAAGTTTCTGATACTTTGGCTCATATTGCGTGCAATTTTTTTTATAAAAACGGTGACTGTTCTATTTTTAGGTTAGTGTATGATTTTCCTTGGGTTCATAATCGTGATCTTTGAAGTTTTGGTAAGTCGTAATCATTTGTGGAATCAAAGTCATCTTGCCTCTGAATTAAGGCTTACCTATAGTAGATTATTAACCAAGGGGATATAGCAGTGTCTTCTGTCGCGGGTGACGATTTAAATCGCGAGCGTAATGAAGGAGTCGAGGTTTACTCCCGAGCGTAGCGAGGGTGTGAAAAAATTAAATCACGAGCGAAGCGAGGGATTTAAGACGAGTCCTGAGTGTAGCGAGGGATTTAAGTTCACCCAAGACTAAGACAGCTTTATCACCGAGGAAAATACTCTACTTTTCGTACCATTTGCGAAAAAATTAACACTAACAATTATTATTATAATATGAAATAAGCATTTATTAAAAATAATGACAATTAAACGTATTTTTAGAACATTAACTTATTTATAAAAATAAATTAAAATAAACTTAACGTTTATGTATTTGAAGAAAACAACAACGCGGCAAATTCCTAGACTAATATTTTTTTGTCGGAAAAGCAAAGGCATCAAGCTCATACGGCCTCGTCGGTTTTCGTGATTTTATTTAATAATCATAACGCATAATAAATGCGTATTCCTTTTTCAAAAAGATGTATAATGCTTTATATACAAACTCAATGACACAGATGTAGTTCAGTATAAATTTCGGTAAGTATTCCAAATTTAAATCACATTCTCCCCCTAGAGGATGAATGAAATTCAGTACAATTTTCTTTCCCTGTTTTTAACAGATTAAAAATGACTATTGTTATGTTCGCTTTTTGTGGCATAGAATGACACTTTTTTGAGCAAGTGGTACGAAAAATAATTTTTTAACCTTTTCACTTCAAATCACTCACACAATCTCACCAGAAAATTGAATTTTGGCTTTGTTACGCAAGACGACAACCAACTCAGTTGACACTTACTTCATATTTTGCTCATATGCTAGTATTCAAAATAAGCATGAAATACGTACCATTTCTAATAAAATATCTTTTTGTTCTAAAAAAGCTTCGTCAACTATTTCACTTCGCCTTTTAGGGTCTAAATGAGGCTTTGCATTCATTGCACCATGAGGATTAAGATTGGCTTGAATATCTTCCAGTCCTGCTAACATCTACAAAAAATGTTACAAACCTGTTAATAAATTAAGTTAAAAGTTTGAGGTTAGACACCCACGAGATAGACCGATGACTAGCAGGGTAATGGGGTTCCACACGAGCAGTAGGAATGAATTTCATGTTGACAGTTCGACAGCATTCGTTGCATTATTAACGTTGTTGAGCCGAAAATTTTTTCGAACATATTATGAAACAATGGATTAGCAATATCCTCGAATATTCAGATAAGATTGATAGTGTGTTACGCAATTAGGATGCTGGTAAAGGTCGCAGGAATCCACTGGACGCGAGAAGCACAGGCTCGGTCGAAATAGCGATGTTTGAGAGAAGCATAATAATATTATGTCCCACAGTAGAGGGTTTTCAACCAAATGTTGATGATAAAAAGTCAATTCATAAAGTTTTCGCAAATTAGTTTTCCGTATTCGAATTTCTAGGATCCATAGTTTATCAACTGTTTTATGACACATACATGACTACCTACTGATCGACTCGTCCAAGATTACAAAACAATCAATGTTGCGAGCTACATATTTACGGACATTGTATTCTGAAATGAATCGGGCAGACCCAAGAAATCTTGCGTGTTCCATCTCTAATTACTTTTTCATTCAAATCAGATGAGATGGAAAAAGGGATTGCTATCTACAATGCATCGAAGAACAAAAAAAAAAAGGATGGAACTCTGCTCAAACAAAACTGAGTCCCGTTCATGTGTGAATAATTATGTGTGAGAATTGCCGTTTGCGCGCTTAATGGCCGACCGACTAATGTGTGAATGTGTGCGTGCCGGCCTGTACGTACAGCAAGCTGGCCGACTTGACTGACAAAGTTTTTGTTAGCGAGAATCTGTCCGACTTTTTTGTTCGTGTTGAAAGAAAAAAAAAACGTTGAAAACACGAGGATAAAGATTATAAGATATCTGTTTTCAATTAATTCGTTGTGTTTTTATAATTTAATATATAATTTTGTGTGTTATTAGTGTGTTTTTATACAATGTATAATTTAATAGACTTTATAATTTAATAGGCTCGACCTTAACCTTTTGTCACTTAATATTAAAAAAACGAACTACATCTGTTTCCATAAAACCCTCTCATCAGCACCAAAACTTCCTTTACAGCTTCAAATCCACCCTTCAACTTGCAGCACAACCCCCTGCACCTGTGAGAAAATTAAAAAGGTCGAATCTCTAAAATACTTAGGGGTTCTGTTAGATCAACGTCTTTCATTCAGACCCCACATTGACTTAGTAGCTAAGCGAATTAGAAAGCTGATTCACGTAATTAAACTATTACGTAACTCGGCCAACAAAGAGATGTTACACCTAGTTTATGTGGCATTATGTGAGTCAGTTCTCTGCTACTGCATACCAGTATGGGGCGGAGTCGGCATAACCTCAATGATACAATTGGAAAGAGCCCAAAGATCAGTGCTAAAGGTTATGTATAGAAAACACTTTCGTTATCCCACAGATCACCTGTATAAAGAAGCATCAGTACTCAATGTCCGACAGTTATACATCCTTAAATTAGTAATAAAACAGCACAAAATAACAATCCAATCCACAGAATATCAAGAACTACTTAAACTACGAATCTTCAAATGCCCACTTACTGTAGTAAAAACCGCCTTTGCACAACATATGCAAGAATTTATGCTCAGTTTCATTTATAATAAAATTGCTAAAATCTGTGACATCAAAAATTTTAGAAGCAACCAAGCAAAAAAAAATATTAAACAGTGGCTATTAGATCTGTCCTACTCGGAAACCGAAGCCTTCGTCAGAGTAATGTCATAATCACATTTATAACAAACACTTTATCTCACTCACTTCCTCAATCATATCACTCTCACACTACCTCCCTAACCCCACATACTTGCACATTCTTACTTTATCATTCTCTTGGTCACATACTTACTAAAGCTCAATTAATGATGATGCCATGGCTACATGCTCTGTGTAAATACCTACATTTACAACACAGCACCGTATTTCAAACTTTTTATTTTTTATTTTTAAGTACATACTTATTTTTGACTTTGTTTTACGTAAAATTTTTAAGAAGAATATGTAATACTTAAATACATTAACAATACAGTGTCGACTCAGAATTTTCAAATTGTTCCAATCTCTCAAGGACTCCACGAGACAGGCTCGACCTAGTGTGGAGTCCACTAGTCAAAGTATTAAAATTATGTTTCTCTTATAACATTAATTTTAGGAGTAGTTCATTTGTACTTTAGTTATAAGGAAATGTAAGAACTCAAGCTGGTTAATAAACGATTTATTATTATTATTATTATAGAGTATAAATGTATCTCTATGTCTGTAAGCTATGAGTTTTTTATTGTTTATTAAAGTATAAGTAGTATTTATGTTAGGTTTTATATCCACGTGTAATATTGTAAATATTCGTATGCCACTTTAAGCGGCGGATGGGTACCTACCATATCCGACGAATAAATGTATTTTTCTTTGTCTTCAATTTCTTAGACCGCTGTTTCACAAAAAGAAGCAGACGTATTAAGGCTATTTACAAATCTGTCGTAGTTTTTATTTATTTTACCAGGCTGCACATTTTGATACTATAAAACATTTTTATTTTCATTGTCTGCGAAATCTTTTAAAGTAGCAGTTTTATGTTTAAAAAAATAGTGACTTGCATTTTTGAAATCTGAAGAGAAAATCTTCTTAACACTCTCACCGCCATGTGGTCGGTACGGTGCAGATAAACTAAGATTTGATAATGCAAAAACAAACTGGTTCCCTATCCATTTGCATAAAATTTTAAGACCTAATATAACTTAGCATAATTTTGTTTGGCATAATTATATTTTCGCATATTATAATTACGCATAACAGCTTACGCATAATTATTTTAAGCATAATTTCTCTAACCATAATAATGATTAAGCATAATTTAAAAGCATAAATTCTCTAACCATAATAATGATTAAGCATAATATTCTAAAGCATAAATTTACTAACCATAAAGTTCTAAAGCATAACTTTATTAAGCATAACAATAATAATAAGGCTTAGTCGACGGAGCCCCGCTGCGCGGGGCCCCTATTTCTGTCTGCAGGGTTTAAAGGAACCTAACACGAAGGGGATGACGGGGCCTCGTTCGCTCGCTCCGCTCGCTCACTTGAGCCCCCGTCATACCCTTCGAACCTAACCTGTCCGAGTCGGGGTGCCCCAATTCCCGAGCTCGCTTCGCTCGCTTTTGCATCCTAAGTTCTCATTGCCTTTTTACTAAATCGAGATGTGTTAGACCTTGGGGCAAAAATAAAAATACATAGTTAAGTTACATAATGTTATGTATACGTAAAAATAACTCAAATGTGTTTCCGTTATTTCTATTAATTGTATGCCTAAATATTATTATGCTAATAATCATTAGGCCTAGTAACGTTATGCGAATCAAATTTATGCCAAAACAAATTAGTCTTTAAGATGATTATGCCAACATAAAATGTATGCCTAAAAAAATTATGCCGAAGTATTATTATGCCAAAACAAATTGTGCCAAAATCGTTATGCCGAAGTATATTAGGACAAAGAACATTATGCGAAAAAAAGGGATCCCAAACAAACTCAATCGACACCCCCCTCCCCCTGCAATTATGGAAATTGATTGGCAAGGTGTCATTGAAATAACTGAAAACCTATATCACATCTCAGAGCAATTTAAGACGGAGATCAAATCTAATTAGCTATGTGACATTATATGATAACCTCAGAGAAGCACAAAGCCACATCTTGAAATAGGCCTAAAGCTACACCAAGAGATCATTTCATCAATATTATAATACTAGACGCTGATGCAGCCACTTATCGTTTAAACCCTTTTAACCACTTACAGCCCTTTCAAACAAAGACGGGCGAGTCTATTTTAGTCTTCGACTACTCGACTGGACGAGAGGATTTCTCTATAAATGTCAATATGAAACCGTCACGTTCCATTTTAACCGTTTTATTAAGAAACGGTGTTATTTTCTAAACAAATTAGCTGATGTTGAACTTTGATTTCAACGTTTATTGTTTGATTTTCCGGGTTTTGTTTAATTTTGCTGTTTGTTTAGGCGTTTTAGACAAAATTATCAGAAGTTTTAACAGATTTGTTTAGCTTTATATTATTCCATTATTTTCAGCTTTTCAGAAATTAAACAAAATATTGTTTCATTTCTGAAAAGCTGAAAATAATTTAAAAGCTATTGGGACTCTGATTATACGATCATTGAAATAAAAGTACGTACACATTATGCTCTATCTGTCATCGTAATTACAGTGGCTAGAGGCACCCACATAACTACAGTTCCCAAATAAAATTACCCTTTTTGATCACCACGCACAACAAATTACCACCTAGACCGACGCCAGGCTATAAATTGGTAATAACAAACATTGTTTACCCCTTATTTATCGACAATTCGAAAATGGAATAACAAATTGATGATACGACGACAACGTCCCTAGTGGTTCAAAGGTTTACGTGATTTATATTCGAACAAATAACGTACATAGAAATCTCTATATCAATGACACGTATTCGTTCAACTTCAACATTGGCACAAGCAATCAAATATCACTAGAATTTACCGAAACAATAATCCCATCAAATGCCTTTAGTCCGTTCCAAAATGATCAAACTCAAAGCATTTATTTCAATTAAACCATTTACAGGCACTTTTGAATTATCAAGGAGTCGGTCAGCCAGTAATATGAAGCTAGTTGCCCATTCCAAAGCGTAGTAGTTAAGTATAGAGAAGAGCGGGCAAGAAACTCAATGAACACTCTTTTAAATTATATTGTTACATAAATAGTAGTTACATAATAAATGTTGAATTTGTAATTATATGTGAGAACGATGTAAATAAGACGTGTGTCCAGAGTACAGCAAATAGTTAATAAAAAAAGAAGCCGTTGCAGCTAAGAGATGACCTGTCCTAACTGACGGCACCCGGTCACGATCATGACGCATGGATCAGCAACATTCTGCTCAACCATTTTGAATGGAACTTATGATCCAATACACGCGCCGCCGTCAGCGAAATATTTGAGAGAGCATGACATCTATCAGCCGCCAGGGCACATTCAAGTCAATGCAAGACATTACCCGGTCGGTTACATTTAAATGGTAGCTCGATAGTGCATAGTACTCACACCTGTCCTATGAAATTATATAATACAAAGGATATTCAGTTTATACAATGCAAAGGTAGTTTTGCAGCCTTACTTTTACTCCTACTCCTTCACTGTGCACGCGGTGCGGTTGTGGAATTCACTTCCACCTGATATTAGGGACTGCCAAACTGTTGCAGTTTTTAAAAGAAGAGTGAAAGAACACTATCTTTCCACTTCGTCATAGTTGCGTATATATTAATTTTCTAGTGTTATTTATTTTAGAAGTATGTATGTTTGTATGTATGTATGTATATTCTCATATTATTTGTTTTATTTTATTAAGTGAATTGTTTTTGATTTTATGTATTTTTACTCTTGTATTTTTATTCTTTTTACTCTTACACACGCTGTCTACATCTCTAAATCTACTATCCTATCGCAGGTATGCTGGAAGAGATTTCATTAGAAATAAGCATCACCTTTGTACCTATTTTTCTGTTATTTTCTTCTTGTCTGTTTATATAAGTGTGTTCATAAATGGTTAAATAAATAAATATATTTTCAAGTGTTAATAAGTTAGTTGTGGAGCAGGACCAGCCTTGAGCCAGGCATTTTTATCAGCGATGTAATCCCCCAACTTTTGTAAAATTTTAAACGGTACCCCATGAAAGATGAGTCTACTTTGAAAGCTGAAACCTGGTTGAACTAATACGTCCTTATTAATAGCACCATGATATGTCTTTCATGCATCTCTTTTACTAAAAACATGTCATTCTTTTCTTACGATATATCGACGAGTTATCATCATGATTTTAATGTGATGAATACGTAAACAAATGGATCAGAATAAGTACCCGTGTATGCCGATTTGCAGTGACTGACACTTACAAATTGAATGCTCTGATTTGATTTTCTGTAAACTTTTACCCGAAATTCTTATTTTATATCACCTAGACGTTTTTCATTTGACAATTGAGGTTTTGTTATATCCTCATTTTTTTTGATGATTTTTCAATTACAATTTAATAATGTTGTTCAAAGAATACCAAATTGTTGTAAACAATAGTGAGATATAAAGTTAAAACCTTCTAAGTATAGATGAATGTGTTACTATTACCTTCAGTGACTGATTGCGTAGGAATTGAACCTGGATAGAGTTTATTTACATTTTCATACTTTTGGAAGAGACATTAGGTATATAAACATAAAACCACGCCTGTATTTAATGATAACTCAGCAAAGGTATTTACTACCTACACCAACATTTCACCCGTCATGTATACAGGGTTACTTGTAGTTCGACGTATATCCGCCAGGAGCTGATAGGGGGCCAAAATGCAACAAATTGAACCCCATATGTTGGGCTAAAATTCAATAGTTTACGAGATATTTTAATTTTAAGGGTTATTCGATATTTACCCAGAATTTGACATGTAATTGCAAATAAAATACAAAGTACATATTGAATGGGTACCATTAAAAATGAAATTGTAGCTGGCACTAGAATTAACCTATGAACATAATGAAAAGTACTTAAGTCAACAAAATAATTAAAACACACTTTTGTTTTCATAATTTTAATTATTTTGTTAAATGAATTAAGTACGTTTAATTAAGTGCCAGCTACAATATCATTTTTAATGGCACCCATTCAATATGTACTTTGTATTTTATTTGCAATTACATGTCAAATTCTGGGTAAATATCGAATAACCCTTAAAATTCAAATATCACGAATACTAGGTATTGAATTTCGGCCACACGTTATGGGGATTAAATTCGTTGCATTTTGGCACCCCTATCATATGCTGACGGATATACGTCGAATTACAAGTAACCCTGTATGTATATTTTCATGTTGTGTTGTTGTTTGTGTTGTATGTTTTCATGTTTGCCTGTTGCCATTAGCCGGGAAAAAATACAGACTCAAGGCAGCTTCTTCGAAATTCCTGAAAGAAAATAACGCGAACAAAAGTTCTCCAAATCTGGAAATCAAATCCAAAATCCATGTTCAGTCGTGGTCGTCGTTTCGCAAACGAACCACCGAGCTGGTCATGTCATCAAATACTGCCTTGATAATATCTCATATTTGCGAAAACCGACATCTTTATTACTCGGCTAAGCTTCTAATCCAATTCTGTCTCTCCCACGATAAGAAATATTTATAACTCAAAGCCCTGACTATAGAAAAAAGGTGAACTTATCGAAAATTATGTGACGCACTTACGATGGGCACGTGCAACCGCTGCGTCCATGTTCTTATTCAACAAATCCGAGATACAGAGTATAAAAATTATTGATTCTTTGTATCATTTGCAACTTTGTATTCTCAAAGAAGCAACTGTTTGGACACGAGTCGTTGTCTTTACTTAGAAATCTAACAACTACGAAATAGAGGTATGCTTAACCCTACTCGTGCCGTGAGTGCCGCTAATAGGTGACTAGCCCAAAATAGCAACAAAACGAAGTCCAATCACTTATGAACATAATCAGCCTATAATGTTTATTTATTTATTTATTTATTTATGTACACACAGTAGAACAGATACAGATACGACATATTAATATTGAGTAGGTACAAAGGTACTGCTTATTTCTTAAGAATTTCTTCCAGCAGACCTGCGAAAGGAGATAGGAAAAAGAAATGTAGACAATAGTGCGTGAGAACAAGAAGAGAAAAATTTGGTTTTGTGACATATAAAACTAGAATATGAATAAATATGTATATATATATACAGACTGTTCCCACTGCTGAGATACAGGCCTCCTCTCTTAGAAAGGGAATGGGTCGTAATTCACCACGCGGGCCCAGTGCGGGTAGGTGGATGCTACTTAAGACTCAAATTCAAGTCAAGTACCTATAGAACTCGTCGGGAGCCGCGTGACGACTCCCGGCCACCGTAGGCGCGGGCCTGCGGGCGGTGAGTAATGGGTAGCTCACCGTCCGATCAGGACCAGGCCCGTGCTGGACGGCGCGTACGTGTTCCACGCGCGCCTCAAAGAGATGTCAGCATCGAAGAGGGGGCCCACTAGGGCCCAAGCCTGCCGGGAAAGCGGGATCATCCGAAAGGGGTACCGCTGACCCGGAACATAAAGGGCCAAGGAAGGAACACGGGTGGGTTTTAGTCAGTAAGAGTCTGACACTCCCTTCCGCTCCACCCAGAGCGGGAGGGGTCATTTGATGATTTCCATCCTCAAAAAAAGTACCTATAGAACTACTGGCAATGCTGATGTATACCAATTAATCCGTTTCCTGATACAACGGAAAGTTAATTACTCAACCGCCACATCGTACCGCTGTCACCCGCATCTACTCAATCAGGAAACGGTCTTACATTGAAAAGGTCTCGTCCAATGGCAGACATACCTATATAAAAGCTGATTTAGATACCTATTTACAAACTTCTGGTATTTCCTACATTTCTATCTATAAAGCAAAAACTACTAACGAAACTCCGCAGACAGCTAATTGGTGTATGCCTCGATGACTAACGCCAAATCAACGTGATTCGGGAGACGATAAACAAAGTTGTATGTACATATAGCTATATGTTTTTATGTATATCACACACGGTACGTACCAGTAATGTGAATGCCAAATGTGTTCCCCCCATTGCGTTTAACTGTTGATGTGAAACGAACCAATAAGTCCGCCAATGTACGGTGTTGCCAGCGAAAGGAAGAAAATGTCGCCTATAGATTGTTAGGTTTTTTTGGCAGTGTGGACAAGCAAAGAGAAAGAGACCCACACCGTAGGAGACGGTAAAGATTAATCTCAAGAGGGTATGGCAGCCAGCCCTTTCCCAATTAATATTGAATACCGTACTACTTTTCGTATTTTTGAACTGCATTACATACCTACCAACGAAAAACTCATCAATTGCTCTCCAACTTTAGAAAAAAGTTTTTTGTTAAAAGAAGAAATACTTATCCAAGTTACTTCAAGAGAATTTAGTAGGAATCGCGACCGATCACAAAGAAAAAGATAAAGAAAACGACGAAAATAATCACCACAAAATATTTTCCCAGAAATCACGTATCTTTCCCAACGCTAGCAACACGAAACGTGCGAAATTTTACGATCAGTTTCAGAAATCGACGTTTATAAATAAATACAATTTAAGCGCATTTTATTGCCTGCATACGCGATGCTGAAATGCATTCGGATCGAAATAGGAATAAATAAAACGACACTTCAACGTGTAGGCATAATGTTGAGTTCCTTCACCGATGTGATGTAAATAAAATGAACGATTCTGAAATACTCACGTTGACTTTCATTATCTTTTCGCAATTTTCACTAACCATCTAAACTTATAATTAATAATAATATTATAAAGAGAAACTATATTTTTTTTTCTATTTTTTGTAATATGGATTAAATTTGGCACAAGGGGATTTTGACATGATATAGGTACTTACTTTTTTTTTCGATATTCCCACGGGATCGAGACTTATGTGGTTGAAACCGCGAGTAGCTGCTGGTTGCTTATAATGGTCAAGTAAAACAAAATACTGAAATGACGGTCCTCCTTTACATGGTCAAATTAAATTAGTTAACGAAACTCCGCAGACATTATGGGTATCAATTTCTAAACACGACAAAAAACTCTTTTTTTTTTTGGTGGGACAACTACCTCTGTTGCTTAAACTACTATTATACTAAGGATAGACTGGCAACTTATGCATTTCTTAGGCAGCGCCATCTAGTTACCAGGACATGCACTATTCTTCCGCCAATATACCTACGTAGTACGATATAGCTATATCGTTGTACCATGTAGAATGGTTGATCTAGTTTTGATATATTTTTATAGGTTTAGTTTTAGTACAACAGAATTTTCAACCATTCTACATTATTCTACTCGGTAAATCTAATTTGATATTACACTAAACTTGTTGTTTCGAGGATGATAAAACAAATTCCAATTTTGGATGTTCATAATTATTAGGTAAAACAAAACATTGTGATATAAACACAAACACTTAAATAATATGTTACAAACTGCAACTATGTTCGATTAAATCACAGAGGAGCATAGGGCGCTCAACTCAATGTGATTTAGAAAGAAGAGACACGATTAAAACGTTTTTCTTTCAAGATTTTTAGTAAATATGGAGTAGCGAACTCAACTCGACGTAAATTACACTCAAAACCGAATGCAAACGAAATAATTACAAAAATATGCGCAACCATAGACATTTTTGCAATGAAATGTCATTAATGATTAACGTCAATATCACTCTGTGGCCTGTAAAGACATTTCGTATTTGTAAATTCTACTAATAGTTTCTTTTTTTAACAACATAAACAAAATATTAACCAAATACTATTATTGGAGAACGTTTAAAAATGCAAAAAAATATACAAAAAATAATTACTAACTCAGAATAGATCAATATCAAAGATTATACGCTTACACTACTACTAAAATATAATACTGATTGCTTCATGGATATACGCTGGCAGCACTGTTCATTTTTAATTTATGATCTGGTAGATAGATGGCGCTGAATTGCAAGAAATTTATATTTATACCATTTGCCACCTGTGCGCGTGGTTTTGTTACTTGAAGTATAAGTTGAGAAAATGTATTTTTTTGTTTTCTCGTGTTTAGGTAGTGTTATTAATCACGTATGTGAAGTTTTTACACAAAGAATACTGATTTTTGTAGCGATATTTCAAGTGACTACACTACCTGCGGTTGATGAGCCCAATAAAAACTCATAGGCTTTTTTTTTTTATTTGATCATGTTCAGATATCGATCGATCGAGCGTCTGCGGAGTTTCGCAAGCTAATTCAATTTGACTCTGTATAAGAGTTTTTTCCATAATCCATCTAATGAATTTGGTGATTGCAATTTATTTCTATTTATTTTTTTACTTATTAAAGATTGGTTTGCCCTTGACTCCAGTCTAGGTCAGTGGTGACAGAGACAGAGTCGACGATGGAGTGAGCTTACCCAGAAGAAGCCTGTTCACTCTCACTTTGAGAGATTGAGGTTGTAAGCGTTCGGAAACCCAGACGCAGGTAGAGAGTTCCACTCTTTTGCTGTGCGCATAATCATTACTATCCCTATTAAGTCATCCAGGCAAATTACAAAAACACACACGGCACACTAATTTGAGTTTTCTCATGGAACAATGCAAATAAAATATAATAATACATAATGAATAAATAAATGTAAATAAATAAATAAACAACAATGCCTACAGCAAGGACTTGAAGATTTGATCATTATAAAGGCCATAATAGTAGATTGTTGCATCGAGCGCAAAGTGAGTCATTAATGCACGAGTGTTATGTTGGTGCACGAGCGCATGCGAAGGCACTAAATTAGCACGAGTGCATTTAATTGTGAGTGTTAAAATTAAGATAAAGACTATATAATATAAACTAAAATAATTGTGACCTTAGTAAGTTCGATGATTTTTAGAAACACACATGGGTTTTATTTAATAAAGAGGAGCGGGTGAGGCTTTTAAATCTACTCATTGGACAGTTAAAGAGGTTTTTTTCAAAGGTACATGAGGTTTGCGTCGCTTAAAAAAAATATTAAGCTGAATTTAATCAAAATCAAAAGTCATTTATTCAAACTAGGCTGAGAATCAGCACTTTTTGAAAGTCAAAATCACATAAGACAGTCCCCCCAAAACGCCTGCCCTTCACCACTTCCTAGTGCTTTAGCTGGGAAGAAGAAGTGGCGGAACCAAACATTAGCCAAGTGGTAATAATATTAGCCAGAAATGCTAATCCATATGTGTTATTATAAATATACCTAATACTAAAGTTAACAAGTTTCAGGCACCAATTCATAATAATAATCCTTTGAAAGCCTTTTATTTCCTAGCCAAACCTCTCAATTTTATTCCTTTATTCCTGAAATCGTTATAAGAACCCCAGCCACATCGCATTTATAAGTAATATCGTTGGAACCGAAAATTTGCCAACAATTCGTATTTCTCAACCGTATCAATAAATGGAAAACCAATAAAATCGAATTGAAAGTTGCGAAACAAAAAGAATTTGATTTCAACAGAATTTCAATCAGTTCGTTATTGCTCGTAGAGTAGGACAAACGGTAAGCGAAAACTTAAATATTCTCTTTTATGCTTTTCTTAAGTCTTTGGCTTTTAGTTTTTGAGCTTTATTTTGCTTTAATCTAAAGCCAAATATGTCGATAACAAATGTTATCGACATTTGTTTATTTTTTGAATCTACTACCATTTTACTTCTATCTAAAAACAAGAGAATACCCTTTTTCTCTTCCTATTTTTTTTTCTTTTGATTACGGTACTTTGGAATGGCTATGCAATTAGAATTTAATCCATTAAGTTGTTTGCTAACACTAACATAGGAAACGGAAACGATGACGTAGTACATAATAACAACGCAATATAACTAAATGACGTCATAAGTTTCTAGTAATAGACGGTATAGAAAGACTATATATCTAGAAAGCAAAATCCATTTATCCAGAAATATATTGTCCAAACATCACGCAAATAGTTTGGTTAATCGCGACAAAAACCTTGCAATAAATCCTAAATTGGCATAAACATCACTAAAGTAAAATTTTATTTATTCCCAGAATATGTTTTCGCACACGTTGACTGTTCTGGTGGGGTATATGGCAGTCGCCTCCTCCCGGGAGTCGCTCCGGCCCGTGCCTACTATAACCAACTCCCTTGTGAATCTCGGAAAAATGGAAGTCTCATTTTACTTCTCTGGTAACGGTCGTGGTAAGAATATATAACTGTCCCAAAATAGAAAAGTGTAACTAAATCATACGAATATATTGATTGTCTCAAAAGGACTTTGTGGACACTGTGTGACGTATTTGCTTCAGGATTTTATTTCGTTACGCGTCTTCAAGCCAAGCAATGACTTATCTATCCCTATTAACCAAAATATTATAAATCAAATTAACATGACTTAATGTTTTCAGATGGCCCTTCTCATGCGATGAAACCAGACCATGGCCCAGCGTTGCCTCCAGCTTTCTTCCCTAATTTTGAACCAGTTACCGAAGAGCCGTGTCTGTGCTCGAGTCACCGCACCACCAAAGATTCCTTCCTGACCAACCCTACTGGTCTCATTAGGAAGATTCTTTCTAATAACGAACTGTTCTCTTTCAACAACAACGATCCAGTCCGATCAACTTTATGCTGTGATTCTCACGAACATATACAAGAAGGTTCAGTGTATTTTGAATTCACTCCTGAACAGAAACCTATGAAGCCCAGCCCAACAAGAACGAACCCCCTTCCGATGATGCCCTTCCTTTTCGATAGCATAATCCCAAACAAATCAATGTTACCTGCTACGAAGACAAAAGCAATAGAAGTATTCCTGTTCCCGAAAAAGAAAGACTTGTCTACTGTCATGAGTAACTTCGAGATGCCAAAGTACAGTTTCAGCTCAAAGAAAAGAGATACAATTCCCAAAGATGCTATAACAGTGGTCGGTGATAAGAAATTAGAAAATAATATCAATTTATTCAGACCACCTCCTCCAGTAAAGAAGGATTTAAGCGCTCAAGAAAAAACGAATGAAAATGAGAAACCCGTTGAAGACGGGGATAAGATTATGGTAGAGCCTGCTAACAAGCCAAATACAGTTTAAATGAGAAATGTAGTAAATAAAGTAAAAAGAGGATTTGAATGGCGTTGTTTTGGTCAATTTTACATAGCCCAGTTTATTTTTGTAGATCTTCTTTGGTTCAAGCTTGTTGAAGCTGGATTAAACTTACAAAGTCTTAATCTGGAATTAGAATTCCATTCCTGTTCTAGCGCGTGCTGAGTATAATATGTTCCTCATAGAACATTTTGATAACAGTGATATTCAAATTCCAGTTAAATATGACGTGAATACTCGTCAAGCCAAATCAAAATCATTTCAAGTGCCACGCAAAAATAACTTTTATGGTAGGCGTACCGCTTCCTTCACAATGCCCAATTTACTAAACCAAATACCTGTAGACATTAGAGACTCAATGAATAGTAAAAACATAAAGCGTACGCTGAAAGAACATTACATCAACTCGATTATAACTTAGTTGTTAATAGCGCGTTGATCAAATCTCAGGCCATGGCATGCTAAGACAGACCCCAGAGGTCTAATTGTGTGCCTTGTTTACATGTGTAAAGAACTTGTAAATAATAAAAAAAATAATAAAAAATTGAGAACCAATAAATTGGTCATTATTAATGACAATATAACGTTGACATGTTAACTACTTAAAAATATTCTAATCATTTACCAAAACCAGCTACATCAAACGAGATTAGATCGTGACTAAAATCAAGGTTCGTGGATTAGGTGCGTAAAGTCTAGCAAAATTTACGTTTAAACGTTGTTTGATTCTCACTTTGACTTGGAGAAATTACGTAAGCAAGACCAGAATACTAAAAAGTTCTTAGTTAAGAATTAGTTTCGGAAGAACGATTTGGTCATTATTGTCCTTTTAGGCTGTAATCCATCTTTAAAGGAAAGAACCCAAGCTGTATTGTGATAGCCGACATAAAAGCAGTTAGCACCTTTAGTATTTACTAAACGTGGTAATGGGTTCGAAACACATCGAAGCCAGGCAGGCACTTTACTTTGTGTGATTTATTTCGTCACCACTGCTCTTAAAACGGTGAATAAAAACAGCGTAAGGAACGATATAGGCTTGTGTTTAGTATTTACCCCAATATCAAACTAAAAGAGCAATAATCATAAGTCAGACAGCAAACACGACCGCTCGGGTCAAACGACCGGAGCGTAATGAAGCTGTTTCGTACCAACGTACCTTCGACCTTTATTTATTCAAGCAATTACGCGGTACTTTCCATTCAACGGTCGCCACTCTCTCTCGCCAAAGAATACCAACATTGAGAACAAGCAGTGTACATCGCCTTCGTCAATATGTTCTTCGTATACACGATTTGCGTAGGCAGATCGTGGGCTCAGTAAACGTGGTACGTGCCTTTAATTCGAACTACCCTCATTTGCATTTGTTTATGCAAAGAGAAATTATCTGCAGGTAATGTGTAACAAGAGTACAATGGCTAATGTTTTTATTTTTATTTTAGGATCAAATTAGTTTTTATCTAATGGTGTTGAGTAGATGGTGGGACCTTCTTTATCTACTAAATAGGTCTAAATATTAGGCCATCATGTTGAATTCTTAATTTAATTATGTGAATATAACCTTCGTCATGCCCAAGATACACAATCTTGTAATCGTCTAAAATGTGTCAAATCAATACAAGGTCATCGTTCTGATATCTTAATTTTATTTGACGTTTATGTAACAATGGCTTTGTGATTCTGAAGATAAGACATTTTGATATCGTCTCACATTTACTACAGTCCTTTTTAAGAAAGTTAATCATGCGCTGGAGTGTAATTATGTAACGCGATACTTTCTCACACGTAAGTATATACAAGTAGGTAGACTAGGTAGGTCGTATACCTATAGCCCTTTTTTTTTGTCGGTGGGAAATCATCAAATAACTTCTCCCGCTCTGGGTGGAGCTAGGGCGTGTCAGACTCTTACTGACTAAAACCCACCCGTGTTCCTTCAGTTGCCTGTGCCAGGGGCCACTGTATCCCTTTCAGACTTTCCCGCTACCCCGGCAGCTTTCCTGCAACCCCGGCAGAGGTCGTATATATCCCTGGGGATGTCTTTCATCAAGTTCGCAAAACAGGCTCGAGCCTAATATCCTGTATCCAAAATTTAGCCTCGAGAAGTCTGGACAGAAATGTTAACGATTTGGAAAAGTCTTGATTAACCTTACTTGAGATAATATTATGTGTGTCACTAATAAAACAAAATTATAAAACTTGTTTTTTCAACTAAAAATTGAGTAATCCGCGTTTGCTCAATGAACTCCTATTATCTAGCTTATATGTATTTATCAACCGACTTCACAAAAAGGAGGAGGTTTTGCACTAGACGAGTTTTTTGTAATGATATTTACCAGTCGGTTATCTTTTAAGGTGAAGGCACGTGAACATATCCGTCAGAAGTTGGCTGAAACATCCCAGCGCTGAGTTGCTGGATTCGTTTTCTCCTCTACCGATCGTTATTTCTCCTGACCAAGGTTTATTTTGTTTATATGTATGTATCTATATATTAGTATTTATTCTTGTATTTTATAGTAATTTCCGAGCTATCTCTTTATCTGTTCTGTGATCTATCCCGTATGTTGCACCTGCCATGGTATATCTCTGCATCACCCTAAGGTTGACTGGTAGAAAATGCCTCAGGCATTAAGTCCGCCTTTGTACAGTATTATTTTTTACTTGTGCATAAAGTTTTAATAAATAAATAAATATATTATGAACAAACTAAAAAAAAAATAACTTGCTGTGTCGTCTTATAGTACTTACTGTTTCTCCTTCCGCTGCTGCCGCTTCTTCTTGAAGGCTCTCTTGACCCTCAGTAGTAAGAAGGCAGCTCTATCTATAGTTAGCACTGACGGCCGCTTGCCGGAGCTAGGCTCGTCCATCTCCTCCTCTTCCGCCGGCTCATCGCACAACCTCAGGCCGAGCCATCGCTGTTTAGTCGCAGTCCTCGTTGTGACGCCGAAGGAAGCACACGTCTAGCTATGAACGCACGCTTAAGTTATAGCATTTTTTTTTTGTTAAATATAATCCTACTTTTTACGCGATTTGTAACTTTTACGACACTTAACACTCGTTTTATTTACACTAGGTAATCACTTTACACTTTTAGTTACGTTTGATAGATGTAATGAATCACCTGAAACAAAGAAAAATAGCATTTAGTACTTTTGAAAATTAATAACAAAATTATCATTTACATTAGAGCTTAGATAACTTGTAGAAATCCCAAGCACAATTTTGAAAATTAAGATTAATAAAATAATTCTATACAAGTCATTATCTTTAGAAAGAAATTACTCGTATTTAAGTTACTCCAAGGTTCAAACTCCAATTCTATTCAAAGAAGAAATTTCGATAGAAAAGTTGATGGATGTTTCACAAATTCTCGGTTTCTATACACAAGTGTCTGTTGCGTAAATTTATCAGATTTGTCGCTTCAAATGGCAAAATTAATACCATTAAGTACCATCAGTGTTGATAGAGTCTAGACGGATAGAATATAAATTCGAATTGTTCATTCATGTCTGCAGGGCATCGGAATAGCGTTACTCGTAAACATGAGTCTGTAATTCGATCGTAATATCTTGAAGTTGGTGATAAATTGTGTGCAATCTACTTATACTATATTTCATCTTGTTATGTATGCACGCGTTACATATCCTACCTATCTTCTATATGGCACTCGTGTTCTGCAGCTGAAATCAGCATCTGATTGTAGTGTTGCCATCTGACATTATGTTGAGTGTTTTTTTTATACTTTTAAGGTATTTTATTTGTATTTTTCTCTCTTTGTTTCTTATTTTCTATATGACCAGCGGTTTCATGCCATTATAAGCATTTTCACGATACGAAGCAAGTAGCATAGTAGTTTCAAGGAGATCTACTACGATATACTCCAGAGACTTTGACAAACAACACTGCTGTTAATCTATATAAACAACTGCTTTCTAGGATAACTAAATATGCGGCAATCCAAACCATTTAATAAAATTGTTTAAGATCAAAACAGAACAAGTCTTACTTACCTAACATTAAAATTAAAATACAAAAGTAATTAGCAGAGATCGGAATTAGGTGGACTTATTTATGTACTTACACACTGGTTTCATACAGCGAAAGAATAAAGTGGATATGCCTCAAATCCCGAGATTAATTATAAAGAGCAGAAAAACCCCGTGATTTATTAAAATAAAAAAGTTATACAGTAATGTCGGGAGTCATGAGTCTAGGCTAGAAGCAAAAGTATTTTCGTATTTATAAAAAAGGCGAGGTATAAGTATGTATGAGAATTAGCTTCTTAAGACTATTAATATTTTGTATTGTGAATTAATGTAAATACTCAGAAAAATTGTCTGTTGGTTATCTTTGTTTTATTTGTCTGTCTATCTCAGAGGTTTTTATTATTATTTATTTGTAATATTGTTGGCCACGCGGGATTGTCCATTAGAAATCACGGGAATATCCATATTAATATCAACATTTCGATGCAAGTACAATAAATAACTCTATCTTATTCCGACCTCTGGTAATTAGGCCCTCGATTTCCAGTTCTGATGTTGAAAACAATTTTTCCCTCCCTGAGGCACTCTGGGATTTTAGAGAATGACAAAATACATCGTAGCTTTACTTACGTAAAACCTAAAAACCCCTGGGATATGCGAGTGCCCTTTAAAAATGGTTTCAAGGCTAAATAATAAAGGCTCAAAGACAAATGTGGAATTCGCATGAATTGGTGTGAGTGAGAG
The DNA here is from genome assembly GCA_937001585.2 of Brachylomia viminalis. Classification (NCBI taxonomy): domain Eukaryota; kingdom Metazoa; phylum Arthropoda; class Insecta; order Lepidoptera; family Noctuidae; genus Brachylomia; species Brachylomia viminalis. Next base: position 21,902,948 of record OW443298.2, on the reverse strand, counting down.
TGGTGGTTTTGAATTATTTTGTATTCACTTTTGCCCGCTATTTCGCCCGCGTGAATGTCAGAAAATGTCACGCGGGAACATAGGTAATATGTATGTATTTATATTCTCATATTATTTGTTTTATTTTATTAAGTAAACTGTTTTTGATTTGATGTATTTTATTTTCTCTTTTACTCTTACACACGCTGTCTACATCTCTAAATCTACTATCCTATCGCAGGTATGCTGGAAGAGATTTCATTAGAAATAAGCATCACCTTTGTACCTATTTTCTGTTCTTTTCTTCTTGTCTGTTTATATATGTGTGTACATATTATGGTTAAATAAATAAATAATATCCGGTTTTTTTTATCCGGATTTCTCCTATATTGTGTGTGCGTTTACAAACATTTAAACTCACATACACAAACAGCCAGACCCGGAACAACTACTTGCAGGTCATACAAATATTTGTTCCGTGCGAGAATCGCACCCGCGACACGCAGCGCAGCAGTCAATCGCTTAACCACCGTCGGATTAAAAGTACTAAAGAGGAATAATTCCGTAATTAACCTACATTGTTTTCATATAACTCTATTGAATAACGCGGCGCATGCCAGTGAGCAGTGTGAGGTTTTTCTTTGGAATGCGCTCCCTCTGAAAATCAGGACAGCAACCAGTCGGTTATCTTTTAAAGTGAAGACACGTGAACATATCCGTCAGAAGTTGGCTGAAACATCCCAGCGTTGAGTTGCTGGATTCGTTTTCTCCTCTACCGATCGTTATTTCTCCTGACCAAGGTTTATTTTGTTTATATGTATGTATCTATATATTAGTATTTATTCTTGTATTTTATAGTAATTTCCGAGCTATCTATCCCGTATGCTGCACCTGCCATGGTATATCTCTGCATAACCTTAGGGTTATGCAGAGATATACCATTGCAGTTGCAACAAAAAAAAAACACAACCAGTTTTCTACCAGTCAACCTTAGGGTTGACTGGTAGAAAATGCCTCAGGCATTAAGTCCGCCTTTGTACCTACAGTATTTTTTTTTACTTGTGCATAAAGTTTTAATAAATAAAAAAACCTCCCAGTCGGCATGATTTTTTCCGACATCTTCAACAATCATTGACATATTATACACCTAAACCTTCCTCATGAATCACTCCGTCCATTATTGTGGAAACCGTATGAAAATCCGTTCGGTAGTTTTTGAGTTGATCGCGTTCAGACAGACAGACGCGGCGGGGGTACTTTGTTTTATAATAATATGTAATGATTATGTTTTGCCGACGACTTCACCCGCGAAGAGGTCAGAAATTATCCCACGGGAAAGTTATTCCGGGAAAAAAATCCCATGTCCTGACCCAGGTGTGCCAAATTTGGACCTAGTCTAGGCCATGGTACGGAGTGAGGGGGCTTGGGAAGCCGTCACCTCCTTCTGCGAAGCAGTAATGCTCGCGAAGAAGGAGGCGGAACGCGTGAGGGAGAGGCAAAATTCGCGCCCTCACGCCCCTAGCCGCCGCTGGAGACGCTCTGGGCGTCGGGAATCACAGGCCGATTCCAGGCCACCGTAGGCGTGGGCTTGCGGACGGCGAGCAATGGGCAGCTCGCCGTCCGATAAGGACCAAGCCCGGGTCGACGGCGCGATGTGTTCCACGCGCGCCTCAAAGAGATGTCAGCACCAATGACGGGGTCCGCTAGGGATGATGCCTGCTAGGGTTGCGGGAAAGCCCGAAAGGGTTACCGTGGCCCCTGGCACAGACAACTGAAGGAACACGGGTGGGTTTCAGTCAGTAAGAGTCTGACATGCCCTCCCGCTCCGCCCAGAGCGGGAGAAGCTATTTGTTAATTTCCCACCCCCAAACAAAAAAAGATGTGCCAAATTGCGTCCAAATCCGTTCAGAAATTAAGGAGTGAACAGGTAACAGAATTACTTTCGGGTTTATAATTTGAGTAGTTATGGAAGTATCGATGGATTCTAATGTTTTTAAATTTAATAGATACTACGATCATTACATACTTCGCGTTTCTCTTTATAAAAGCACTGTCTTTAACAGTCTGCGGTGTGGCTTCATCCGTTGAGTTTGCAGAAGAGCTGCGCCGGCCACTAACTTTCATGGCCTAGGTACCTAGAAACGTCTGATCTATGGTAGTACTGAGGCGTATTTCCATATTTTCCACCATGCCACATTGATCTTTACCTCAAAACATGTGGCTCACTTGGTCGCATGCATCGACACCAGGTCATTAGTATACTGTGATTATTAAGATTGATTGTTTTGTGGTTTGGATTTAAATTTTTTAGGTTTGCGACTTTATTTGGACATTATTTTTTATTTTCATTTTGGTTTTTATGTTAATTTTAGTTTTATAAGTTTGCGACTTTATTTTATTTTGTACCATGACATGTATAAAATTTACCTATGGATATTTATAGCTCTCACTCTTTTAAATCTAAATTGAAAGCCTTCTTGTTGGGAAAATGTTTATACTAGGTATCAGAATTTATGACAAATGATAAAAATAGTCACATTTGCCACACGCACTGAATATTTAGTCCTTTATGTACCTTTTAAGGTCAAGAGAAAAAGTAGCAAGAAGAATAATAATTAACCTCCCATCTTCATTGTTTTCTCTTTGTCACTAATCAAACCACTTGTTCTTTGTATATAAAAAAAAATCAAAATATTTTATTTCACGTACCAACATGGGCAATTATGAAACGTCAGAAGCTAGATGCACGGTTCCAATTGGTCGTTTCCTAGGAAGGAGAGCCGGCAACAAACCCCACGGCTACTCTTGTTGATCAACATCTAATATGCTCCACTAAACCACCCTGATGGTCACCATCAAGCACATAGAGGGAAAAATCCAATAGGTACCTACATTGTCACAAAAAGGAGATTGGCAAAAACCCATGTATTTTCAGTATCACATACAGGCTTACCGTTTCATAGAATGAATATATGGATTTGAATGCTACAATAGATTATAACAAAATATGTAATGGTAAGACATACGTTAGACTTGGGGATATTAAATTGATTTATACATAACCTCAAAATGGACCACCAAAAATAATACTTGGTACCTACCTACTTAAGTAACTCAAGGCAGACCCATATCATACATTTTACTCAGATAAAGTATCCACTTTATCCGATTGTACTTTAATAACTATAGAAGGATTTTGGTCTAGTAAAATTTTAAAGTAAGGTGTTCTAAGTTGAGATAAGAAAACGGCAATTATAGATAAAAAGATTTTGAATTATTTTGGGACATCCATTGCTATGACGTCACTTATAATAGCAATAACGTAGCTTTTGCGGGATTCGAATCCGCATCCAAGATGGTCCATGGTCCATCCACAAGATGGTCGTCAACAGAATAAAAGATAACATGAACAATGTAAAATATACTTAATAGGTAAAAAATAAAACCATAATATTTATTCTTACTGTTACATAACTTTTTATTCTAATGTTAACAATGCATTGTCAAGAAACACCGCAGGGGGGTTGTTCCTTCGTGTCGAGCGTAAGCTATATACCACACTACACTCACGACATGTAAACAACGACCCACGGTTCTGAGTCCTACTTTATGTGATTAACTCATTAAACTCATCATCATCCATTTGGGATTATTGTATAGCAACACTGACGTAAAACGTTTAATTGGTTCTATTTCATGCGTTTTGTTTTGCATTAGTGCGTTTTGTTTCTGTAACGGGGCTGCACCCAAAAATCATGGTTTTTTAATTACTCCCAGCAACTATTCAAACATCTTAATTTGAAAAATAACTACGGATATAAAACCTAAAATTTGCATATAAGTAGATTTTGAAACGTTTAGATTTGATGAGGTACCCAAGTCGCCAATCTCCTTTGATTTTTGTGGATCTTCAGAATGTAAAAATAAACCTCAAAATTCGTAATAATGATAACAGATGTGCCACACGCGAACTGGAGAGTGTTGCGGTGATTTATTAAGTGAAATATTTGGCGACACGAATCATCCATTTCGTGTGGCGGCCATATTAACTCGTGTTATTATTGTACCAGTAGGCCAAATGTGAAGCCATTTTTATGTGACTGTGACATACTTTTTTACTTGCACGTGTATTTGGCCGGCGTCGCGCGTCGTGGCTAGGAATTGCCATAAGGGTAAGCATATACGATCGTCTAATAAATTTTTGAATGTTTAAATAAAGACTCGACATTCAATCTCTGGATGCCAAATGACTTGATTTGATCTGATTGTCATTTTTCAATATTTTCAAAACATACCTGTATGCATGAGCATGAGAGGTCCTGGGATCAATTCCCAGAACGGGCACAGTGATATTGGGTTTTTCCATTAGGAATTTCTCAGTAACCGCCCGGAGTCTGGATATGTGCCCCGTTGATGGCAATAGGGTCGCCCCCTGTTACATGGGACTAAATTAAGTAAAATAGGTCACCACAGTACTGTAACTATATCGTACTAAATTAAGTCAAAAAGGTCACCACAGTACTGTAACTATATCGTACTAAATTAAGTCAAAAAGGTCACCACAGTACTGTAACTATATCGTACTAAATTAAGTCAAAAATGTCCCCACAGTACTGTAACTATATCGTACTAAATTAAGTCAAAAATGTCACCACAGTACTGTAACTATATCGTACTAAATTAAGTAAAATAGGTCACCACAGTACTGTAACTATATCGTACTAAATTAAGTCAAAAATGTCACCACAGTACTGTAACTATATCGTACTAAATTAAGTCAAAAATGTCCCCACAGTACTGTAACTATATCGTACTAAATTAAGTCAAAAATGTCACCACAGTACTGTAACTATATCGTACTAAATTAAGTCAAAAATGTCACCACAGTACTGTAACTATATCGTACTAAATTAAGTCAAAAATGTCACCACAGTACTGTAACTATCTCGTACTAAATTAAGTCAAAACTGTCACCACAGTACTGTAACTATATCGTACTAAATTAAGTCAAATATGTCACCACAGTACTTTACTGTAATTATATCGTACTAAATTAAGTCAAATATGTCACCACAGTACTGTAACTATATCGTACTAAATTAAGTCAAAAATGTCACCACAGTACTGTAACTATCTCGTACTAAATTAAGTCAAAACTGTCACCACAGTACTGTAACTATATCGTACTAAATTAAGTCAAATATGTCACCACAGTACTGTAATTATATCGTACTAAATTAAGTCAAATATGTCACCACAGTACTGTAACTATATCGTACTAAATTAAGTCAAAAATGTCCCCACAGTACTGTAACTATATCGTACTACATTAAGTCTAACATGTCCCCACAGTACTGTAACTATATCGTAATAAATAAAGTCTAAAATACCTACAGTGTAAATTTTCCGGTAAGTACTACGCAAAGTTTATAAAATAGTATGTTAACCAAAATCTCTACATAACACGTCTCTATTTTGTGCCAGAGGGATTTTTTCTAAAACATACTTTCTAAACCTTTCACCTTTCAGACATTAACTAGCTAAAATGGAGTCATCCTCAGAGGACGAAATCGCAGCATCTAGAGACTAATAAAATTGTTTCGGTCTTAGCGCACAACTTCTGTGGCAGACGCCATTAAAAGCCGTCAGTTTCTATACCTCATTATTTTGTGGCGTAGTGCGAGAAAGCGGTGACCGAGGCATCTCCGTGCTCTGTGGTAGCATCGCATTTTTAATTTGCTAGACCAAAATTACAGCTGCGATCGAGCTTTTGTTTTTAATGACTCGATTAGATAAATCACTAATTAATGAGCTACAATACTAAGTTTCACGCTTGCAACCTTTAATAAAAAGGTGGATAGCAGCTGTCATTTTGGTCTACCAAATTAAAAATCAGAGTTTCAAAAGTGGCTAGCAGGGAGCAGGGTCAGAACTATGTGAATTAGTTTACCCGTATTTTAAGCTTCAATTTCAGGGACATTTTGTCCAATAAACCCTAGTCTCAAGTATATCAGGATGGCCAGCAAGCCAGTTGAATGCGGTAAGCGGACGGACAAAGCCACTCTTTGTCCCGGCTCCCGGCGCAAGCGAGGACATTCCACATATATTAACCCACTTTGTTCACTAAATGCTGAAGAGTATACAACGTGGCGCTACAATGGTGACTTTAATTTAATACACGGGTAGGGCTAGTGCCCATTAACCATATAAATATTGATAGGTTAAAATAATACGTAAACTGAAAAAAAAAAATTTTCAAACAAACTAAATAATAAAAAAGTCATTAAAATTGGGATCACCCTTGCAAAAATTCATTCATGAAATTACTTACCTAGCTCGCTTACGTTAACTCGGAGCGGCAATGTGTCGGTTCGCGGGCTGGCAACCGCGCATCGCGTCTTGTACCTACTCGTGATCGGTCCGATTCTTTGACGGCATATTATCAAAGAAACCGAGCGGCGCAAGTGGTACAAACACTTATCACATCACCCTCTCTTGTTACTATTAGTAATAACTGTCATCACTAATCACTGCCATCACGATCATAAGTTTACACAAGCACTAATAGCACAAATAAATGCGTCCGTATCGCAAGAGGTGTAAACGTACCTACTAGATAAGAAAACGAAAACCAATCAAAGTGTCTTTATCGCAGTACCATGATCTAATTACTATCCTAATTACACAAAAAGAAATAAATAAAACAATAGCTAAGAGTCTTTTTCGCGACGTAATTATGCGCACTAGTGTAAATAAGTGCGTCAAGGACACGGGTTCGACTAGCACTAGAAAAGCAAAAAAAGAATTCGTGTTCGGTGCGGCGGGTGGGTGGAAGGGAGAGCGCGCGTCGCCTGCGCTGCTCGCCAACAAAGGAAATTTCCTTAAATTCGCCTACTCTATGCATTTGTTTCATCCTAATAGTATTGCTTATTCGTTTTAATTTCATTGATGCGAAGTTATGATCCGTGACCGAGGGAAATGACCGCTGCGCGACAGTTCTTTAAGTACAGGTTGCTCTAAGATGCTATTTCCTAAATTCTTTAATAAATCTGTAAATAATAACGTTTAATGGAAATAAAAAATTGTCATGAAACGAAAATGTGAAAACGTATAAATGTGTGTTAAATTAAGGTCACCATTGCAGCGCCACGCTGTATAACGGACTTATATTGCTTTTTATATTTTAAATGGACTATGCTTTTGTTGGCCTTTGTCTTTTAATGTTACTTCTTGAACGCAGTCGTCCTAAAACCAGTCTTTTCATAAAAATACATAACATCACGCCTCTAACCCGTGAAGGGTAAGACAAAGGTGTACCCAGTACACCCACATTATGCCATTTATGTTTAAGTCCCATATTATAGGGGGCGAGCCTATTGCCATCAACCGGACACAAATCCAGACTCCGGAATTCTATAAAAAACGTTTTACAAAAAAAAAACAACATGAAAAATAACTTTATTTTGGAAGTCGGTGTCTTTGTATCTGTATTTTAGCTTTTTCCACCGACTTCCGACATTAAAGTTATTTTTCACTTTGTAGTGTTTTTTTTTTGGAAGTCGGTGGTTTTTTTTTTGTAAAAAAGTTATTATTTGTCACTTTTTAGTTATGGTACCTGACCCCACCAGCATTCAAAAATGATCGTCTTACACGTCCACGTCCGTTTGAACAGGTTTTTTTTTTATTAAAAAATAAATTATAGTTGTTTTTTTTTAAACCAGTCGACCGATTTTGATAAAATTGATGTGGGACCACCTCTGAAGTATGATCTACCAAACAATAAAAGAATCATTGAAAACAATTCATAAATGGCGGAATGATCGCGTAACAAACATACAGAAAGAAACACTGTCGAATTGAGGACCGCCTCCTTTTTTGAAGTCGGTTAAAAAATAAAAAGTACTACGTACTACTGCATTTTTCTTTGTTTAACATCTGCGTATGATTTATCTATCTCAAACCGACGCGACGGCACGGTTGACGCAGTGGTTAAGCGATTGACTGCTGCGCTGCGTGTCGCGGGTTCGATTACCACACGAAACAAATAATTGTATAACCAACAAGTAGTTGTTCCGGGTCTGGCTGTTTGTGTATGTGACTTTAAATGTTTGTGCACCCACAATATAGGAGAAATTCCTTGTGTGGGGCAACGACTATTTATAAAAAAAAAAACGACTTAAGTAATAATATTGCATCGGTACCAATCAATATTCAAGTTTGCATTCTAACCTATCCACGATCTAAAGAAAGTTTCAAACAAAATCCTAAAAACTACTTCAGAAACAAATGGCATCCACAAAAAGACAGTCATAACAGATATTTCAAACTGCCACTAACTGTATAACCCAAATGAAATAATACACGACCCAAGCACTTTATTTCTAAGTATATTGTTTTAGATAAAGTATACAGCGCCCTCGAAGTTTCGTTCAATAAAACAGGCTTGCCCGTGTCGTTCCTTACAAAACTTTGTGCCGTGGCTGTACTAAATCGATCTTGACAGACAGTGCACCTAATTTCGTTCGACACAAAGTTTCTCGAAGACGAAGGGAATTGGAAGGTTGAAGTTTATTAATGCTTAATGCTATGTGGGCGTAGTAGGTACCTATGTACGAGGAACTACCGTAACAAGATTTGTGTCACGGATTTTGTGCAATACGCGACAAACCTAACAGAATTTGCGCTTTTATAATTTCTAACGTGACGATAATATCGTGGCCGTCCACGTCCATGGAATGAATGGAAATACGTGTAACATTAATGTGGACCGAAAAAAAGCGTACTCATAATTATATGAAGCCAGAAGCGTCATCCTTGTCAACGTTGGGCTGATGCTATAGTCCGCGCGGAACTAGTTGGCCGCGTCTTAGATATCTGAGCGGTGGGACCTCAGACTAAGGAAAAGAAAGGACTCGGCATAACGAACAGTATACAGCATATCTCACTGCGGCCGCTCGCCATGTTTTGTCACAGCCAACAAGTACATCAGTTGTCATAGCAACTTGTTTCTTTCAGTGTTTTGAAGAAAATTTTGATATTATAATGCGCGCAGCTCTACCGCAAGCCGCCGTCTTTGTGCCAGACTCACAGTTTAGGTAGGCACGTTTTTTTCGTAGGTATGTCATGTCTATTCTTCTTTTCCATAATCTGAGGGTGGGACGGAGGGGCGGCGCCGTACTGAGTAATGACAGCAAGCGCCCCCTCCCCCACCGCTCACATACAACTATAGTTCTGATGAGTTCAGGTTTCAGTGTGGAGTCAGACAGGGTGGTTTGACTTCTTCGATAGACGGACTCATTAACACTCACCGCCATGTGGTCTGCTGGCCGCCCACATAAATGTCAGTGCAGCAAGCCACTATAGATTTTTAAATTTTTACCAGCAGGCCGTGTGGTCCGCTGTGGTCCCACAAATTCACTTATTTTTGTAGAGCTTGATTAAACGTTTTTTAGATGGTGTGTAAAACATAAATGAGAGTCGATAGACCCCAATCAAGTTTCGAGAAGAATGGTATCCATACTTCCATTCTAATATTATGAATGCCTGGAATAAGTTATATTTTCACGCCTTAACGGCTGAACGGATTTGAATGCACACAAATAGACATTGGGTACTTTTTATCCCAATAGCAGGTTCCCGTGCTATAATTCCCAACCTTCACGCGGACGAAGACGCGAGAAAAGCTAGTCATATAATAAATAAATAATTAAATTGTCAGTAAATGTATCAGAAGTAATGAAATTGTCAGTGATTGTATCAGAAATAGTGACATTATCAGTAATTGTATCATAAATAATGATTTTGTCAGTAATTGTATCAGAAATAATGAATTTATCAGTAATTGTATCAGGCAATTGTTTCTAAGCATCCAGCGTGATCTGTGACTATTCCAATTATTAGCCTTTTTTTTTCTTTTCTTTTTTGAGGGTGGGGAATCTCGACCTTTTGGCTAAGATCAAAGTGTAGTATCCAATTATTAGCATGACCTGCTTTCCACTCTGATTTGATTTAAACTGTTTCACTTCTATTATCAATTTCAAGAAAGACGTCCACTACCGGACATAGATCTCCTCCATGCAACGCCACCGTGCACGGACCTGAGAGCTTAGACAAAGTGACGTTCTATTAGCGATAAGCCAATAACTATGATGGAAAATTTATTTTATGGGACTAACATAAGCTGCCAAAAACCTGAGGTCGATCCTGTAGAAAGTCGTTGTAGAAATCGAAACGCTCCGAAAGCGATTGCCACTTGTCTAGGCCCACATGCGCAACCTACATCTGGTAGCGGTATCTACATCGCCACATCCGAGCTGCGCGTCATACTGACGTCACGCAAATCCTGCATCGCGCAAGCAGATTTTACCGCGCGACAAGCATATATACAACTTGCCGACATCAATCAGCGGGCAGTTGCCCACCAGACACGACACCCGTCTGGTCGGAGGATCCTCCCTTTTCTTTGAAGGTATGAGTGAACTTTACACCCTGTTCCTCGTATCTCTATACATCTAGCGGATTCCCACCAGGTCTTCTATCTACCATGCAGAGCCTTCCGCTGCGTGGTCACCAATCGACAACGCCTCGGCCCCATCAGCCATCTGCGGAACCTGTTCATTATGAGCCTAAAGAGCTGGACCTGGAGCGCTGGCCTCTCCAATTCTACGCCATTCAACTCGATTCTCGGCAACTTTCAACCAGATGCTACCTCAATCCTTACGAAGATCATCGCTCCACCAGCTAGTCTACGGAAACTATTACCAGGCCATTATTACGGTTCCTTCCCATTTAACGATACCAACAAAGTAACTTTGAACCTCCAAAAACGCCAATAAAAGTGGTCATAACTGAAGTAAGGATGGAGCTTCATAATTAAAAGAGCTATCCTGACTTATGAACCATACACATTTGAGTGCCTTTTTACTTCTTTGTTGTTATGTGGTTGGGAATGCGAGCATTTGGCCCGTTATCAAATATTTTATGGTGAGTGGAATTCTTTGAGAAACTACCGAGGTAAGTAGCTGTAAAAAGTTGGGCAGGTGTGGGTGCTTTTTACGCTGCTGTACAAAAACGTCTTGGCACTTTTTATCTTTTTCGCAGTTTTGTGGAAAATAATAACTTGATCTTCACTATAGAGGCTGGGAATCTTAAAACTTAATGAATGGATTCGAAAATGTTGACTTTAGGCATATGAAGACCTAGAAGACATTACAGCAAATTATAGAAACTACCTTTTGAAAGGGGCGACTAGAATAAATTCTATTTTATTGTAGGTAAATGTTGATGTTCAAAAGGGCCTTGGTGCCTATTCGAAATAAATGCTTTGGACTTTGACTTTAGAACATGGGGGATACCGTTTTCAACCAGCGAATATCTCATATCTAAAGAAAAAAATCTCGACTAATCAGAACTTAATCATGCTCTGTCAATACACTTTAACGAGTAGGTATATCTAAAAACCATCCCTTAAATCTATAACCCAAAACATACTTCTACACAAGCGGCCCCGACTTCAAACAGCTTCAATAAATATTTGGTACGAAAACCGCCAATATTTCACCTACAACGTTCAATGAAGCGCATAAACGCCATTCCTAGCTTACAATTTATATTGCATGGACAATATCCTCTGCATGCTGCGTGTAGTCGTATAAATAAGTAAATACACGTATTTACTAGCTCGCAGCTTTGTTGCGGGACTTCAAATTGTTACAACTTTGCCAATGGCAGGTTATTGATTGTTTAAGACAAATAACTGTGCATGTTTGATTTTCCGATGAGTTTTCAATTGCTTGTGGTGGTTCATTTATTTTATTTCAACTGTGAGGTTCCTGGCACGATTGAATCCCCATCTCTTTTAAAGCTGGACACGGTGGACAGTATAAATGCCATCACTCATTATACCAGCATCGGTCCGACACAGCAAATAACTTGTCATTCAAGTTAGGATTTTAAATCAAATGCATAAAGTAAAATTTACGATGACAATACAGAATAGTGGACAGCACTCGGGCAGTGCGCTACCCGCGAGCCGTCATACGTGACGCCGACCGACTGCGCGCTTCAAGCCAGCAGCCCGCTCGCTTTCCGGCAAAGAAACGCCTGCAAGCGGTATGTTTGCATGGCAGCGCCGGCGGCGCGCGCCTCGCCGTCCTTTTAACACGTTATGCACCCAATATCTCCTTTTTTATTACTATTTACTTCTTCTTCGTAGAGTAAACTGAGACATAACGTAGAAACGCGTAATTGTGCTTTTGTGTGTTGTATTATGTCTGTTGTGTGAATTGATTAAATGCTTTATCTATCTATCTATCACCAGCACTGGGCGCGCGTGGTGGATTGTAGTCCACTACATCTCGAAGAGAGATGGCCTGTGCCCCAGCCGTGGGAACATTATAGACTGATATGCTATTAAGCTACTTATGGTTTTGTATTATACATCCATTCATTACATAAAGCAATATTTAGTTCATGCAATTGTATTAGTGCCATATTAACAATAATATGTGTCTCAGGTGTAAAATAGCGTTCTTGAATATTAAAAAGTAGGCATTTTTTATGACCCAAAACTGTCAATAGGAAAATAAATAATGTATTTTTATGAGATGTGTGAAATACATAAAAATATAGAATAGGATCGTGCGAAGAAACATTAATGTTTAATCGATAATTCTAACGACAGACTATGTCGTAAAATTGTATATCCAAGACTCAAACCAGGACAATACTTCCATTCCATTCACTAACAATTTTAGGAGCAAAAACAACCGAATTACCGAGGTTCTACAATATTTTTATCTATAATAATAACCTACTCAAAATTAATTAATTTAAATATCGACGTTCGGTGCACTCTTTTTTAAACAGCTTGTCTTTCGACAAAGGCCTCCTCTACAGATTTCCATATCTCTCTGACTCTCGCCCTCTGAAACCACGCTGAACCAGCTACTCCTTTGACCCCGTCGCATCGTTGGTAATATCTAAATGATTTTAAATGGGTTCAAAATCATCATTCCCCATTCATCATTCTACATTTATATTAAATTAAATTAATTATAACCATGATCAGCATATTTCAGTACGAAATAATTATACTAACTTTCAAGAAACTTCATGTGTTTCTACAAACGTAAGTGAATTAAGATCTCTAGCTCTTTTAATGCTCTCTTTAAAGTACCTATAGAGCATCAGCATATATCGGAGGCCTCCCCGAGAAAACTAATATCCAGCAGAATATTAAATAAATCACTGAGAAGCTATAAAAATCGACATCGAACATCAAATCTTCGCCACGTCCGCGTCCCTAAGAGTCGTTACCCAAATATGAGATCGTTAAACATCAACGTGACGTGACAAAAGTTTTTGTAGAAACCTACTTACAGAAATGAAATCATTTATAATCATATTGAACTAGCTACTTTTATGGCCATTTTATGACGTGTTGCACTTTATTTTGTACCCTACATAAATTTAATATTAAAATGTAGGTGGTGCACGTGATTGTTGCTTCATGTTTATACTCCTACCCTTTAACCAATTTATTTGGGGCCGGTGCAGGATATGTTACGTAGTTACAGTCGATAGTAACAATCTGGCAGATTAGAAGCAAAGCGTCTCTGGACTGCATAAGCATAAGCCTAACGAGCCTATAATGTTCCCACTGCTGGGACACAGGCCTTCTCTCGGTGAGAGGGAATGGGCCGTAATCCACCACGCGGGCCCAGTGCGGGTTGGTAGATGTCACATGAACTCAGCACATTTTTCTAGACCCCTTGTCTTCGAATTTTTGGGTCTAGGACATGCCGGATTCCTGACGATGTTTTCCTTCACCGTTTAGAGAGCAGTTGTGATGAATGTTTAGGTTTCGAAAGAGGATATGCTAAAAGATAACTCTAATAGTTCTCCTTCTCTCTTTAAATCCATCCAAAGGTTGTCTTCAAAAGATCGCTTTGAGCGATAACACCGCCCAGGTACTACGGGCTGGTGTCCGTAACTCCACGTCAATGCGCGTATTTTGCATACGGTTGTGCCTCCCTTCTATAGTTTCTACATTTATATCTGTAATTTGAATGGTGTACATAAAAAAGAGTATTCTATTCTAGTCTAAAGACAAGCCATTCCATCACAAACACCATTATCATCACATGCCATGTGACATCCAGACATTCCTACATTAAATATTACAGAACTCTATTAAATCATCAGGTAAATAACATGTACGAAGCGTGGCCAGGCCACGCCAGTAAAACTACCAGTTAAATCCAGAACCTAATCCAATGCGGCCACTTTCCTATTAATTTAAATCTCATAAGACCACACTTGAAACACTGAAATGTGTAATGATTGTGTACTAGTTTCGGAGAAATCGCACCACAAACCGAATATTCCCTAATTTACAACAAAATTAAGTTGAATGAATGTTAATTAAATAAACTTCGCCACAATTGCTCCTGTTCTTAATTAATTAAGTGTCAAACGAACCTTCCAAAATTTATTTCGCCTGAAACCAAAATTCACTAATTTAAAACTACGAAAATTCAAAAACAAATGCAGCAATTAAAATCTTGTTTGTTAGTAAATTATAGTTTTAAACGAGACTGTCACATGTTTTAAATAGATGTCACAAACCGCGATTAAAACAAAGGAATTCATAATTATGTACAACCAACAACCATTTTACCTAGACACCTGTAAACCACAATGATTGTCTCGCTGTGCTCAGAACTTTACTAACACGATGCGGGTTGCAGAGGTCATGTATGTTAGTCGACTGAGTTCTTATAGGCAATAAAAGTTTGTCAATTTTGTGGAGAATTAAAAGGACAAATAATTTCGTTTATAATGTAATTATAAACCGTTTTGGTTGGGTCAACTATGATTTTACTGGTTATTATAATTAACTGCTCTTTTTAATGCTTATGTAATGTATTTTTGAAGTCTATCTTAGGGATTGGATCAATCTTTTTGTGGTTCTTAATGGAGTAAACCGACCTGTATGAACAGAATGTAAAACAGTGGAAAGATTTAATTGTTAAGTCAGTATTGGATCATTGAGTTCCCTTCAAAATGGTTGAGCTGAGTGGTGCTGATGCATATGTCATGTTCGTGAACGGGCGCCGTCAGTAGGCACTGGTCATATTGTCTTAGCTGTATCTTGCTGTATGCGTCTCACATGTATAATTTCAACATTATGATGTAACCACTTGTTTGTAACAATATTTTGATTTAAAAGAGTGTCCATGGAGTTTCTTGCCCGTTTTTCTCCATAGGTACTTTCTCCATAGCTTCATCTTTCTGACTGACCGACCCTTTGACAATACAAAAGGGCCTGTAATTGGTTTATTTGAAATAAATGCTTTGAGTTTGAGTTGAGTTGACTTAGAAGTATCGTAAGTTTTCACAATAAAATATAACCAAAATTAGACTATACAAAGTATCATGGAGATTAGTCATTGATTCGGCCATTCTTTCTATGCCAAATATTAATATAACTGCACGTATGCACACTACTCAATATTTGCATGTCAATATCCTACCCCTTGGTAAGACTGGTTGTCAGACTTTTGGGCTTCTCTACCCGGAACGACTGTCAAAGAGTCAGCAGGGAGCAACGACTTAACTTGCTTTCCGAGAGACAGAGGGACCCATCCACAAACCGACCACGACAAGCGTAGCTTGCAGCAGTTATCATTTAACCACGAAACCCATACCTACGACATTAGATATATCTCATACATCAGATCAAATTATTAATCTGATCCCTGTGCAACATCCCTTATTTGTTCCATAAAACATCTATCTAATTTACCGAGTACCCACTTCGTATCTCGAGACATCGCCAAGCCGGTGGTCGACTCTTCAGGTGACCAATCGGCAGGCTTATTTTTACACTATTGGCTTTTTTTTTTTTTTTTACGCTGTTAGGCAATGCTGATGCATTGCTGATGCATTGCCATACAGCGTGGCAATGCTGCCAGCCTTTAGGCAGCTTTCCTGTTGACAACGATGCAGATGAATTTTTGGATGCCCTAAGACAGTTTCCCCTTCTTTTTTATATACATGTATCAATCATGTCAATTTGCTAGTCACAAAACCATCGCGTCAACCATCAGGAATAATAGCAGTGCGTGACGTCACAATGGAAAGCCCTGTTTCAGCGAAGTATACTCCACCAGCCATTAGGAAAAGCCCTTGCAATTGTTTCTAAAATTTGCTGTGGAGTTTCGTCTCGTTGTAGGGAGATGATTGAACGAAGATATTTTGTCAATAGATTAGTTCAGTCCTTTGTTACATATACAACGTGTAATATAATTAACGCAAAACCTCATACACCCCAATTAGAGTATTGAGTTAAAAGCATTATACAATGTCCAAAACATTTTTTTTAAAGCTAACTATTATATTAAGAAAATCGTAGTGACCCTAGCATTACTTTATGCATTTAAAATTGTTTCTTATTGCCTTGAACTAAGATTTAATATTCTTATGTTGAATCGGCAGTCAGTACTGAAAAATAAATAATTTTTGAAAAAAAACCTATCTATATAGCTACTGAAATGGATTCAGTAGTCAATTATGAGCAAACTTCTTTCAGGACTGGCGTTTATTCTGTTAAACCTTGTATCTTTTTCATTTATATCAATCCTTGGTGTGGTTTACAAAAAACTAATAGATGAAGAGTCAGGAGGCCGTGAATTTCTGTGGTTTAACCACTGCACTGGCTGAGTTTGTTTTAGGTAAGTACAGACCTATATTTCCATACGTCCTCTTCGGGTAAACACTGAAAATCAGCGCTGTGGTGTGGGTCCCCCATAGCACAGCATCATGCTGAGTGGAAGCCTTCTTGTCACAGTCATGACGTGCAGCTGTCGATTATTTCTGTTTTGTGCTTGTGATTATAGATCTTTTTTGTTTTTACTTGTTCTTAATTATTAGAGCTAATTATCATTTTTGTATGCACGTGTTTCTGTGACAAATAAACATATTTTTCTTTATTTTTTTACACTATAAAATAAAGGCTGATTTTTTAATAGCCAGATATTTTTTATCTAAAGAATAATTATGACAATTTGGCGTATTTTCCATACAAAAACTGTCAAACCGCAATATTTATTTCTCAGATATAAGCTATCTGAATAGAAAAGAAAGAATAGAATTGTGTATTGTGTCCAGCCAGCTTCACGATGCCGATGTGGGAACCCTTGAAAGTTAATTTTAATACAACTGGGGTACCCAATTGCTGCAGCCCACTGTACCCCATAAAAATTACAGATATAAATGTAGAATAATGCTAAAAGCGATATTTTACAGACAACCTTTGGATGGATTAAAGGGAGAAGGAGAGACAATACTGCAGGTAGTCAGTGGTGTACCAATTACATATGCCATGAAGTATACGTGGTATAATTTAATGTGATAAGGTACGCGCCACTTTGTATATATGCAATAATAAACGTGAAACCATAACAAGGAAACTATATGTAATGATCATGTTTAAGGAGAGGAAGTGTTTTTTTAACAAGAACTTGAAAAGTGGACAAAGATTGAGCACGCCTTACAGACACAGGCAAGGCATCTATAAAGAAGTCTAGAGTAATCTATCTATCTTCTTCTGTGCGCTAAACATATTATCTAGCAAGAGTAAATAATTTATAAAGACAAGCATTTTTATCAGAATTGCTGAAAAAAAAATTAGTTACATGTTCAATCGGTGCCTAACTTTCCATTCATAAACCACTTTTAAAACTTTAATCAACACCCTCTAAAAACAAGTGACGCCACAATGTCATATTAATTGCAGTTTACATTGTCTTCCGAAGTCAAATCCACTGGAAACTTTCATATTAGCGACCGCGGCAAATAAACCGATTTGATTAATTGACCGTAAGTCAATTCTGATAGTATGTTGAACTTTGAACGTCGACAACTATCGATTAACCTTTATGTCCTGGCTGTCATTTGGAAGTGTATTGACGGTTTAATTTATTATTGTGGAAGTTTCGATGAATTACACACTGTAACTGCAGTTTTCGTGTTTTGGAAAACTGCTATTAAACATAATAACTTTTGTGTGAGGTAGGTACACACGGCTACACATCAAGCTATACATTTCCAGTATAAGCTGATCTCACATTGTATAGGATTTCCGTACGATGCGAGACCAGCGTAAACTGGTTTTGTATAGCTTGATGTGTAGCCGTGTGTACAACTTTTTTAAACACCCGTTAGTCAAGTGCATGTTCTGACTCACGTTTAGTTTAAGTAATAAACAAAAAATAAACTTATCAAAATATTTAAAAGAGACGGGGATTTCTGGGCCTGTTGAATTGAGATATGGTTTATAAAAAGAGTTATTTTGTCCTATTACAAAATGAGAAAAATCAACCCAATTTATAATCTCGAAAATGAGAAATTTAAAAATAATGTTATGGTTACGAACAAAATGGAACATCGATTAAATTATAATCGACTAACCTGACAGGGTTCATACTATTTAAAAAAATGCTATTTACCGGATGGTTAATTTAATAACAGTAATTATTTCTATAAGAATGACCGTGAAGCAGTTTAAAAAAAAACGACTTAATATAGATAAATCTTAAAATCGATTCACGTTTACTAATCGATTATTGTATTTTTAGTCTGTGCTGACATGACAGGACACTGACTGATCTTGCTTCTTGAACGACCCTTGCTACTATGCAGGTATGGAGGGTAGAGGTAGAGACAAGGAGAACTATCTCTTAGGGGCTGAAAGCTGAAAAAGTGTCCAGCATAAATAGTAAATAATAGTTCAAAAACTCTCCAAAATGGCGCTAGCGTAGGCAAATGGTGTGGTATAAATGTAGCAGTTGTTAAAGGACGGAAGTATGCCGCGTTAGAAAATTTAATATTTTTAGTGACTAGAGTAGTGAGTGACAGTCCAGGATACCATTTCCTCAACAATTTCCGTAGTCCAACATTATTTTGTAAACATAACCTAAAATGATTGCTTTTAAAACCCTTATGAAACACATTTTAACAGACACTTTTCATACACAGAGTTATTTATAGATGTATAAGATTTATATAGATAATAGATGGCGCCACGTGTACTGTATAGTGTGTTAAGTTTTTTTGTTTTAATTTATGCACATAATACATTTTGTCAATCTAGAGTGTCGATAGATCGATTTTTCAACCTCCAAACTATAATAATAAAGATGCAAAAGTATGTTTGTTTGCTTGATACCTTTTCACGCCCTAAACCGCTGAACCGATCATCATGACATTTTGCATATACGTCGTCAGGGATACAGAAGAAACAAGAGACAAGCGGAGTGCGACAATCGTCGAGAGGATCCGGCAATTGGGACTCGAGGTAGCCCTGCACAAGTCCGAGGCCATGTGTTTCATAGTCATAGTCCTCGGAACGCGCGACCGTCGGGTTCCCGAATAACGGTAGGAGGGGTTCACATCGGCGTCGAGTCGATGATGAAGTACCTGGGACTCGTCCTCGATAGCCCGTGGAACTTCGTGGAGCATTTTCGACATTTGGCTCCCAGACTGGAAAGGGCAAGGGCTGCCTTAAAGCGGCTCCTGCCCAATCTAGGGGGGCCAAACGCCTCCTGTCAGAAGCTCTAAGCGGGGGTCATGCGGTCCATGGCTGTTTGCGGGGCACCGGTGTGGGCGCGTTCCTTGAGGCGGCGTCGTACGGTCTCCTGTGAGGCGGCGAGCCTCCTTGCCGGATTACCGCCATGGAATCTGGAGGCAAAAGTCCTCGCGCACATATGGGAGTGACACGAGGAGGCGAAACGCCGAGGCGTAACTCCGCTGTCGCGAGAAATCACGGGACAGCGGACAGAGCTCCGGTGGGATCTCAGGGCGACATGGAGAGTGCGATTGTCGCAACCCAGCGCTGGGCACGCCACAATTGTGGCGATAAGTACCCTATTTGAAGAGTGGCTAGAGAGGCGCCACGGCATCCTCACCTTCCGCCGGACGCAGGTCCTCAACGGACACAGTTGTTTCGGGTGGTTCCTGCTCCGGATAAGGCATGAGGAAACGTCCGGGTGTCACCATTCTGTGGATCGCTCGGAGGACACGGTGGAGCATACGGTGGAGGACTTCCCTGCTTGGGCAGAGCAGCGCCGAGCCATCGTAGAGGCGATTGGCGGTGGCGATCTCTCGCGTCCGGCCCTGGTCCTGGCCATGGTACGGAGCAAGAAGGCTTGGGAAGCCGTCATCTCCTTCTGCGAAGCAGTAATGCTCGCGAGGAGGCGGAAAGCGTGAGGGAGAGGCAAAATTCGCGCCCTCACGCCCCTAGCCGCCGCAGGAGACTCTCTTGGTGTCGGGAATCACAAGCCGATTCCCAGCCACCGTAGGCGCGGACCAGCGGACGGCGAGCAATGGGCAGGTCGCCGTCCGATAAGGACCAGGCCCGGGTCGACGGCGCCTTGTGTTCCACGCGCGCCTCAAAGAGATGTCAGCATCAATGACGGGGTCCGCTAGGGCCGATGCTTGCCAGGGTTGCGGGAAAGTCCGAGAAGGTTACCGTGGCCGCTGGCACAAGCAACTGAAGGAACACGGGAGGGTTCTAGTCTGGAAGAGTCTGACACGCCCTCCCGCTCCGCCCAGAGCGGGAGAAGTTATTTGATGACTTCTTACACAAAAAAAAATGGTACAGAAGAAATACCCACCTTTCATCCAGAAAAAAGCTACTGTTCTGAGCTCATGATTGCAACGGTCAAACAACAAGCAGAATTGAACCCGAATCGATTGTCAAATTCTAAATTAGCGCGAGCGAAGCCGCGGGCAAAAGCTAGTTGAATATAAATTATCACAGGTCTTCCACAACAAACGTTCAGGGTGTCAAAGAAACCTTTACTTTATAATTTTGATGATGTCTTTGTAACTTTTATCAAATAAAAACCATTTAAAACTTTAATAGAAAATGTGTTTTCATTACATTTAGCTTAGCCTTCGTGTTTAAGTGGTAATAAAAGTTAATGTTTCGTAAAATAAACATTATCAAGACACAAATTCAATTATAGTTAAATTGTTTTAAATAGAATGCTTTAATAGCTTTAAAGCTCCTATAATGTAATCAAAGAACAACTTGCTCGACATGTAGTCGAAAAAACGAACGACGAAAATCCTAGTAATAAGCACTATAAATTGTATTGTATTTCTCATGTAAGTGACTGTAGTCTTCTATGAGAATAAATTTATTTTTCTCAAACGTGCTTGGAAATTCGAGTATTATTTTGACAACCTTCTTCGAGCTATATCGAAATTGCTGTACTGGCCAAATAC
Organism: Brachylomia viminalis; assembly: GCA_937001585.2. NCBI lineage: Eukaryota > Metazoa > Arthropoda > Insecta > Lepidoptera > Noctuidae > Brachylomia > Brachylomia viminalis. The sequence goes on along the minus strand of OW443298.2, from coordinate 21,881,675 downwards.
ATGCGAGCAGTGGCCGGCAAAAGTTGTATGAAAATCCATATAATATGTCGTGGCCATGGCTAAAGCGGCCAAATAAATTACATAGTTAACTCATATCTATCGTGTAATTTAAAAATGGAACGATATTTTACTCCGAAACATGGCAACCAAGGAGGTAACTTATCAAAGGTTTCATTTAAATTTCGAACTGGCTCGCAAATAGAAAGCTGTTTATTGAGAACAAATGAACGCGGGAAAAATTATTGCTGTTCGTTGTTCGTCATTGATTTTGAAAACTAATTGTATTTTAATTTCCGCACATCATTAGAGAAAAGTACTATACAAACCTTGGCTACAACTAGGCATTGATGGACTTACGTATTTTATAATTATGTTCGTCGATCAATACATCTTTTGCTGGCCGCTGCAGTAATGTAGGTACTATATACACATAATTATGTATAATATTATCCATCACGAACAAAGTCACGCCAGAACTTAAATGTCTACATACTGTCTAGTCTTGACTATAAATGAGGTTTATTTAAGACACAACATGAACTTAATAATAAATGGCCCAAAAAAACACCAAGATACATTTGTATAGGTAATTGTTAATAAATATTAGATTTGAAACGAGGCTTTAACTTTCTGACTAAATGATCGACTGACCTGTCCAGACTTGTGATTTGATTGAACCAAAAGCTTTGCGTGTGATTCGCCGACAATGAAGAAAAACTGAGACACAGGCCTCCTCTGGGTGAGAGGGAGTTGGCCGTAGTCCACCACGCGGGCGCAGTGCGGGTTGGTGGATGTCACATTTGTTGTTGATGAATTTTTGTTTGGACATGCCGGTTTCCTCACGATGTGTTCCTTCATCATTTTCTCAAAACGAACTGAAGGAAAAGGTGAAGGTCATGAAATAAGTTACACAAACTAAATTGCCTGCTTGGTTTCAAACCCATGACCTACGACCCGTAAGTCGGGGCCGTTATCACTGGGCAACCACTGTTATCACTAAGTTTGGTCGCAGTAGTGCGAATCTGCGGGTAAATATTATAATATTTACAAGATCTCCCATCGCTACATCGCCAACGAACTTACATAGGGTGAATTTTGTCAGAAATTGGATTATAAAAATATAATACCTAAATACTTCCCTAAAACTAAGTACGACAGAATGGTGTACAACCCACGCCTTTCACGAAAACTTAGCCCATAAATTCTTGGTAGGTACTTAAAAAAAATGGCAGTTCCAAATTTAAACACAGCGAACCTGAAGCTAACAAAATGGCTGTGCAAATTATTCCGTGAATTCTGAAATCATTTCTTATTTTGTGTGCCAATTTTCTAGTGCCACTTACAAATCGAGTGCTTTGATTTAATCATTTGAATATTAAAAACCGAAATTATAATTTTAAATCACCTATAAATTTGACAATTCGTCGATGATTTTTTAATTACAATTTTATAATGTTACTAGCTTTTGCCCGCAGCTTCACTCGCGTTAATATAGAATTTGACAATCAATTCGGGTTATCCTCTGTTTGGCCGTAGCACTCATGAGCTCAAAACAGTACTTTTTTTCTGGATGAAATGTGAGTATTTTTTTCTGTATCCCTGACAACGTATAAATGCAAAATGACATGATGATCGGTTCAGCGGTTTAGGGCGTGAAAAGGTATCAAGCAAACGAAACTTACTTTCGCATCTATAATATTATAGTTAGAAGGATGAATAACCGGTCTATTGACACTAGACTCACAAAATGTGTTAGGTATTAAATTTAAAAAAAAACTCTTAACACACTACACGTGGCGCCATCTATTATCATAAGAATGTTATCGTTGTTTTCCTCGGGAACAGTACTTTTTTTCGGGATAAAAGGTACCCTATGTCCGTTTCTGTACCCCAGAGAACGTATATGCAACATTTCAGAATGATCGGTTCAGTGGTTAAGGCGTGAAAAGGTAATAAACAAACAAACTTACTTTCTCATTTATAATATTATTAAAGTTAGGATTCAAACGTTGTTGGAAAAGGTAGTGAGATATGAAGTGGAAACCTTCGCAATACGGATGAATGTGTTTCTAATAACTTTAGTGAGTGACTACGTATTAATTTGACCCGTACAGGGTTTGTTTACGCTTTCATCAAATATTTTTGGAACAGACTATAGGTAGGTATTTTATTACCTATTCAATATTCTATGTTTTTAAGTTTACACTCAAAAACATTCAATACCTAAAATTCAGAAATCTTTTGAGCAAACATAAACTTAGCTACATAAATAATTTTAAACTTTTGTTTTCTTAGAGATTAAAAATACCACATTGATTTATGTTACAAGATATTCGTCGACATTTTAATTCGTCTTCTAAACAATCTATCGTCTCCTAAACAAAAATTACGAGTTGGCAGTTTCGATGCCGCGCTCGTTAAAAAGATACCCACTTTGCATAGCCAGCAACTTTTATCGTCTTCATTATATTTCGCTTCTTTGAAGAGTTTTATCCCAATAATGTCTTGAAAGAGAAATTCATGAAAAGTATAACATGAAAAGTCAGCGCTTTAGAAGTTCAATATTGTTGTGTTAAGTTTAATAAAACAACACACTACATTTTAGTCATAAAACATGAGATGATCATAATTTATCAACACCAAGGTTCATTGACCCGCCAAACCCAGCTGAAAATTAACCCAACAATTCCAATTTCAAATTCAATTACCAGCATATGTCTGAAGGAAATGGCGTCCACGAGATAATACTCTTAAGGGAAACGTTGGCCACTTAATCCCAGCCAGTTCTAGCCGGATTTATTGCACACTATAAATTCACTCAAGACATTGCAATTGTTTCAACACCTTTCGGCGCTACGGTGTGAAAAAATCTTACGAAAATTCTTGCTGAAGAGATGATGAGAAAATAGTTTTTTCGTACCACTTGCTCAAAAAAGTGACATTCTATCCCACAAAAAGCGAACATAACAATAGTCATTTTTAATCTGTTAAAAACAGGGAAAGAAAATTGTACTGAATTTCATTCATCCTCTAGGGGAAGAATGTGATTTAAATTTGGAATACTTACCGAAATTTATACTGAACTACATCTGTGTTTACACCATTGAGTGTGTATATAAAGCATTATACATCTTTTTGAAAAAGGAATACGCATTTATTATGCAGTTATGATTATTAAATAAAATTACGAAAACCGACGAGGCCGTATGAGCTTGATGCCTTTGCTTTTCCGACAAAAAAATATTAGTCTAGGAATTTGCCGTGTTTTTGTTTTCTTCAAATACCTAAACGTTAAGTTTATTTTAATTTATTTTTATAAATAAGTTAATGTTCTAAAAATACTTTTAATTGTCATTATTTTTAATAAATGCTTATCTCATATTATTATTGTGTAAATTTTTTCGCAAATGGTACGAAAATTAGAGTATTTTCCTCGGTGATAAAGCTGTCTTAGTCTTGGGTGAACTTAAATCCCTCGCTACACTCAGGACTCGTCTTAAATCCCTCGCTTCGCTCGTGATTTAAGTTTTTAAGACCCTCGCTATGCTCGGGAGTATACCTCGAGTCCTTCATTACGCTCGCGATTTAAATCGTCACCCGCGACAGAAGACACTGCTTTATCCCCTTGGTTAATAATCTACTATTTTTTTTTATTTGTCTAGGGTTTTATTTAGAAGAGCTTGAAAGAGGCAATTAAAACTAAGAATGTATCTTGAAATATGGCTCCAGCTCACTAGAGCGTAAAAATTTAGTTTCAATGAAAGGGGTGATTTCTTACAAAATATTATAGTAAAGTATTCAATAAATGCCCAAATCGAAAACTCTTAAATCTGCTTTCTTAAAAGCAGAAGCATAATCGACCTCGCAATTGCTTTATCACTTTTACCATACCAGTTCCCACTAAATTGAAACTTCACTGAGGTTGAAACTATATAACTGTCAAATAGGCAAATATACCTTGTCGTTTAATGAAGTGCAAGTTAGTGATCTTCAACGTTAGGGTGATAAAGCAATAACGAGGTCGAATATAGGTACGTAAATTATGCATATACTTGAGAGAGCCATATATTTTGTAACATGTAAGTTTTTTTTTTGTGTCCGGTTGGAAAGTCCTCATGGATGTCCACGGCCCAGGGGCGGATGGCGGAGTCTGTCCGACTTTGACTGACTAAAAACCACCCCGGTGTTCCATATCACAGCTTTTTTTTTTGAGGGTGGGAAATAATCAAATAACTCCTCCCGCTCTGGGTGGAGCGGGAGGGCGTGTCAGACTCTCACTGACTAAAACCCACCCGTGTTCCTTCAGTTGCCTGTGCCAGGGGCCACGGTATCCCTCTCGGACTTACCCGCAACCCTGGCAGGCATCGGCCTTACCGGACCCCGTCATTGATTCTGACATCTCTTTGAGGCGCGTGTGGAACACAACGCGGCGTCGACCCGGGCATGGTCCTTATCGAACGGCGAGCTGCCCATTGCTCGCCATTCGCAAGCCCGCGCCTACGGTTGCCGGGAATCGGCGATTCCCGACGCCCAGGGCGTCTCCTGCGGCGGCTAGGGGCGTGAGGGCGCGAATTTTGCCTCTCCCTCACGCGTTCCGCCTCCTCCTTCGCGAGCATTACTGCTTCGCAGAAGGAGGTGATGGCGTCCTAAGCCCTCTCGCTCCGTACCATGGCCTGGACCAGGGCCGGACGCGAGAGATCGCCACCGCCAATCACCTCCGCGAGGACACGGCGGTGCTCCGCCCAAGCCGGGCAGACCTCCACCGTATGTTCCACTGTGTCCTCTGGGCGATGCACACAATGGTGACACCCGAGCGTTTCCTCCCGCCTTATCCGGAACAGGAACCTACCGAAACAACCGTGCCCGGTGAGGACCTGCGTCAGGCGGAAGGTGAAGACGCCATGGCGCCTCTTTAGCCACTTCTCAAAGAGGGAATTTATCGCCGCAATTGTGGCGTGCCCAGCGCTGGGTTGCGACAATCGCACTCTCCATGCCGCCATGAGATCCCGCCGGAGCTCTGTCCGCTGTGCCGTGATTTCTCGCGGCAGCGTAGTTCCGCTTCCTCGCACCACTCCCATATGTTCCATCTCACACCTACGCCGGGGGTCGCGGGAACGTACGATCCTTTAGGAACTTGTAACATGTAACTAATTCAACTAACGGTTGCTTACACATTCTTATATTATTAAGTTCTCTGCTATTGCTGTGCACTTCTGTAAGTGACGAATTCACAATACCTAAAACTGTATCTGATGTTTGTTTATGTACCTATGTTTGTTTAAGTGAACAAGTCGTTGAACTGCCATGTCAATCAATAAATTTAATATTGTATTTCCTGCAGTCATACCAAGAGCACAGCAAATTCCTATTTCAAAATTCCTCTAATACTTTACCGAACCCTTAAACTATCAAACCGTTTAGCCATTTAACAGAATGATCCTCACTTAATCCCAGTCGTGAACCAACACCCATTTAAAGGGTTTTATGAATAAACTATAAGTTACGAAGATACTTTTAAAGTTTTATAGGTACCTACATTCTGTGTTACTATTAATTCTCTGAATGTTTCAATAAATGATTTTCTCTATCAGAGAAAGATCGTGACCTTCAAATTCAGCAGTGTTGATAATAAAAGAATATAAATTGTCAGATATTTTCCCATTACAAAAAAACAAAAAAGTTAGAATAGACAGCTCCCTAAAAGGTCCAGCGGGGTAATTGAGTAGTATTTATGTCATCTGCAATATGGTTTTTTTTTATATATGACCATTTAACCCGTTTTTCTCTTCTAAAACTCGGAAGCTACCGTGATAATTACTCAAACTCGTTCAGAAACACACGTGCATGTTAGTGACGTCCCTACGTCCACTCGCTCGTCTCTAGTGTCTCTTATGCAACACCTCACCTGCACCGTGCACGAGGTATATTGTGCCACATCGCTATCTTGTGTAGTTGTGTGGTAATCAATTAGTCTCGGTTTTTGGAAGTGAAAACTCCTTTCGCCCCGTTGTGATTTGAAACTAGATGAAACGAAAAAATTACATTAAAAAGAGACAAACACATACATCTCTAGGATTCAACGTACGAGAGAATGAGATAGAATACCTTTGAAGGTTTCACTTCTATCGCGTGTGAACTGCACACATGTTTTTGAAATTCAAACAGAAGTTGCACGATTCGAAAAGAAAGGCTTTTTAAAATTGGAGGGTAGGCAATAATTTTTCATTACTCATACTCGGAAAGTAGGTCTGAAGTTGCCTGCGGAGCGGGTTGAAAGTAGTACTACAGCCCTAGGGAGAATCGCTTTTTTCTTTTTTTTTGAGGATGGGAAATCATCAAATTGTGTCAACATCAAAGTGTCAGACTCTTACTGACTAAAACCCACCCGTGTTCCTTCCTTGGCCCTTTAGGTACCGGGTTTTTTTCTTTATCGCTTTGAACTGATATCTGTCAAATTAATTTTAAAAAAACTAGTTCAATTTTCTCATTTCTATTGAACCATGTTCCCAAAAAGCCACTCAATTACAGCGCGATGTAAAATTGAAATAGCATTAACTTAAGTATTAATTAATAGTAGATTGACAAGGAGCTAAAATGACCCATTATATACGAGGTAGTTTTACTCCCGAGCTTTAGCGAGGGAGTAAATAGAAACCGAGTTTTAATGGGTTTTTAGCGCCGTGTGTTACACTCTACTTATCACTACGATTGCGAGAAAATAAACAATCCAATACAATATGAAATATGTAGTTTATTTTATTAAAAATTAAATGTACAATTTGTACAAATCTGGATATTTAACGAGATGTTTTTTCCCGGTAACTTAATTTCAGTCCTCTGTGAAGATGAATGTTGAGTGGTTCTTTTCCTTTCTCTTCTCTTTGCAAATTAGGGTCTCCATTCTCACTAGATGATGACATTTTCACTATTGTAAAATTAATTACGGTCACTACCAATTAAATTTGCAATTAGAGAAAAATTATAAAGATTTCGCGCCAATGTCTTTTTTTTTTGTTTTTTATTCTGCAGCCGCAACGCATTGCATGCATTCTACCAAAGAGATCGCCGATTTTAGTTCGATTTTCAAAAATAAAATGAAGTTCTTTTTTTTATTAAACATTATGAAGTCGAGTCTATATTCATGATTATTCTACTTATGACTAAAGACTTTTTCGTTTTTGTAGGCTCATTGTCATTAGACACACAAAAATTAAAAAAAAAAAACTTTTTCCCCTAGAGGAAGAATTGCTATTTTTTCTTCGCTCTGGTACGCCACAATGACGGTTATTTTGAGCAAGAGGAGTGAAAAAATATTTTTTTAAATGACTTTATAATAATTTAATTTCAACTATTTCTTTATAATATAATAACATAGATTTGGGCAAAATATTTACCATTTTTAATGAAAAATAATGACTAGTAGCCAACCACAGAAAATAAAATAGGCAGGAAAGTGGCAATCCGATCTTCATTTGTTTTTTTGAGTCGTACAGTTTTGTTTTTACTTCCCGTATAGCAGAGATTTGTATATTAACACAATGAGTTCATCTGATTCAGATAAGGATTTAACGCCTGATTTCATAAGAGAAGTGGCTCATTTTTTCTTTAGCTAATTCATGTTTTAGGTTTAAAGACATTTATTTCTCATAAGAACTTAAATTACATAGTTCACTTAAAATGAGATACAAAGTACTTATATCTAATGATAAATAATAATATCGTATTTGCCTCTGGGGCGTTGGTGACGTTACAGGGTACATATATGCTTCTTAAGTTTAGCCTTAAATATATTTATACTATCACATCTCTTTAAATCCTCCGGTAAATCATTAAACAGTTCTGTTGTGTCCCCTCAACCAATATTGTTTTTTTCCCGTAATTAATCCGTGCACGTGCAGTAATTAGTTGAAATTTGTTTTTGCTTCTTGTGTTGTATGTTATTACTTTTTTATTTAGTTGTATGTTTGATTGTACGGAATTCGTGGTGATTTTTTTTATGAGGATGCAGGTGTAATATTTTTATTTTCACTTTCCTTGTATTCGTAATGAAAAGCACAGTGTTTACCTCGGGTTAAAGACTTATTTAGTCCCTCGAGCTATTAGCGCCCTCGCTGCGCTCGGGCGCCAAACCCCGTCTCGGGACTAAATAAGTTACTTTCACACCTAGAGTAACAATGTACTATTTCACGATGTGGCTGTAAATTGAAAGAACGTTGTAGCGACTGTTTCAATATTACCTATGTCAGAACAAGCCTTTCTTTTGAAAAGACAGAGCCAGTTTCTTAAACGAAAATTATCTCACGCGAAAACTGCTGCGATTGGCTGTTGATAAATCATTCAACCAATCACAGCCGTTTACGCGCGTTTGACAATTTGTCACAATTAATTTTGCGGTAGTTATCGTACAGGAAACCGGCCCTTGATCTATGAATTCTAATTATTACGTAGTCTTAAAGGGCCGATTAATAAAGTATGTGTGTACTTAAACTAAAAATATAAATGTTCCACGTGTTCCATTCTTACGTAAGAAATTTCGATTTTCTTAAAGATAAAGATGAACCTTTAAGAAAATCGAAATTTCTTACGTCGGCGTCGTTCAATCTCAACTTGGATTATCAACAAGATAGACCCTTTAACATTTGTTCGTCTAATAGAATTTCAAATTATACACTTTTTCTTTGTACATAAAATAGTTTCAGTTAATTATTAAATCATTCTGGAGTCATAAACAAACTGTAACCAGCCGTTACGATGTAATCTTGATTTTATGTGAAAATAACATTGTAGGGAATTTGGATCTAAAGTGATTAGGTACCTACTCTTCATTGAAACAGTCGTCAGCGTCTTTTTATAGTTACTGAAGGTATACTGCAATCATCAATATTGTTGACATAATCTCTATCTATCTATGTAGATAAAAATGTTATGGTGTCCGTTGGTAAGTGCATCACTTGAGAAGCTGAACCAATTTGGCTATTTTTGGTTTTTAAAATGCTTAAACCACTCCGAATTAGGTTTTTAGGGCGAGAAAAGTTAGAAAAGTCGCCCGAAATAAAGGAAAATTCTGGAAAATTTGAAAGTTGCCCGAAAAATGGGAAAATTCGGGAAAATCTGAAAGTTTTCGAAAATGTTTGATTGAACTCAAGAGCATATTGAAATTTTGAAAGAACAACGTCTGTCGTCAAAGACCTGCATCTAATTTTATTTTACCAAAGACCTTACAAGGTCTTTACTGCAATCATCAATATTGTTGACGAAAATCTCCATCTATCTATGTACGGTCTATATAGATAAAAATGTTATGGTCTTCGTTGGTAAGTGCATCACTTGAGAAGCTGGACCAAATTGGCTTTTTCTGGTTTTAAAATGTTCGTAATACTCCGAAATAGGTTTTTAGGGCGAGAAAAGTTAGAAAAGTTGCCCGGAAAGTTGGAAAATTCGAGAAAATCTGAAAGGTGTCCGGAAAATGGGAAAATTTTAAAGTTGCCCGGAAAATGGGAAAGTTCGGGAAAATTTAAGGTGGCCCAAAAATGGGAAAATTCGGGAAAATCTGAAAGTTTTCGAAAATGTTTCATTGAACTCAAGAGCATATTGAAATTTTGAAAGAACAATGTCTGTCGTCAAAGACCTGCATCCAATTTTATTTTACCAAAGACCTTGTAAGGCTTGCATTTAATATTATTAAATGAAGCAACAGCCTGGAACAATGCTATAATGGGCTAAAACCCCTAAGGAAACTTTTAGAATAATATGGAGAATTTTGCATTGCCTACTTACAATTATACAGCCACGAAATTTCCAACTTCGACTAAAGCAATAAAACATACCACAACGACAACAGAATATGAATATAATCCTTTTGTGAGACGCCGAAAAATGTTCTAGATTTTTCACGTCCACTTTTGGCCTTTATTAGGTTGTTCGGTGTTCATATTTCAGTAGCACACCCGAATACAGTGGGAAATAAATCGTGTCCCTTGTTAAAATCTGATACAAAACCTTTGAGACAGAACCATCAATATGACTGGGATAATAAACAGGAATTGAGTTAAATGAGGCTACCTAGAAATAGTAAAATACCTGTGCTAATTTAGTGGCTTCCAAAAATGTTGAGCACCAAATGGCGAAAGCAAATGGCGGTCGCTAATGAGTGGTTTTGAGGATTTAATCAAGGGCCCAACAATCATCTAAGAAGGTGGTTTTTATTACAAGGCACCATCATCATCATTCTGCTGCCCTTATCATCTCCGTAGTCATCCCATTTCTAGCCATATCATATTTCACAATGTTCATATTTCACCATGTCTGTCCGTCCGTATATCCGCGGCTTAGCCCAGAGACTCTTAGTACTAGAAAGCTGTAATTTGGCATGGACATACTCGTACATATTATTGACGCTGACAAAATGGTCAAAAAAAATCTTGAAAAAAATTGTTTTTCAAGATTCCCCCGTCTACACGTAAAGTAGGGATGTTTTTTTTTTACTCGTCTACTCCGTGATGGTGTCATTGGATAGGTCTTTCATAAATATTGCGGGTTTGTGAAAACAATTTTTCCATTAAGTGATCCGGTTGTGAAATATTAAGCTTTAAACTGCAAATTTTTGTTACAGTCAAGTGCCCCCCCCCCCCCCCTCTGTCTGAATTTTTTTTGTTTTTAGATATGTGAAAAAATTCACGGTAGTAGTATTGTATAACGAAGTTGAAAAGTCAAAGTCAAAGCATTTATTTCAAATAGGCACATAAAAGGCACTTTTGAACGTCAACATTTACATTTAAATAGAATTGAATTGAACTGAATTGAAAAGAAAACTATTACAGCTAAGTAGACTTTACAAGTGAACGAGTAGGTAATAGTCGACCAACACATTTGCAGTTGGAACGTATAGGAGAACATGTTTGTCAACTACAATGTTAAGTTTGTTCTAAGAATAAATTCATCCCATCTACGGCACCCTTCTTTGTGCGTGGTCTGACACTCACTTGGCCGGTTTTTTTTATTACAATGCGTTATAAATATCTAGTTTGTTAGATCTAGAAGTAATGATAAATGATAAATGATAAATGATTTTATTTCTGTAAGTAGGTTTTTACAAACACTTTTACACGTCAATCATATTTTTTTTTTTAAACTAGATGAGGTCGGCGTTTCCTATCTGACTACTCTGAGAAGAAAGGCCGAAACAAACTCAGAGGTCACAGTCTCTTTTAAAGTCCAGACAGAATCTTGGTCAGATCATGTGAAGGCTATGTAGATCGGTGTCTGAAATGGTCTTTTGAGGAAAGAACCCCACAGATTGAGTGGACCTGTCCAGTCAGTGCACGCAATTGTCAGCAATCGTGCAGCTCAACTCAGAACTTAAGGAGCTCAACGATTCGACGAACAATACCAAAGAAAGGACATTTGAGTAGGCCGCACAAGTTACTCAAACTGCCAGATCATGATTACACTAAGAGTAAAAATACAAAAAAAAAAAAGCAATGACCAACATAGTTCTCACATTCACAATAGTTAAAATAATAGCATAATACTTTACAAAGTAAATACTCTTGTCATAGTATATGTATATAAAATTCATTAATGTCAATGTGTATATAAAATCCGGACATAATCATTGAGGACCATGCAGATTGGTGTCTGAAATGGACTTTTGAGAAAAGAACCACACAGATTGAGTGGACCTGTCCAGACAGTGCACGCATTTGTCAGTAACCGTGCAGCCGTAATAGTAAGTACTGACCTAGGCATTACTATGTTATTCATAGTTTTACTCGTGTAGTCTTACAAATTGGATTTTCAGTTGGATACGTCAGTGTTCACCTTTACATCGACCATAGTATTCGTCCTTCAAAAATAATAAGTACTTAGTGTTTAATAAACCAAGGTTATATCACCGTTCTAGACAACATTGCGTGAACAGTGCCTCATCAATATAACAAAACACGCAATATACAAAAACACAAAATACAAAAAATATTCCACCACACATCAAACGATATTTCACAATGGATGAAACCCTTTCAAACATATGAAACAAAAAATACCAATAATAATATAATATAATATATGAGACAACATCCACACAAGGTCTTTAGGTCCCGAACTAGGTAGAGCCTGTACTACGGTAACCTGATGACTGATATACATACTTATATACATATACACACCCAGACACAGGTCAAACAGACATGTTCATGCACACAAATGTTTGACTTGTCCGGGGATCCAGCGGCTCAGAAGGCAGGGTCGCTACCAACTGCACCAACCGGTCAGTCAATGGAGTTAATGATGGAACATCACTGATTACCACTTGTAATGGAGTCGATCGTTAAATCGAATCCCGAGATAGGTAGGTATCACTAGATTTATCTCTACCCCTACCTACATTTTATTTAAATTTACTAGCTTTTGCACCAAACTTCGCGTGGATTTTGAAAATACCAGGGTCTAGCGGGGTATTTGCGTAACACATATAAAATGGCAATCGATCGCAATGCCTTTCATTTTTATAGTTCAGCCAAGTTCATTGCGTTATTTACGTTGCCGAGCAGTCGAATTTTTCAAACATACATGAAACAATGGCGTAGGAATTTCCCTCAAAACCCCCGACTTGTGTTTTTTTTTAAAACGTTGCCCCATAATAGATATTTCTCTGTGGGTGCGTTCTCTATCGTGGGTGCGTTTACAAACATTCAAACTCACATACACAAACAGCCCGACCCGGAACAATTACTTGTAGGTCATACAAATTTATTTGTTCTGTGCGGGAATCGAACCCAAGACACGCAGCGCAGCAGTCAATCACTTTAACACTGCGCCAACCGTGCCGTCAAAAGTCTGATCCGATCCGATTAAAAGTGTGTAATCGTGCAGCTCAACTCAGAGCTTAATTAAGGAGCTCAACGATTCGACGAACAATACCAAAGAAAGGACATTTGGGTAGGCCGCATAAATTACTCAAGCTGCCATATCATAATTAAAACTGATACAATGACCCACATAGTACTCACATTCACAATAATTAAAATAATAATATTATACTTCACAAAGTAAGTATTCATGTCATTGTGTATATAAAAATGATCAAATGTCAAATAGTATGCAAAAAAACAAACAAACCAAAATCAGTATACAAAAAAAAACAAAATTGGAGCAATTCAATCCGAAGCCTTTTTGTCCTCAATATAATCTTTCACAGTATAAAAGGCTTTCTGGCATAACTTACGTTTAATGAATGATTTGAATTTATTAAGGCTTAGATCTTGAACGTGGCTTGGAAGTTTATTATAAAAACGTAAACATTGACATCTGAATGAGCCACCTATTTTCTTGAGCCTTGTTGTAGGTACGCACGGCTACAGATCAAGCTATACATTTCCAGTATAAGCTGATGTCGCATTGTATAGGATTTTCTTACAATGAGAGGTCAGTGTAAACTGGAAATGTATAGCTTGATGTGTAGCCGTGTGTACAATAAATTTGTGTTTGTTCCTGGTATTGATGTTATGGACTGTATTTTTTAAACAGTTTTATACTTTTATGAGCTTAAAAAAGACTAAGGGGGTGTCTCGGACTTAATTTATAAATTGATCGAACAGCTCTTTTCTGTAAAACAAAGGTAGTTTGAATGTCGGCGGCATTGTCCCACAACATAATACCGTACGACATTAAACTATGGAAATGGCCAAAGTATACTAAATGGGCTGTCTCTATGTCAGTTAAATTACGAATTTTTCTAACAGCGTATGTTGCGGAGCTAAGCTTTTTTGATAATTTATCTCTATGTGGGCCCCACTGAAGCTTAGCATCCAAAGTTAAGCCTAGGAATACTAATGGACTTATTTTCAAGAAAAAGCTTTGTAGCCCTCTAAGGAAAATTAACATTTAATTTTATATTGTTTGTATTATCAGTGGTGTGGGTCTGCCAGTCAATCAAAATCAAAAGTCACGGAACTGTTTTCATAGAATTGCCAAATGGTCCGCCCTTCTAAAGAAAATAAAACTTTAATAATTTTATTCTATTCTCACCAGTATCTGTGTTGACTACCAGTAAATCAAAATCAAAAGTCACGGAACTGTTTTCATGGAATTCCCAAATGGTTCGCATACATTTTCGTGAACATCGACGGTCGACCTTGGATAGCAACCATCGAATGATCGAAAGATAGATTGAGGATAATGTCATCCTAATTTTTTTCTTTCTTTGTGAATGGAAGGTGAAGGCTACTCGCCTACACAAGTTTTTGACAGAAAAGCTTTTGGAGAAACAATGTTAATGACCGAGCCCGAAAAATGAATCTGATTTCAAAAATATTGCTAGGCAAAAATTGCATCTGACTTAAAATTGGTGACCTTCAGGTTCTGAACTAAGTTAACTTGGGTATACTTATTTATAAAGTCATTTAACATGAATTGTATCAATTAAATAAAAGACATTTTACTAATCAACATGATGCGTAAAAGAGACAAGATTAATGATAGACCAATTAAAAAAATTGTCAAAAGGTTCGGTCACAACAAAAGATGCTGTCTCTTAAAAGAGACTTTCCTCGAAGGTCATTCTGACCTTAGTTGTCGTAAAAAGAAGGATATTTAAATAGAACCTCCATTTCACTATTCTAAATGCTTTCTTTATTGGGTTCTATCTTCCAGCCAAGTTTCCATTTCCAGGAATCTTTAATCCAAGAAGCATCAAATGTCGTTAAAATTCTCAAGCTTGCCAACTACAACAAAGTATCATGAACTTGTAATAACGACATTGACATTGACAAAATGTTGAGCGCAACTGTGAAGTAGCTTTGAAAATAGAACACGATTTTGTTGATAAATTGGCTCTTGAAATAAACTTGGCTTGATGATTTTAAATATGCAAGGAAACTGTTACTTTAGATTTAACGAGATTTGCATCTAAACAGATGATTGAATGGCACAATTAGTAAATACCGTTATTGTACGCGTAGGTACAAATCGGTCATTCACGCTGGTACATTGTATTTCACGGTGGTTATTACGACAGACATGTATTATTCAATGGATAGAGAATAAAACCCCTTCAATAATAAACCTTGAAGATGTTTTCATGTCACCTGCAACAAACTGTTTCAGTTCGCTCCGCCCGGCGACTGCATTTCCATTTTATTTTATTGCCGGAAAGGTTTCGGATGGAAAGTAAAAAATTGGCAGAAATAAAACAATAATGAAGATTGCAGATTATTATTTAAAAGTATACAGGCAAATATAAACACGACTATGTAACCGCCGTCTTATCTCGTGTCATCTGTCAATTCACGCTTAGTTTGCTATAGGTTCAAATGGAATATTTTATTTAAACTAAATGCCAAAGCCCATTACTTTTCAAACAAACTTGAATTTTTCAATGCTCCATTTACTTGAACGCTCGATAAAAAGAGCATTTACAACGCCGTCACGTCCTTCATGCCCAATACAAGTGTCACGCTACGCTTGCACCTAATACATTACTAAGTCAAAAATACCCCTTTGGTTACAGTTTGTTTCGTAAAAATATTTATCAAAGAACTAAGCAAATATTTATAAAAATGTCACGCTCCATTTGCTAAATCTCCACATAAAAAGGCCACCTAGACGTCGTCACGTCGCCAGCACGACCCTGGCTATTCGCGCTCCGGTTGCGGTCGCGATGCATTTTCACGGCGTGTGCGTTAAGCTGGAAAATTGCACTTTTTGTACGACTTTTGTGTTTAATTAAAGGGATTGAAAGAACACATATATATCGCCTTTCACAAAAGCGTTGTACTTTTGTTCTTCATTGTTTTAGATACTAGCGAGTAGCGATGCTTCGAATGGTTTTTACGACTTGACGCAACATCGAGATTACTTTATTTTAACGCTATTCGTCATGTCACCGTCGCACAACTGACGAAATACAAGTGCAAGATAGAGACGGGAACGTGTCTAACTCAAAGTACCTAAGTGTTCAGTACCGTTTATAGATCTAAGTCTCAGACAACGTAATAGTAAATATTAATAAAATAGAACTGACTTAGCAGAAATAAATATGTACGTACGTAATAGTCAACAAATTTTCCCTACGCGTTTGTTTTAAATAGCATCCGCACCTAGACGACAGCTGAACAAAAGATGCACGTAGACAGAGACAACTTATTCACGCTCCAGTTGCACTCTTACAACCGGCGCGAGATACATTTCTACAGACGCTTGACAGTGCTGGGAAATTAGCTTTTACGTTTAAGTACATAACAAAATCACTTTTCCTCAAATGTAGTAGTTTTAAAGAAGTACAGTAGCTTCTTTGGATTGTTACAAAAGAAAATAAGGAGGCTTGACAGAGGGTTGAAAAAGGAAATTAATGATTGAACCGTCCTTGGGTTTTTAACTTAGCAATAAGTCAAAATAGTCTTACTTTCTTAACACTAGGTACTGAAATGCAATACCATGCATAGAGGAATAGGAATATTTAACTAATCAATAACCAACGAATGTGTAAATAATCTAGAAACCACTCAAACGTTCAGAAAGATTATCATAATCCTCATCCAAACATTTCAATCTCGAAAATTGCATTTATTTATTCAATCAGATTTTCTGCACATTCATTTTATGAAAATAAATAAATACTATACTAATTTTAAGCAGAAGACGTTGTTTTGTTGTTTGTTTGAACGCGCTAATCTCTGGAACTACTGTCTGTTTTGAAAAAATATTTTTGTATATGGTAGCCCAATTCTTGAGAAAGATTATAGGCTATTTAATATCACGCTACGACCCTTAGGAGCCGAGCAAAAAGATGATAACTCTGACAGAAAACAAAGCTCTATCCTAGCGAAACCAAAATAAACGGCGACGCGCCGCGATGCGGTGGGTCGGACGCGTAACAAACTTCAAGCGGACGAAGTCGCTGGCAGAAGATAGTCTATACTAATATTATATAGAGGTAAAGTTTGTGAGGTTATAAGGGGTAATCTCTGGAACTACTGCCGAGCTATTATGTAACAATCTCACCGTGATTACTAAGGTGAAGTGAGCTTGAAGTGCGTTGTCGATAGTGTCAATCCCTAGCATCAGCCGGTCGATTCTGTAAAAATCTCACCGAGAAGACTTGCGTGAAGTGAGCTGTCAGTGTCATCTCACTGATGCTAGGGATTGACCAACGTTACATTTACGATCATAATCGAGATTTTACTAATATTTTTTATCCAAATTCTATTGAACATTTTATGTTACTTCAAAGCTAGTACCTATGTAGTTAAGTGGCTAAACATTATTATTAACGGGGTTTTAAAATAAAATATCAAAACAGAAATTCAGTTAGAAACTTAATGTTGTTGTTTTTTGACACTTCTATACTAGCTTTGAAATAATATTAAACTATAAATAGAATTTGCATAAAAAATATTATTAAAATCTCAATCATGATTGTTAATGCAATGCTTGGTCAATCCCTAGCATCAGTGGGACGACACTGACAGCTCACTCCACGCAAGTCTTCACCTAAGTTTTAACGGTGAGATGATTACAGAATCGCACTGCAGGTGGAGTGATAGCTCACTTCACCTAAGTTATCACGGTGAGATTGTTACAGAATCGACCGGCAGATCAGAACTGAGAAATTATTTTTGCTATTTAAGCCCAATTTTGAAGAAGACTTTAGGCTATTTAACATCACGCTACGACCCTTAGAAGCCGAGCAAAAATAAAAAAGTCAGAAAGAACGCTAAGCGAAAACGTAGTGATAGCGCGGGCAGGTGATGCGATGCGACGGGGTGGGGCGGGGGCACGAGAAGTTTCACGCGGACGAAGTCGCAGGCAGAAGCTAGTACCTATACAAGGTGTTGTTTTGCATCCTCGTCAAATTCGAGGAGGTAACTATGCTAATGATTCTCGACACGAATCAATAATAAAATAAGTAGGTATTTATTTTTAGTTTTTGTATTTTTCGGAAATCGGCATGGGTAGGGCCCGTGTGATACCGCCCTGTAACTGCGCTGTAACTGTAACGCATGCACACGGCGACATAGTCGTACGACACTGCCTATCGCATACGCAACGGGGCGATTTAGTTCTTTGAAAGTGGAGTATTCTGAAATACTGTCAAACTTAAATACCTAAAAAAACAAGTATGTATTAATTATTGAGCAGGATCGTAATTTTATTTGATTATTTATGTCTTTCATAACAGCCTTCTGAAATTTGACGAGGATGCAAAACAACACGTTGTATAATAAAATCACATCGAACCGGCATTCAATATCATCAAGCGACAGCCAAACTCCTGGTTATATTTTTTTTAAGTCATTAGACAAAAAAAACTAATGTGGTTTAAAAAACTACTGAAAAAAGGCCTTTAAGCAGAATTTAATCAAAAAGTTAATACTACGTCTTTGAAAAAAGTCAACGAAAATCTAAAATTCTGAATACATTTTAAAAGTAGAAGTGTAGTAATCAAAAAGTGACTTTGAAATTATTTTTACATTAATGTTCCGTGGACTCTTGATCTCTTACTTTTATTTGGCTTTATTAATTAATTATGGTAATGAAGTCAGAACCTACCCACATAATAATTATTAAAAACCCATTCCGATACTTTGTTAAAACATTCTACAAAGTGAGCATAAAAAAAATTGACATTCAACCTTCAAAAATCCTACCTTTCTTATAATAATAAATGGAGATTGTATTAAATAGGGTAGGTACAAAGGTTTCCTGAAAGGTCATAAACATCGGTCGTATTTTATTAGTTTTATGCTTGTTAGGTTAGAGAGAGCAGTGGTGGCCCAGTGGTATCGGCCGCGACTTACGAGTTGTAGGTCGTAGGTACAAATCCAGACAGGCGCTTTACTTTGTGTAAATTATTTCATCACCACTGCTCTCAAAAACGGTGAAGGAAAACATCGTGAGGAAACCGGCATGTCCTAGGACCAAAAAAAATCGAAAGACTTGTGACATGTACCAACCCGTACTGAGCCCGCGTGGTGGATTGTGACCCATTCCCTCTCACAGAGCGGAGGCCTGTGTCCCAGCAGTGGGGACATTAAAGGCTAATTATGGATGCTTGTTAGGAAGATTTTTCTTAAGTTTCTTGTAAGTCCATACTAATATCTCAGACTAAATAAAAAAGTAGACGGAGCGTACACCAACAAAAGCGTTCAAATACGTGAAGCCTCTTATACAGAGTTGTGTGCCGTGACCGTGTGTGTGTTATGATGTCTAACGCGTTCGGTTTCGCGCGTTGCACGATCGGCTTCCTATTTCAAATTTGGCTTCCTTTAACCTGCTTCACTCTGAGAGCGCGGTGCTCCGTCCACCTTTATTATTTGGTCTGAGACTAATACTAATTATAAATGCGGAAGTAAAAGTTCCTGTTACTATTTGACGCTTAAACCACTAAACCGATTATTATGGACTGATAGGTAGACTGGGACCTGAAGAAATACAGGCTACTTTTCAACTTAAGTAGTTATTGTGTAAGGAGGTGGCGGGACGGGAGAGGGAGAGAGTCTCCCGTCCAAGCCGCCGCGGTGGACGCTCCGGGCGTCGGGAGCCGCGTGACGACTCCCGGCCACAGGAGGCGCGGGCCTGCGGGCGGTGAGTAATGGGTAGCTCACCGTCCGATCAGGACCAGGCCCGTGCTGGACGGCGCGTACGTGTTCCACGTGCCTCAAAGAAATGTCAGCATCGAAGAGGGGGCCCACTAGGGCCCAAGCCTGCCGGGAAAGCGGGATCATCCGAAAGGGGTACCGCTGACCCGGAACATAAAGGGCCAAGGAAGGAACACGGGTGGGTTTTAGTCAGTAAGAGTCTGACACTCCCTTCCGCTCCACCCAGAGCGGGAGGAGTCATTTGATGATTTCCCATCCTCAAAAAAAAAAAAAAAAAAAAGTAGTTGTTGTGTTGTGTTAGTAGTAGCGTTGTGTTGTAAATGATAAATGATTTTATTTCTTTAAGTAGGTTTGTACAAACACTCTTACACGTCAATCATATTTTAAAAGCTGGATGAGTCGGCATTTCCCATCGGACTACTCTGAGAAGAAAGGCCGAAACAAACTCAGAGGTCACAGTCTCTTTTAAAGTCCAGACAGAATCTTGGTCAGACCATGTACCTATCTACATTAGTGTCTGAAATGGTCTCTTGAGGAAAAACCACACAGATTGAGTGGACCTGTCCAGTCAGTGCACGCATGTGTCAGTAATCGTGTAATTGTGGTTGTGTTTAAAAATATACAAGGTGTTGTTTTGCATCCTCGTCAAATTCGAGGAGGTAACTATGCTAATGATTCTCGACACGAATCAATAATAAAATAAGTACCTAGGTATTTATTTTTATTTTTTGTATTTTTCGGAAATCGGCATGTGTAGGGCCCGTGTGATACCGCCCTGTAACTGCGCTGTAACTGTAACGCATGCACACAGCGACATAGTCGTACGACACCGCCTACCGCATACGCAACGGGGCGATTTTGTTCTTTGAAAGTGGAGTATTCTGAAATACTGTCAAACTTAAATACCTAAAAAAACAAGTATGTATTAATTATTGAGCAGGGTCGTAATTTTATTTGATTATTTATGTCTTTCATAACAGCCTCCTGAAATTTGACGAGGATGCAAAACAACACGTTGTATATGTTGTAACTCGCGACTTCATCTGCGTGTAGTTTGTACACACAGATGAAGTCGCGGGTTACTGCTAGGTATCGCATGAAAACAATGACCAGTGGCTCATAAAGTGATCCCCGAGGTCAACCATGAAAATGGGGTCAAACATTTCGAAACCTATGCTTTCCTGGATTGAACTGCGATAAGCTGAGTAAAGGAATTATAAGTTTGCGACAAGGCTTTGTAGAAATATTTGACGTTTAATTATTTTGATTTCAGTTAACTAACTGTCCGCGCAACGACTGTGGATAAAATTAATATTTATCAAACAGGTACATAATGTCAAAACGTCAATTAAACTTTGAGATTAAGAATAAAACATCCACCTAAATAAGGCCTCTATATAATCCGAAAATTCACTCTATTTGAAATTATTATAACGAAAAACACCTTGAATAAATATGAGAAAACACTCCACTATAAATGAGATCAAATATTTTTAAATTAAGTCTGAAAATCACATTTGTTTTGACAGTTCAAATTTCTCATTTCGGCCCAGTGGTTGTAATATTTTTCCATCAGTCGTTCGTAATCAAAACTTGAAATTGCCAAATTGAGAATATTATAAATTTGAATTGGATTAATATATATAATTTGTGATTGTTAGACCCCATCCATATTGGCTAAGTTGGCGGTCCAGAATTAACTCTTAGTTTTGTAATTTAGGTACTAAATCATCATAAATGGACAGCTACGCTTGCTACAATAAACGGGTAGTCATAAAGCCCGAAAGTTTGATAACCAGTTTTACCAAGGGGTACCGTGCTACCCAGTAATTAGATTGTGGAGGGCAGATAGGCAGTCGCTCCTTGTAGAATACTGGTATTTATCTGCATCCGATTAGACTGGAAGCTGACCCTCACATATTTGGGGAAAGCTAGGCAGATGATGATCGTGATCTGAATAAGACCTAAAGGGGCGCCTTTTTGCAACTGGCAGATTAGAGAAAGCCTGCCATCTCCTAGCACGACTCTACCAGCTACTTATACCTTTACATTTACCTTCAATCATAGCATTTAACTGAAGACAACAATAATATTTTTTTTAATGCCCCGACTGCAAAAAAACTTACCTAACTGAAAAGAGAAAAAACTTTTTTACAAAAAAAAACAACCGACTTCCAAAAAAAAACACTACAAAGTGAAAAATAACTTTAATTTCGGAAGTCGGTGTCTTTGCATCTGTATTTTAGTTTTTTCCACCGACTTCCGAAATTAAAGTTATTTTTCACTTTGTAGTGTTTTTTTTTGGAAGTCGTTTTTTTTTTATTCTAAGTTTTTATTTTTCACTTTTTAGTTATGGTCGTTTTCGAATTGGTGTAGGGACTACCCTACACCAATTCGAAAACGATCGTCTTACACGCCCACTCCGTTTGAAGCCGGTTTTTTTTATTAAAAAATAATTTACTGTCAATTTTTTAAAATCGCTCGACCGATTTCGATAAAATTTATATGGGACCACCTCTCAAATATGACCTACCAAACAAAAAAATAATCATAAAAATCAATTCATAATTGGCGGAATGAACGCGTAACAAACACACAAAAAAAAACATACAGTCGAATTGAGAACCTCCTCCTTTTTTGAAGTCGGTTAAAAAGCAAGCATTATTATCTATTGAACTTTGTTTCGTGTAAGATATTGCAGACGGATAAACCTCAGATCATATAAACTATATGATCTGAGGGACAAACCAATAACCTATGGTGTCACTTTTGTTTGTCCGCCCGCAATATCTTACACAAAACAAAGTGCAATAGATAATAATGCTTATTTTTCTCTTTTCAGTTAGGTGTGTTTTTGCAGTCGGGTTTTTTTTTTTAAATTTGTTTTATTTGAAGCTTTTTAGTTTTATTAATTTAGTATTTCTCATTCCAAATTACATTCAAACATATAATAATAATAATAAATTCATTTATTTCAGATCTAGTGCTTAGGCATAAGTACCTACATATGAAATTAAAAATAATAGAGTCTTTTAATATTATAAAATATTAAGTATTAATATTAATTAAAATATGAGTTGTATACAGGGTGTGGCGTAAGTAGTGGTCCACCGTACAGGATTCGATGAACCAGGTAATTAACTATATCAATTAAAAAATTTAACCATTTTTAGTAGTAAGTTTTTTTTACAAAAATCGCTTTTGAACTTGATGAACTTGATGGTGTGTTAATAATTAGGGTTAAAATTAGAGAAGAACCAACTTTTTCTTCAAAAGTGCTGAATTTACATGAAAAATCATAATTTATCATGATAGCTCTAGTATTCAGCAGTAATTAACAGAAATAGACAAGCAAGTAGGTTACGTCTGGTGCGGATAGAAATGCGAATATTATAATGCATTATTTGTTATTATTTTACATATGTATTTCATTATTTATTTATTACTGTTAAATGCCCGTGACTTCACAGCGGGCCCTATCAGAATACCAGCGTTGCGGCATTTTTTTTTAAAATGTCGCAGCATCATGCTGAGATAGGAGCCTTTTGGCCTCGTATAGGAATTTCTGTTTCCTTTTTCTTTTGTGACTTTTTGTTTTTATATAGTTTGGTTTTTTATTTTATAATTTAGTTTGTGCACTTCCTGTACGAGTCGCAATAAACACTTTTTCTTTCTTTCTTTCTTTAAATCAAAATGAAAAAATAATAGTTTTTGTTGAAACTACAAACAAATTTGTAATAAAAGGTAGAAATTTCGTAAATAAAAGACCAAAAGGAAATATTTTCGGAACCCTTGGGTAAAAATGGTTAAAATTTTTAACTGTTATAGTTAATTATCTGTTTTATCGAATCCTGAACGGCGGACCACTACTTACGCCACATCCTGTATATTTTAGTAAGTATGTAAAATCCTTTATTTTGATACCCCATTCGATACAAAATAATATAGAATCACTCGCATATTTACAACCACATTCTCTCTCAATGTAAGTTTTAAAAATACACGCTTGGAACATAACAGCCACCATCTGAAAGAAGCGAATACATTTTTCAACAAACCTAGACGAAGCTTGAGTCGCGTCGTGAATGTGAATGCGACTCACTCATAAGCTGAGCATTCATTCATTCATTCATTCCATCTGACACTTGATTACAGCCACGGAGCAATATTTCTTATTTCATTCAAGTTCTGTGGGAATTGAAACATGTATTTCATTTTATTTGTTTACGGGTTATTTTTGGTTGAAAAAAGGTTTGATATCGCATAGTTTTTATTCAGTCGGCGAATTTCTCAAGAAAAGATCATGTCAGTCCTACCACTTCAGAAATGCATTTTTGTTATAATAAGCTACTTTGTTAATTTAGTTTGCTACTTACGAGTACCTTACTATTTATGTAATGTGTGTACATTTAAATTTAAATTGGTATTGAATGGAATAAATTGTTCTTTTCGCTCATAAACTTAACCGTAAAACGCTCAGTTTTTTGTCGCACATATAGGCGTATTAATGCATATTACAATTACAAAAAAAAAAAATAGAAATGAAGACAACATTTAGTGCACTGTCAAATGTTCAAGGAAAAGACTTATTCAAAGATATTTCATAAAAGTGGCATAGTATCTTGATAAAAAAATCGTAAAATGGAGCTCAACAAAATTTTCGTCGCATAATATTCTCAAAACTTTGAGCGTAATCTATCATATTTTATCAATTTATTTATCATATCATCATATTATTATATCAATCTATCCTAAGTAATGATAATATAGGGAATTCAATCAACTAAAGAAATACCAAAAACTTATTCCACTAAGTCGTTTTTTTTTTTTATTTAATTAAAAGTCCAAAAGGTTGTTATTCGATTCAACTAACATGAAACGCATTGCTGTTTTGAACCTTATGTCAATTACAAAAAAAAAATTACTGCTTACCACAACTTAACGCTAATCCCCAAAAGATTTATAAAAAACCTAAAAAAACAATTTCTATTACTGTTTGTTACAACGTACCTACTTTATCTATTAAATATTTGCATCTCAAATCGTTTATTGCAATCCATAATGTACAATTATTTTACAGGTGGTACCACCTGTAAAATAATTGTAGATTGAGAATGTCTAGATAAAAGAAAAATAATAGAAACAATTATGGACCCTGTCGGAATGTGTCTTTGTACTGAAATTTTATGTAACAACTCTTTTCAACATCATCAGCAAATAATGTTCCCACTGCTGGGACACAGGCCTCCTCTCTGTGAGAGGGAGTGGGCCGTAATCCACCATGCGGGCCCAGTGCGGGTTGGTAGATGTCACATGTCTTTCGAATTTTTGGTTCTAGGACAAGCCGGTTTCCTCTCGATGTTTTCCTTCACCGTTTTGAGAGCAGTGGTGATGAATAATTTAAATAATAATTTTGCCTACCAAATTTTATGCAAATATACGATTTTGTTTTTATTTTATTTCCTTCTTGTTGTTGAAAGAATTTGACTCGGAAAAAGTACAATATCTTATATTTATTGAGTACGACATTTGATTTATAAAACCATGGTTAGACCTTATGTTATGGCGTTACTATCTTCTATGGATCAGAATGTTGAGCGACAAAAAGGATGAATGAAAGACAATTGACTGCAGTTGAGATGAGAATCGTAAGAGGGATTTGTGGTGTTACGCGAATGGACGGAATAAGAAATTACTATATTATAAGAGGAAGTCTGAAAGTGACATTTGTGACTGAAAAGTGGTATAGAACGATATGAACGACGAACGTCGAACGGGTACGATGAATAGACGGGTAAGACGATATGGCTAGAAAGGGGAGATGGCTACCGAGATGACGACTATAGAGAAATAAGGAAGAAAAAGATGCGTTGCACCGATTCCAAATAAATCGAATTAAGGGCTAAAGAATGATGATTACGTTTTATTTTTATGGGTTCCTTTCATTCTTGTTGTTGAGAAATTTTGACGTGGAAGTAGTCAAATATCTTACATCTATTAAGTTTGACACTTATAGACAGTATATCTACAACACCACATGCGAACTACGCATCACACTGTCGTCAAGCAAATTCCTGCATCGCGCAGGCAGAGTTTACCGCGCAACTAGCATACCTATATACAACGTCCCGACATCAATCGTCGGGCAGTTTCCCACCAGACACGAACCCGTCTGGTCGAATGATCCTCCCTTTTCTATAGAGGGCCATTGAACTTTACACCCTGTTCATCATACCTCTAAAAGACAATAAAAGTGTGATAAGATTTTAAGTGCGACTGTAAAAGATGTAAAATGTGTTCCAGCGACACTGTATGGTACCTATATGACATCCTGCAGAGATCAGTAAACCTCGCGACAGTAGTGAAAAAACCAGTATAAGCTGGCCTCTAACTCTTTTGCACTCCTTTCTATGCTAGGCCATCGGTGTGCGGTCCAATTAGCCCACGTACAGCAGCATAATCTACACGAGGTGTATTCAGCTACCCACCAAATACCAACCAAGAAAGGTCTACCTAAAACCGATCTGGGGTGTCCAACCAACGTAAGATAAAAACTTCGGGCCGTAAAACATACAAGTACCAACGGAACACGTTGTTTTGACAAGTGATCAAGTTGACATACGGAACGACGTTGACCTTACTTTAATACCTTTTCGAGAGGAGAAAACCTTGAAAAAACTCTAGTGTCCGGAAAAAATTACCCGTTATAAAATGTCATTTTTCTCACTAAAACTGGTTATCGACACTGAAATTTAAGGACACAATGGTGAAACTTGATTACTCACTGATGGATTATTTTATTAACGGCTTTACCGAAGCGCGACACGGATAAAGCGATGAAAATATGAATGAAGGCAATTATTAAATACTCATAACAAAGTATAAAAATTAAACGACATTCGGGCCATTAACATGCAAAGTGCTTATTACAATATTCGTTATTTCGCCCCATTTTAATGCTTCTGAAACTGAAATTCCATCGTTAAACCTTACCTCCGGAAATTGCCGAACGGCCAATTAGCAAAACCGAACGAGCGAACGAATGAATTCGAATGAGTTTCGTGCTTTCATTCACAAAGGAGACTGACCATAAATATCTCAGGGTTATTCTGACCGATGGAGAGTAATCGCGTTCGATCCCAACCCTTGCAAGGGCCACTTAGACCTCAAATAGCCAATATTGCTTCCAATAGGTTAAGAATTCCGATGACCGTTGTACTATTTTCAATTTAACTTTTTTCTTTGTACTACGCCTTCGCCTGGATTTAACCTAAGATTTTCGATAGATTTTAGAATTCTATTTTGAGTATCTAAATTCTTAGTTAATATTTCAAAACATGAACAAACCCTTTTCCATTCCACTCTCACACACTTTCATACTTCATCGATTTTTTTAACTATCTCATAATATTAATAAAACAACCTACTAAAAATTACTTTCAAATATAATACAAAACAGGCTTATCAACGTCTGTGTTATTAGAACTAACACACGAATTCAAAATTACATCTGGAAATATAAATGACTTCACATTTAAGCCAGTCTGCTCAAAGTGACAAGTTATTTAAGCAAATGCTAATAATCCTCATCAAATATTACACCTCGCGTGAACCCTTCGGGGCTTCAGGTTACTCCGAGATTTAGTGAATCATATCTAATTTGATAAACAGTTGCTAACCTGAAGTTTGTTGTAAATTATGTTACCTTCGACGCGTTAGAGACGAATTTTTTGCCGTCGTCGTCTGCCAATGAAAAGTTTATTTGTATTGAAAAATGTTAGCCTTTTTACACTTGAAACAAACAGAAAATTAGATATACCATCTAATTATGCATAGCATGGATAATTTTACAGTAGTTGCATGGTGACTCTTCTCGCTTTCTAGGTGCTACGAACTTGCATTTAAGAAATGCAAGTTCGATAAAATTAAAGACAACTAAAGGGGTATGAAGATCAGGGTGTACCTAAAGTTGACTCATCCTCATTGGAAAAGGTAGGATCCTCCGACCAGACGGGTGTTGTGTCTGGTGGGCTATTGCCTTAGATTTTTAGAAAATACCAAATTTATCTGCTCGACATCGAAAATCCGGCAATAAATGAAGTTGAATTGTCAAAATGAAAGCCATTTCACTGTGTGTTACGTAGTCACCCTGCTAGATTCCCACAAGGAATAAAACATTTGCGAAGTTTACAGATAATGTTCTAGACCTAATAGTTAGTAAAGCACAATTTTGCTCATCTACAATTCAAAAGAAATCAAAATCATCATATTCCTGTCCTTGTCCCGTATTGCCCATGGCAAGCCAAGCGGAACGAAGAACTTAAAACGCCATACAAAAATCTATGCTAAACAAAACCTCTCATTTCGTAAGAATGCAAACCTTATAAGGCACCCTTTTTCAAGATAATAATATAACTAAAGACGTAATTTTATCTGATTGGAAGTGCAACGTACAGCTGAACCGTCATCAATGCTAACCCCGAGTGCAATCTGATAAAAGTGGAGATGCAATTTGAATAAAATAACTAAGACTCAACCTCATAAGAAACACGATGAGTTCAATCGACTTTTGATCGGAATTGTGAAAACGAGAGGAACATGGTCAACTTTGTTTGTAAATATGGTTTGGAAATACATATGAATATATTGTGTGAAACTGCATTCTGTAAAGTCTTTTACCATCATCTTTATCTTCCTACCCTTGTCTCATGTTACTTGTGGTCGGCGCAACACGTTTCCTTCTTCCAATCTCCCCCGTCAACTGTCACGCTATCATTCAATCCCTTCTCTTTCATATCATACCTCACACAATCCATCCATATATTATTTGGCCTTCCTCTCCCTTTCCACCCAACAACATTAATATTCATCACTCTTTTAGTCACATGCATTTCCTTCCTCCTCATCACCGAACCAAGCGAAATTAAGAAATCAAAATGCCAGACAAAAATCCCGCTTCAGTATATAAACAAAAGTCCTCGTTTCGCAAGAATGCAAACCTTATAAATATAAGCTACCCTTTTTCTAGACAACATATAAAGACGTCATTTTATCTGATTGGAAATGCAACGCACAACTAAACCGTCAAGAAAGCTAACCCCTAGTTCAATCCGATAAAAGTGGCAATGCAATTTGAATAAAATAACTGACAATTTATCTCATACGACACACGATGAGTTCAATCGACTTTCGATCGACAGAATAAAGTTGAGGACTGTGGTTTCTTCCGTTTTGTGAATCTTTTCGGAAGATTTGAGAGTGAAAGTGAATGGTGTGTGCATAATCAGTCTAAAACGTTCCCACTGCTAGGACACAGGCTTCCTCTCTGTCTAAGGAAGTGGGCCATAATCCACCACCGGGCCCAGTGCTAAATAGAGCTTAAGTTTAAGCAAAATCAGCCTATAATGTTCCTACTGCTGGGATACAGGCCTCCTCCACCAGGCACCACGCAGGCCAAGTGCGGGTGGTAGATGGCACATGTCTTCAAATGTTTGGTTGTAGGACATGCCGGTTTCCTCACGATGTTTTCGTTCACCGTTTTGAGAGCATTGGTGATGAAATAAATTACACAAATTAAAGCGCTTGGCGGGGTTTGACCCCTAGACCTACAAATCGTAAATTGGTAACACTACCACTGGGCCAACACTGCACTACTGAATGGTGTTAGGGATATATGTGAAACTGTGCATTTAAAAATAAAATTACTATCAGATGACAAATTTGAAACTCTGACATCAGGATCTTGGAAAGGTCATCAGCTAACATGCTGTCAAACCTCATGACAAATGCTGTGATTGGTTAACAGAATTACAATACCGAATCTAATGAGGGTTTTTTGATATGACGTTCACTAAGTGGCAACACTGAGACGTCAGGTCCGGGCACCTGTCAAAAGTGTCATGGCGCCTATATTTTTTTTATTCGTGACTGAATGATGAACAAATGATGATCGTCAACATTATATTTTATATTCATTGTCGAAGTGGTGGGGGGGTTTTCATTAAAATTCACGCCACCAATTGGCGCCACTATTTGACTTATAGCTTTCAGAAACGTTTAGGTACTATATCGTCGTCGTTTGATTTGTGCGTCGGAGATGTTTGCGTAAGCTTTTACCGACGGGATTCACGCGTTTGTTCGCAAGAAAACAGCTTCACTACTGAGGAGAGTGAGAAATAGTCGCAACAGCGTCCTGGTCCTGAGAACTGTTTTTTTGTAGAGAAGAGCTCTCCAATTGTAAACGTGAAGACCAAATCCCGTAATTAAAAACGTTCAAAGTCAAGTCGCAATCTCATCTCAGCGACAGTCAAATGTCAAAAATGTAGGTAAACGCTATACAATTTTTGACACATTGACACTGAGATTAGAATGCGAACGCTCTTAAAAATACGGGAATGGCCCCTGTGTTTGTGCGAAGGGTGTCTGGTACTAACACTAGATAATAACTTGTTAATATAATGTTATTAACACTCTATGGATTCTTTGTTCCGAAATAAAAATTATTATTTATTTTTTATTATTCTAAGGTACAGTATTTATTTTCCATTCCAACACCAAAGGTATAGAAAACAATATTATAATCTGTTGTGTTGCGACAACAGATAATTGTAAGTTAGTTTTGTGAAGCTATTTCAAGTACCCAATAGTGTTACTAAGTCGTATCGTTAAACTTAGTTTCTAATTATCTTTCGATATAATTATTGGCACAGGATATTACTCGGGTATGCCTACTTCTAGAGAACCTGTTATACCTTTGCATCTAACTTTATAATCTGTTTACAATTTAAATGGAATATGTTTGATAAATAAAGTTAAGTGCTGGTAAACTCTGCCAACCCCGTAGGTACCATTAATCCAAAAAATCCAAAATCGTTGACTTTCAAGTCTCACGCTAAATTAACTCACTAACTTTATTTGAGAGCCTAAAAAATTTGCTAGACTGAACACGGGAATTTAAGATTACACAAAAAGTTAATCTTTTTCTATCATTTTTCCATGCTGTGTCTATCGCCTTTGTGCACTTTGCTTATGCGTGTGCTTGTGTTAATTTGTTTAAACAGTGTAGCGATTGAAGATAGACCAATAAATAAATAAAAATATACACGGTGACATTTGAATCACAGTTTTGCTAGAACAAACGTTGTTCAGACCATGGTCTACAACCTTTCTATAGCATCCAATAGAAAAAAAAACCTCATTGGTTTTCTAAAAAAACACAAAAAAAGCAATGTTAAAAATTTCGGAATTATCGTTACGCCCTACAACACAGATATTGCGGCTGCGACGCACTACGCTCGCGTCTTGAATGCAATATCGCTACAGTGATGAGTACTTTGATGTTACGGTTAATGTTTCAACATTATTTCATTATTACACGTTTGAGCAACATAAGACTAATTTGAGAACTCCTAGATTAGATTGTTTTAATAACATATTTGATGCTGTAGAAAGGTAGTAGACCATGGTCTAAACAACGTTTGTTCTAGCAAAACTGTGATTCAAATGTCACCGTGTATAAAATGCTATACAAAATTTTTATCCAAGCTGACCTCATAAAAATATCTGTTACAAAGATGTATGCTATTGCAGTTTGAGATTACAATTTGTACCCTTCATGTAAAATGTCAAATTTGACACGGGTCCCAAGCTAAAACAATGATTTCGGGGGGATAAAAATATTATGACATAGGACATTATTAAATATTACGTCGCAAAACTGTACGAGATTTTCACATGACCCACTCGTAAGTTTCCATGAAATAATGAAAGGGTTAGCTTACAGATTTTTTTTAGGTTTTTTTACATAATACATGAACATAATTTTAAAGTCGTTGTTGGCTGTTTAGTTAAAACGTGATGTTTATTGCATAAAACAGAGAATACCGCAAAAAATATTAACGAATGTGTAACTGTCTGATTTAGATCCGTAATTAACCAACTGATTAAATAGTAGCCTGCATAGATAAATATATACCTGTATAAAATATCAACCAATCTTTTTTTTATCGTTGCCTTACACTAGGAATTTCTCCTGTATTGTGAGTGCGTTTACAAACTTTTAAAGTCACATACACAAACAGCCAGACCCGGAACTACTACTTGTAAGTCATACAATATTTGTTTCGTGCGGGAATCGAACCAGCGACACGCAGCGCAGCAGTCAATCGCTTAACCACTGCGCCAACCGTGTCGACAAAAATATACCAATATATACTGTTGACAATGTACGTTTTCGATGAGATTTTATTACCATTCAATCCGACGCATCACGTAGTAACCTAACCCTCTATTTCCCTAGACATCCATGATCAAATCAAATCCTTTATTTTCTTGCAAAAATGTGTATATTAGGTATACATTTAAGTGTTTTTTATGATAAACTTCTCCATATTTTACCGTCACATGGGCGTGCAAAGGTTTCAATTCCAAATTAAAAATTAACAATAAGTGTCATTGGAATTACAATATAAATATTATTAAAAATGCCAGCGTGGTTAAAAAACTAAAATAAGTCAATGAGAAGATCGCAATAATTATGTCAATCAGAATAACAGTATGTCAATAAGTTTTAGTGAAGCATCATAAAAAAATCCTGAATCGTGTAATAAGTTTTCATAATTAAAAATTCGTTATGCGCCCTTTTAAATTTTAATTTAGTCATATATTTTTTTTAATATTAGGTAAGTACTTACTCTATTATATAGTTTAAGTATAATAATAAGTAGTATAGTAGTTTTAGTATAAGAGTGGGGAAATACCAAAAAAACTTTTTTTTCATTAGTGCGGTTTTACATTTTATTTAACATAACCGATTGATTTTTTTTTATAATAATAATAATAAGTGTAATCACAGAAAAAAAATTACATTATTTCACAAATTAAGTGCTTAGTCTATAGTTACTGTACACAAAAGTATTAGCATTTGGGGTTGATATTATATGAATATAATTTATATTATAATATATTTATAACATATTGAGTTCGTATTGGATTTTTCCTGACCTCTGATAGTTTTCTTTAAATAGATGTGGGTTACATTTCACAAACAAAGCCGTTTCCATTATATAAAATCAAGGAAAAGTTAAAATTTTTAACGAACGATGATTATAAAAAATATAAAAAAAAAAAGAATTTATTTCAGGCACATGCCTTATGAAAGAAAACAGTTCCCTTTGTAATAAAATAAAATAAAAAATTAAATTCAAAGATTGTTAGCAGGAATATTGACAGTCATTATACAAAGAAATAATAAGCTTCATATAACAAAACATCACGACTATAAACCCTGGGTTAAGCACCTATAGTACACTCACATTTCCCCGGTTATCTTAAGAGCGTTTATACCTTATGAGTGGCAACGTCGCAATTTAGAGTAATATTTCGTGGTTTTCAATTTTTATCATTTAATCGGAGCTATATTTTAAAAATCTGTTTAATTAACTTTTTAGAATTATGTGAAAACTGTGTAAAAGGTAAGAAATCGTTGCGTTTACAGTTCTATTTCTATGCAAATAATACATTGGAAACCTGCAGGGCGTTATTTTCATTGTAAAATAACTGTAATCATTACGGCTACTTACTTTTTAAACACTTTCACGTAATTCTAAAAAATTAGAAAGACCTTATACAGGGTTACTGTAATTCGACGTATATCCGTCAGGAGCTGATGGGGGTCAAAATGCAACAAATTTAACCCCCCATATGTATGGCCGAAACTCAACAGTGTTCGAGATGTATGAATTTTAAGGGTTTTTCGATATTTACCCAAAATTTGATATGTAAAAAAACTCCAAATAAAAAAAATATATATTGAATGGGTACCATTAAAAATGATACTGTAGCTGACGTTGAGCCGACGAGATAAATTGTTTTTTTTTTAACGAGAACAACATTTTTTGAAGCGTAAAATGTAAATATTGGTAATTATTCTTAACTCGCAATTATTAGTTATTGGTAATTATTTCATTTTAATTATTTTGTTGACTTAAGTATCTTTAATTATGTTCCTAACTAACTAACTACTAATGGTGCCCATTCAATATTTAGTTTTTTTTTATTAGGAATTAAATGTCAAATTTTGGGTAAGTTTCCAAAAACCATTAAAATATCTCGAAAACTTTCGAATTTCGGCCTTAAGGGGGGTTCAATTTGTTGCATTTTGGCCCCCCTATCAACTCCTGGCGGATATACGTCGAATTACAAGTAACCATGTATAAGAACTGTAAAGATTAGGTAGTTACAGTGTGGTAGAAGCTTCAGTTTTATTTTATGTTGGTACAAAACTCAAGGCCTTAACAGGTCACAAGAATACACAATTACCAATAATCCCTGACGATGAAAAAGTACTAACGAGCGCCTTTGTACCGTAAATAATTTCGTCTGTATTTCAATAGATTTCGTTTATCTACAATCATTGTGTTTATGGGCTTATTTCTGTGCTCACAAATTTGACGGCGAACTGAACGCGGTAAACACGTAATTCCGTCTTATTTGTTCAACTTTTATTGAAAGTTTAAAGTAAGTACCAATTATTTTCGGGTAGAAAATACATTTTGCCACAGTACCTACAGGCGATATATTTCGTAAATGATAAATGACTTTATTTCTGTAAGTAGGTTTTTACAAACACTTTTACACGTCAATCATATTTTTTTTTAAACTAGATGAGGTCGGCCTTTCCTATCTGACTACTCTGAGAAGAAAGGCCGAAACAAACTCAGAGGTCACAGTCTCTTTTAAAGTCCAGACAGAATCTTGGTCAGATCATGTGAAGGCTATGTAGATCGGTGTCTGAAATGGTCTTTTGAGGAAAGAACCACACAGATTGAGTGGACCTGTCCAGTCAGTGCACGCAATTGTCAGCAATCGTGCAGCTCAACTCGGAACTTAAGGAGCTCAACGATTCGACGAACAATACCAAAGAAAGGACATTTGAGTAGGCCGCACAAGTTACTCAAACTGCCAGATCATGATTACACTAAGAGTAAAAATACAAAAAAAAGCAATGACCAACATAGTTCTCACATTCACAATAGTTAAAATAATAGCATAATACTTTACAAAGTAAATACTCTTGTCATAGTATATGTATATAAAATTCATTAATGTCAATGTGTATATAAAATCCGGACATAATCATTGAGGACCATGCAGATTGGTGTCTGAAATGGACTTTTGAGAAAAGAACCACACAGATTGAGTGGACCTGTCCAGACAGTGCACGCATTTGTCAGTAACCGTGCAGCTCGACTCAGAACTTAAGGAGCTCAACGATTCGACGAACAATACCAAAGAAAGGACATTTGCGTAAAAATTAAACGGCGAAAACTAAGGTGAAGTGAGCTATAAGTGAGCCATCAATTGTGTCAATCCCTAGGGTCAGGTGGAATAACAGCTCACTTCACCTAAGTTAACAAACACGTTGTTTTTTTTACGGAATAGACCGGCTGATATTGGATTGAGCCACAAAGCGTGGAGATGCCTCAGGTCAGCGGCCGCTGATAGAGACGGCACTGTCAAAACTTTCCATACAAACCAAGCGTGTCACTCATACGCTCGACTACATATCAAGCTAAACACTTCCAGTATAAACTGACTTCTCATTGTACGAAAAGCCTATACAATGCGAGGTCAGCTAAAACTGGAAAAATACAGCCGCAGCAGTAGATATGTCGTCGTGCGTACCACGACACAAATGACGTATAGAAACTGAATATGATAGAAGTTGTGTGCTCAATTACTTTCGGCTCCGTGAATTATATTAGTACCTACCTACTGCCATCTCTAGACACTGCATGCCGCCGGCACAGTGCGGCGATTCCGTGCTCTGTGGACTGAACAATTAAGTATCGTAGCGTTTATCTTGATGCAAATGAATCTTTATTTTTTGTCGGCTAATTATTTATTTAACCATTTATGCACACACATATAAACCGTTAGGAAGAAAGGAACAGAATACATACAAAGGTAATTTTATTTTAGGCATTACCTATTCATTGACAACATAATGAGATTATCGTATTAAAAGTTTAAAGTTACAAAAAGAGGGAAAAAGTATGTTCTGTTTTATCTAAAGGTATTAATGGAAGAAATTAACATTTTCGATGTCATCCACCCGCCTGAAATCAAATCGTGACAACACTATCGATGTACCTATAGTCCTTTTTTAGATAGATAAGGTAGTTAGGTAGATCAGGTAACTAAACAATCTAATAACATCAAGATTTCTCCCTATCCTCACACTTAATTCCACCTCCCAAACCCCCAACCGCAGAAACCTTAAATTTTTCCACTAATACTAAGAAAATTACTGCCATTCAAACCTCATATATGAGTTCAGAAACAAAGCTCCGTAAACCGTGCAGGGGTCATCAACCGCACTGTCTGTGATATAGAGCAATTTGCTGTGAATTATCGCCCCCACTCGTTAAGGCAGGAAGCTCTTACCTCCACCTATGTACTAACGGCACTTCATTTCGTAAGGGATGACTGATGATGACGTAAAAAAAGGTCTGTTAAGTACCTGCGACTCATTAATTTTGCACCAATAATACAAAATTGTCAAGTTCTGTGTTCTTTGTTATAATATAACTCGAAGTTAAGCTAGGGAATTTAATTTTAATTACGATTTTTATGGCCATAGATATAGGGTATTAAATTCGTTGCATTTTGGCTCCCCTTTCAGGTCCTGACGGATATACGTCGAATTACAAGTAATATGTCTATGTATATGGCTTATGTCTGCGGCTTCGCCGATGCGATTAGGATTGCTATTACGCAGTTTATAATACACTCGAGAGCAATGAATCCGGGTCACTTAAAGAATGTTAAAAATATCGGAAACTAAAAATGATAGGTTAATGCAATAAATTGTATTTAATAGACAATGTAATACTCCTTAAATGAAAGTAAAAAAAAATACATTTTATTAACACAAAATTACATAAAGAAAAAAACTGCTGATCTCTCCTTAAAACAAAAATAGGAAACATGAAATTTTTGAACTTTATTACGATTTTCTTGAATTTTAATACTTCGTATTGCCTCCTCGTGCTTCCATTACTGCGTTTACGCGGTTTGGCATGCTGTACACCAAGTTCCTTATACGATTTTGGGGAATATTCTCCCATTCCTCTGTGAGAGCAATTTTGAGCTCACGAAGCGTGATTGGGGGAGGGTTTCGTTGTTTTACGCATCTGCCTAGCTCGTCCCAAGCATGCTCGATCGGGTTGATATCCGGGCTGCGCGCTGGCCACTCCATACGAGTAATGTTCATCTCTTGAAGGTAGTCATTCACAATCCTACCTGTATGAGGTCGGGCATTGTCATGCATAAATATAGCATCCTCACCTAAATTGACCATAAATGGACCAACGTGATCATTGAGGATTTCTTCCACATATCTTACGCTAGTTAAAGAGCCGTTTTCTATGATCACCAGCTCTGTGCGACTTTCAGAAGAAATTCCGGCCCACACAAGTACAGACCCACCACCGTAGGCTACTTTTTCTTCGATGCATGCTTGCTTGAATCTTTCCCCTGGTCTTCGATACACTCTGTGTCTTCCATCGTGCTTGTAGAGCATAAATTTTGATTCGTCGGAGAACATAACTTTTGACCAATCTTCAATACTCCAATTTACGTGGCTCTGGGCATATCTTAGTCTTGAAATACGATGCCCACGCTCCAGTTTAGGGCCGTTTGCAGGTCTAAGGGGTTTTAAGTTAGATTCAGCAAGCCGACGTCTTACTGTCCATGCACTTGGGTTACTTCCTCCGAGGC
This sequence comes from Brachylomia viminalis, assembly GCA_937001585.2. Taxonomy (NCBI): domain Eukaryota; kingdom Metazoa; phylum Arthropoda; class Insecta; order Lepidoptera; family Noctuidae; genus Brachylomia; species Brachylomia viminalis. The sequence goes on along the minus strand of OW443298.2, from coordinate 21,844,296 downwards.
GTCGAAACTGATTGGTGAGTTCAGTTCCTGTGAGAAAGCGATTTCGAAGCATGGTGTTCACCAAGTATCGGTCTTCTCGTGCTGTGGTACACCTGGTTCTGCCCGTTCCTGGTCTGCGTAGGTTAGAACCAGTTTCTTCGTAACGTCGGAGAACTCTTTGTACTGTTGACAGCGACACACCGACAGTCCTGGCTGTATCGCGCTGACTCCGGCCGGTTTCCAGCATTGTAAGTATTCTGGTGCATTCTTCAGGCGTAAGCGACATAATTTCAGCTTGAATAATGAATATAGAGCACTATCAACATGGTTTATGTACCCACATAAATGACAGATTACAAACAAAAGCAAAACCAAATGCTGTAATTTCGTAGTTCCATCTTCGAAAGTGGCCCTTTTTCAAATTTGATTTTTTTATGATATAACTTTACAATAACTAAGAAGTTTTAATACCTTCATTTAAGGAGTATTACATTGTCTATTAAATACAATTTATTGCATTAACCTAGCATTTTCAGTTTCCGAGATTTTTAGGATTCTTTAAGTGACCCGGATTCATTGCTCTCGAGTGTATTATGAGCGGTATGTTATTAGTCAGCCTTTGTGCTGCTGTAAACTGTGTGTTTAGCTGTAGTTATTGTTTAGTGGTAAATGTATTTTTATAAGTGATGAAAAAGTATTGGCAGATGTAGCTCCCATATACAGTCTAAAAGACTGTTTCCCTTTGTTTTACTTCTGCCAAACTGCAAAGCAGTTTGTTGGCAGATGTAGCTCCCATATACAGCAGCTACATCTGCCAACAAACTGCTTTGCAGTTTCGCAGAAGTAAAACAAAGGGAAAAATATGTATTTCCCACCAAATAAACGCTTTTTTTTTCCTGTAGACAACCTTAGCTCAAGTCTACACACAGCCTTAGTAAAAAGCCGTATACAAATTCGAACTTATTTTTACAAAATAACTTTACGCCTTTATTCCCTGACGGCTTAGGCAGAGGTGTACCTATCACCCACATTTCGCCTGTTATGTAAAACATAACTCCCCGTCCCACGTAATAGGGCGAGCCTATTGCCATCAACGGGCCACTAATCCAGAATCCGGGCTTATTTTCTTTCGCACATTATAAAAAATTTGGTATATTTTATCTACATTTTAACGATTCATAAAACTCAAAATTTTACCACCAAAATTGTAGCACCATCTCTAGCCATTACATGCTTCAACAATGAATTTCCGGAATGTTGTCAACTCCCGACCAGTAAAATACGTTTCCTTAGAAGAATGTTACAAATGGTGAGCGAATGATAAATTGCTGTTTTCCTTCACTCGAGAGGGGTGATTATGGCCATATTTACTCATGTTTTATCAGGGGAATGTCAATAGGGCATTTCACAGGTTTAATGCACTGTTATTGTGTTCTGATTTTCTTTGGTTAAAGCTAGAAAATTATTTCTATGCACGGGCGGATTCAGCTTTCGAGTCAGGGGGGGGAGGGGGGTACATAGTCCAAACCAGTCGCTACAGAGTCCAGTCAGGGGCCGTACTATGACGTGTTAATTCCATCATTGTTCCAGCGTGAAAGAGAGACGGAGCTATACATGACCGATAGCACTATCTCTTTTTCGCAACAGAATCATGATGGTGTTAACACGTCATAGTACGGCCCCAAGGCTCCAATCTGTGGCCCCTCCCGGTCTTGTCTTCTCAGTTGACGTAAGTATTTCTAATAACATTTTGCAAGAAAATAATGACAACAAAAAAAACAAGTATAATGTGCATAATTTAATTATACTCTTCCCCATGGGCCTCGCAACCGGCAGGATTGTATTTTTCAGGAAGGTGCATTTTCATCTCCTAAAGCAAGAATGTAGGATGCAAGAGCGAGCGAGGCGGGCTCGAAATTTTTTGCACCTCGCCTCGGAATTTTGGTTAGGTTTCTATTGAACATTCTTACGGAAAAAGGACTTGCTTTGTCGAGATACGCAGAAAAATTTAACAGTCAGAAGAATATAGAATGCAAGAGCGAGCATAGCGACCTCGAAAATTTTAGCGCCCTACATTCATATTTGGGTACTTGCTACTGGTATTCATATACGTACGGGGCCTCCAACTCTAAACTGTTTCTTTCTGAATATATATTGACGTAATGTTAGGGATTTCATTAAAAAGTACACTATTCTGGGGCATTTCATTTCCACGTCTAGTTGTTCAGCTTTTTTGTCTCTTCAAAAAGCTGTCGGAAAACTGTCCGCCTGTTCCCTTTTTGACGTAGGACACTCGTTGTATCATTTATAGCGTCAGTAGGCCTTTTAAAATCAATTGAGCTCGACTGACGACTACGAGCGGAATGGTCGTCCCGCGGCTGGATTGGTTAATCGTTAGACAGGCCAGCAGTGCGCAGGGGTGGCGCAGGACGCAGGCATCGCAGCGATGTGGTGTCAACGACACATCGGATGATGGGAAGCACGGCCGCGAATGAATGAGGCGGGAGGCAAAATCAAACTTGGAATCGTGCGAACAATATTTTTTCACAATCATGATCATCATCAGCATATATTCGTCCACTGCTGGACGTATTCCTCTCCTAGTGAACGCTACTGAGCCCGATCTTCGGCTCTCCTCATCCAGTCTCTGCCAGCCGCCTTTCGCAAGTCGTCACTCCACCTGGCCGGCGGGCGTCCCAAACTACGTCTGCCTAAATGCGGTCTCCACTCTAAAACTCGTTTCATCGTTATTGAAAACGATGCATCAAAAGAAAATATTTTATTTCACAATAAACCTACATGGACACTTATGAAACTTTAGAAGTTAGGTGCACGGTTCCAGTCGATCGTTTCCTAAGGAGAAAGTCCATCATCACATAATCATAATATTATAACAGCTCAAAGTTGTATTAGACATGTCAGACAGTGTCGTTCGCACATGTGTGTCAAATACATACGTGGCCACATCATATAAAGTATCTATTTGATGAAATTTCTCGATTCAATTAGAAAAAATATTTGTGGTTGACGTAGACACAGCCCAGAGGGGGTCATGACCGCCATGACCCCCGCCCCCCACCTGGATCCGCCCTTGGGTCTTCTATGCTTTGGTTATTCAGCGCATCAGCTAAATTTTTGGTGTTGAAAGCCTCTAACCCGCACTGGGCCCGCGTGGTGGATTACAGCCCACTCCCTCTCACAGATAGAAGGCCTGTGTCCCAGCAGTGGGAACATTATAGGCTGATTATGCTTATCCCATGATGGCTGGCATTACAGGTGCTATGTAAGCTTAGCTGTCAAACAATAAGAATAGAATAGAATACTGTTTATTATGTACACTATAAAAATTACAGATATAAATGTAAAAATTTTACATAGGGTGACACAACGGGCGGTCTTGTCGCTGAAAGCGATCTTTTACAGACAACCTTTGGATGGAGTAACCCTTTACTCCATCCAAAGGTTGTCTGGTTGTGGTTGTCTTCTCCCTAGAAGGATAGACAATACTGCAGGTAGTCAAACGTGTACCATTTACATATACAATAAATACATAATAACAAAAGAAACAAAACAAAAGTACTTTTTTGTCCCAATGTACTTACAAACATTAGGAAATCCACATGAACAATCAATCAATCAATTTGTTGTACAGTGACGCACTATTTCATGATTAAATTACACATTATCACTCCCTTTGGGATATTCTACCCGGTACCTAACTACCTACACAGTAAAGCCATTATACTTGAAATAATTTACCCCATACAAATTAAAAGGGAAGTGTTTTCGGTGTTATTTTATAAATTCTGACAACTAACTGCCTACGGCCGCCATTTTTTTCGTAATCAGAGCAGGCACGCTATTATAATTAAATTAATGACTGTTGACGTAATTCTTTCATTTTTCCCTTTGATGCTTTTTTTTTTTTGTTAATTTATTTTTAACTATGGCTTATTTTTTTTATAATTTAGTTAATAAGTAAATGTTTTGTTCAATGTCAGAACGAAGTGATAAAGTACTTCATAGGTCGACACGCAACTTTCCTAAAGTAGTTGCAGGTCTAGGTGTAATTAAAAAACTAGAAAAACATTATTTTGATACCTAAACCATAAAACAACCAAGCATGTACTCGCTCTATGTGATAATAAGTTCCTGTATATCGTCCTCACGTCATCGTACTAACGTGGTACTTACTAATGTCTACCTATCTTAGAGACGGACGATATTAGGATTAGGTATATCTACACCAATAACCAATGAAAGCTTGGAACCAGACCTAATATCATGATCATCAATCATCATTAGGCTACGTCAATCCACTTCTGAAAATAGTCCTCCCACCAAAGAGAAAATAAAAACTATGTCGCTAAGTCCAAATAATATCTATCCCTGCACCTCAATCAAGTCATTTTAAACACTCATAAAAGCACTAAAATCACATATAATTTCTTCGTTACCGAATTAATCACAAGCCGAGCTATAAACCGGTTCTTAATTACTTTTACTCAGGAAGCAATAAAAAGCCCTGAACGTGACAAAATCCTGCTGAAGAAATTAATATTATAGGCCGGGACGTATCTATTTATATTCATTAGGAAATATCAACGCAATTACGACTATATCTTCTACCAAATAGAGTTTAATTTGGCTGTGAGGTGGGGGAAATTTATTAGAGGATTTGTCGTTGGAAATAAGGCTTTAGCTAGTTAGAAATGGGGTAGGTTTTGGTATGACATTGTGGTGATATTTTCGTAAATTTTGATACGTGAAATGTAGGTGTCTGTTTGTCAATTAGAAAGGAATTTAGGTAGCTATTGCGTTAATATATCGTGATCATGACACATTGGTTACAGAACTTAATGATAGAAAGCAACTAGATTAAAATAGAGAATAATGTCTGAAACTTTGAAATAAAAAAAAATTAAAAAAATTTTAAAGTAAAATTGGTGGAGTGGATTATAAAAGATAAAAACTAACTAACTAACTTCTTATCAACTTGATAAAAACTTTAGATAATTATGGAAACTGAGTTGATTCACTTCATGGAGAGAATTATTGAGGTTGAATAACACAGCTTTCTGTGCTCAAAAGTATATCATCATCTTTATGAAAGCTTTCACCCAGCGCTCAGCTGAAATGCTCAAACATACTCGTAAGTAGATAGATAGATAACCCATTTATTCAGTGCACACAAAAGCACAATTAAATTATAACAAATGACATAAACATAAAAAACAAGGTGCCAACATACAAAAAAAAAAAAAACAAACATAAATATAGAAAGTAAGTAAGCATAAGTATCTTCATGTTGCGTTACCTATATACAGGGTGTCCCGTAAATAATGGATCAAACGTAACGGGTAGGTAGCTTACCTCATTTCCAACAACTAATTTGAAAAGTTTAAAAAAAACCGGTAAGGTAACCAAGAATTTTTTTTTCGATTTGAAAAATAAATCAATTGAACATTTTTTTTCTAAGGCAAATAAAATTATATTTGAAAAAGAAAATATTAACAATAAGCTATTCAGAAGTTTTTGACAAAAATCATACCTAAAAATGTTATTAGTTGCAGCGACAGCATTAAAAACACTGAATGCTGTTAGAGAAAATGGTAAAATTCGAAAAAAAAATATCTTGGTTACCTTACCGATTTTTTTTACTGTTCAAAGTAGTTGTTTGAAATGAGGTAAGCTACCTACCCATTACGTTTGATCCATTATTTACGGGACACCCTGTATAGAACTAGCTGCGAACCGCGGTTTTACCCGCATAACTATCGATCCTTTGAGAATATCGGGATAAAAAGTATTCTCTGTCCTAATCCAGGTGTGCCAAATTTCATTCAAAAACGTCAAGCCGTTTCTGCGTGAAAGCGTAACAAACAAACATACAAAAATCAAATCTTTTCTCTTTATAATTATTAGTTTAGATTTAGATTTAAGTTGGACAAGGAAATTCAACTAAAAGGGACTGTTTTTAAAATTCAACTGAAACCCTCGGGCCGTGGGGTCCGAGTGCTCATGTTTGTTCAAAGAAATATCGAAACGTCTGGCTGACACTTCCCGTGACCCAAGGGCTGGCTTTAACCTTGGACAGAGGCTAAGCCAAGAGACTGACGGCATTGCCACGTTTTATGGCAATGCCGCCAGTCTCTTGGGTACATTACCAGTCGACAGCGATGCGGAGGAATTTTTCGACACCATATTTTAATTTTGTTAATAGTTTTAGTTAGTTTAGGATATTATATTTTTTTTTTGTAAGTTAGTTTAGTATAAGGAGTTTATAGGTTTATAACGGAACTTAAAATCTTAATATTTTAATCTATTTTAGCTTAAATTCATTCAATTTCAATATAAATTTCGCTTCTACCCTTCTCTCTCAATTCGATTGAGTCATTATTTGGAATACCACTGTACTATAGCATACACTTTCTACTGATGACGTTATTTCCGCAAACATCAAAGGCGTTAAAATACAAAAACAGATAAGAAAGAGTATTTAAATTAAGAATTAACAAGCACTTGACTAAAACTTTTCAACTTTGTCTCTGGGTTTCAGGCGGATTGCAATGATAAACGAGGATCTTAACTTTAATTATTTTGGGTATATTCAAATTCATCAGAGCTTTACATATTTTCTAGGCACTGAGAAAAATAAAAACGACATTTACAATGTTAGTAGTAGTGGCTCAGTGGCAACGGCCGCGACTTACCTAGTAGTAAGTCGTAGCTTCGAACCCAGACAGGCGCTTTACTTTGTGTAAATTATTTCATCACCACTGCTCTCAAAACGGTGAATGAAAACATCGTGAGGAAACCGGCTTGTCCTAGAACCAAAAATTTGAAGACATGTGACATCTGCCAACCCGCACTGGGCCCGCGTGGTGGATTACGGCCCACTCTACTTACACCTACTACGCTTTGGAATGGGCAACTAGCTTCATCTTTCTGACTGACCGACCCCTTGACAATTCAAAAGTGCCTGTAAATGGTTTATTTGAAATAAATGCTTTGAGTTTGAGACTCCCTAAGCTGTCACCGAGAGGAGGCCTGTGACTGAGCCTGTGACCCAGCAGTGAGAACATTAATAGAAATACCGGTATTTTTTTTGAATCGGTACCTTTTGCCTGGGTCGATACCGGTACCAGAGTAGTACCTGTACCTACTATTGCTACCGGTACCAGACGTAGTACCTGTACTATTGCTACCGGTACCAGACGTAGTACCTGTACTAATGGTATCTCTAAGCAGTATCGGCAATGTACCGGTACCTAAACCGGTACTACCCAAATATTTCCGTAAGTTAGAGTGAGAAAACCGATATAGTAAGTAAAAAGGATAGACTTTGGAAAAATAACTTCAAGGATGCCAAGCTTACGACGTTCCTCGTACAAATATGAGATTTATGGTACGCGCCGGGTACCTGAATTTGGCACCGGTACTTGTTAGGCGGAGTACGGGTACCTGTCTATTACCGGTACCCAAATAGCAAGAACCGCTAAGTACCGGTTCAGAACCTGTACTTTTGATACCGGTTCCAAGCCCTGACTAACCAGATTCCTCGGACCTAACAACTTACTGCTGACTCAGACATGGAATCTTCCTCTATGCAGCATGCCTTAATACCATCAAGGCCACCAAAACTATGACAGGTTAGCAGTAAGTACCTAATCAGGATTAGCCTCTTATCAAATCGATTAAACCTTAAAATAATATCGACACTGATAGCATTGATAAGGTTTTGTGTTAGTTCGTATCGTGAAACATGTGTTCCTGTTCAGATAATACGAGAATTTCCCAAAGGTTTTTCCTAATAAAGCTTTTGGTATCCAAATCCTAAATAATATTATAAATGCGAAGGTAAGTATCTATGTTTATTACCTTTGCACGCCTAAACCACTGAACCGACCATCTTGAAATGGCATATACGTTGTCAGGAGTACAGATAAGGACCTAGGGTACCTTCCATCCAGAAAAAAAGTACAATTGCAGAGTGAGAGAACAATAACTTTCAACTATTTCTATTACAAACTAGGTATTATAAACACTAATTAGTTTCTTGAACACATCATCTACGAATTCGTGATAACGAAACCGGTACCCTATTACAAACACTAATAATTATTAGGTTCTAGAATACTTCTTCACGAATATGTGATAACGAAACCGGTACTCTATTACAAACTATTATACACACTAATTAGTTTCTTGAACACTTCTTCACGAATATGTGATAACGAAACCGGTACCCTATTACAAACTATTATAAACACTAATTAGGTTCTTGAACACTTCTTCACGAATATGTGATAACGAAACCGGTACCCTATTACAAACTATTATAAACTCTAATTAGGTTCTTGAACACTTCTTCACGAATATGTGATAACGAAACCGGTACCCTATTACAAACTATTATACACACTAATTAGGTTCTAGAACACTTCTTCACGAATATGTGATAACGAAACCGGTACCCTATTACAAACTATTATACACACTAATTAGGTTCTTGAACACTTCTTCACGAATATGTGATAACGAAACCGGCACCTTATTACAAACCTTTTCATCACAATTAAAGATACGCCATTGAAATAACTCTAAATCACTAAAAAGATACCTTTGGGAATAAACCAGTTGGCCTTTTAATTTGAATTCATCACTACACGAAGACTATTCTGTAGCCTTTAGAATATTAGATACAACCTACAACTTCCAACGAATTTATTAACATTTAAGACATATTTCAATTGCAAATCACATTTGTACATATTTTATTAACAAGCTTTTTTTATCAGCGACTTCGCCCCAGCAGTGGGCCAAAGGAACCGTGCATTTGATGTATCTCCGTACAAAAAATCAATATTATCTGCAGCTTTGTTGCTGCGTGAAAGAGGAACAAACTAACAATTTTTATAATATTAATATTTAAAATTATAATTTAAAACAGTTTTTATAATATTACATAAAAATAACATAGCGCCTGTTCCCCCAAACGGTTAAGCAGAGATGTAGGCTCATAAATATTACACCCACTTGCCAGTAACGTTTAATATTAAGTAGGATTAATTGGGTTATAGCAGGAACAAAACTACTTTTAAAGTAGGATTAATTGGATAATAGCAGATGCAGAACTACTTTTAAAGTAGGATTAATTGGATTATAGCAGATGCAGAATTCCTTTTAAATATTGGATTACATAATCATCACAATCGGAGTGGTCGTCTGAGCCCTGAAACTTTTACCCCCGCTTCGAAGACGTAAATGGGTTAAGACGAGATCTGCTGAATAAAGACTGACTTAGCGCTCTAGAC